>OZ034970.1:46423764-46998764 GCA_964030785.1 Siderastrea siderea
AAAGAGGCTGATCACGGATAGTCAAAGATGTGACTGCAGGTGTAGTTTAAATCATATGAAAGACCCTGATAGCGTCATGAAACCAGTCCCAGTCCCCCAATGCAGCGTGCTGCATTGGGGAATAATAGAGAAGCCGATAAACAATTGTCTGAGACTTGGACCGGATAAGTTTTGCAGTGACGCGCATTTATTGATAATAAAGAGGACGATCGATCAGAGGGTGTAAAAGATATCTACTGCAAGTGTGCTGCATTGGCGCGAATTTAGTGTAATAAAGAAATTGATAATGAATTGTCAGAGACTCTGACTGCCGATGTTTTGTAGTGATGCGCATTTAATAAAAAAAAAGGCTAGTGCACTTGAAACGCAGCGCCGCGAATAAGATAACTTGGGTTACGGGACAAGTCAAATCGTTCGTCTTGCCGTTGTTGCTGTTGTTGTTTTTGACCTGTTCCATAGCTTCAGACTCAGTCATATGTTGCGTTGACAGATGAAGTGCAGCATCACCCTTTAGTGACAAAACCAAACCGTTCCACTTCCTTTAACATGTTAAACTGAAAAGCGTAATCAGGAGTGAACAGCTGCTATTTGCATCTCTGACATTGAAGTTGGTTGTTTTGACCCTCTGAACTATTGCACAGTTGTGTTGAGTGCTTGTTTCTAAGTGGAGCAATAGATGTGGATATCTTTCTTGACACACCCAGCTTGGTAACAGACCTTGTCCACTCGAAATCCTTGAGCATGGTGTTCCCCGATTTTTTAAATTCTTTTTTTAATTTTTTTACTTTGTTCATATAGTCATATGTATTTTAAAGTGCAATATTTTTTATTCTTTTGATATATATTTATGGTCTTGTGTTTCTCAAATAATAATAATGATGATGATGATGATGATAATGATGATGATGATAATAATAATAATAATAATAATAATACTAATAATAATAATAACTTGGTCATATAATAATAATAATAATAATAATAATAATAATGATAATAATAGTTTAATGTTAACAATTATTATAAGATTAGGTTTGCGCCCTATGTGCGCTATTTTAGGTTTTAGCATGAACATATGTCGACACTACTAGGATAGTAATGATGATGATGATTAATGTAAGTATCACTACATAGTAAAGTGGAGTTTCCGTTCAGAACAGATTAAATTGCCGCCTTAACTACCCCAATAAAGCCAAACACAAGCGTACGAACTTTCTCTCTTTCTGAGAGTGCTGTCTTTCAGTGTCCTTGTCTCACCCATAGAGAAGTTGTAGAAATTGCGGCGGAGTGTCTATTTTCCTGACCAAGAGGATAGCTTGTGACGATGTCTTCCCGTATGGCTTCTACTTCGACCGCACCATCAAAAAAAAATTGCAAAGCTCTTAAGTTGGACTTAAGAAGTGCAAGTAATAAACATCCAGACTTTAAAATTTCGATCTCCCTAAATTTCATGAACACCAAGCCAATTTAGTCTTATTTACCAAAGGTATCCAAGCTCTAAAACGCTGTTTATCATTTTCTCTTTAGTTCCGAGTTTTGTTAGATAAGGTCAAATGAGTACATTCGTGACTTACCAGAAGCAGAAAAGAAAGAAAAACAAGAAATACTTTATATATTTAATATTTAATGAACTGAATACAAGAAGAAACCTTTGGATTGCTCTTTTGCACCAAAAACCTAACATCCTAATAACACTGCTTTGGTATTTCAATACAAATTCATTTTGCTTTAAGCTAACGCCAACTTTTCAGACTTTCCCTTTACTGATCGAATTTTCTTCCATTAAAACTCGCAAATTCAGTTTTATATGGTAAAATTTTTTCGTACTAAGATTGCGAATTTTAGTAACTCTTTGAACAATGATACGGCGATATGAAGAAGACGACGAGCGAATCTTAACACCAAAGTTATAATATAGACATTTCTGTGCAGTTCAAAGTTGAAATGGCCAAAGGAAATTAATGATTAAAACTATTTCCCCCGTAATAATGCACCTGTTATCGGCTTGCCCGTGGGGTCGACCCCGGGCTGACCAGGGGGATTGTAAAATCAGTTGACCAAACTAGAGAAATTTCGCCACCCCTAGGGAAAGACTATAAGACAATGTCCCCTGGGTCAGGGGCCACTCAGCTGAAAATCCCCCCGATATTCACTTCATATAACTAGGAAATGGCAAGGGGTGACAGGCCCAAAATCAGTCCACCGGTGAGAAGCATTTGAAAGCCTTCTATATTTTTGCTTTAACGAGGATATCTTTTAAGGATTTTCCCTTTTTAAAAGACATGATTGGTGGTTCTTTAAAGATCTCTCCGAGAAATGATTGTTTTGTATAATGTGTCAATTGGCACAGTTGGTTGGTATTGTGTCATCAAAGGCAGAATCTCTTTTTTAGTTTTATGCTGTTGTTTTTGTTTTTTAGCGCGGATGCCCGTTCTGTGAAATTAATTTCTGATAGGATTTTTCTATCAGATTATGTAGGTAGCCTCTAGTAAGCGTGTTTTAAAATTTAGAATGTTCTCCTCATCCATACAACCTCGCAGCCAAAATCACTATTTTAAAGAACTTTAAATTACTCCCAAATGACGACGAAACAAGTCGAATCTTTTCACAGCCCCACTGATTTCATTTAAACGCGACAAAAACGTAGGGAGCTTTGCGGTTAGAAGTGTACGTAAATCTGATGATCAACCTGGCACTTTCAAATGCGTGCGCAAACGATTCAACAGTTGTCCTTTCATTCGCAATGCGGACAAAATAGTCAAAATAACAGCACCCAAGCAATCGATTAAAATTAAAAGATCAGTGGTCGCTTTACATGCACCCCCACAAATATTATCTATTGTATAACATGCTCTTTATGCAAAAAGATGTACATTGGCGAAACAGGAAGGAGACTAGACGACCGTTTCCGTGAAATACCTGAGAGACGTCGAAAGGACAACATGGACGCAACCAAACCAGTCGCCCGACACTTTTAAAATCTCCCTGATCAATCTAGCCAGCACCTGACGAACTGCGGCCTTTCCCTACACTAGGGTAACACGGAAAGCCGTAAAAATCTGGAACAAAAATTCATTCGTTTTTCATTCAACTAATTTATTCCTGTTTTCACGTTGCCATGTCACCAATAGCGTAGCTCTACCCTCTCCATATAAATCACGCTCAACCCACAATTCCTTGATTCGCTCTGACGAAGGGCTAACGCTCGAAATGTTGGCTTTCAATCTCTTTACGGTGGCCAGATTACCTTGTCAGTTGATAAATCCAAAGTTTTGTGTTTCATTTCTCCACTGACGCAGCACCACAGTTTCTTTAGAAACTAACCCCCTTGTTAGCTTTTGAAGAGTTTTTTTTTAGGAGTCGAACGGCTGCGCCCTTTACGAACCCTATTTCTACACTTGCTAGGTGACGAGAGGAAATACATGCATTGAAAGGTTTTCGTCGGCTTGTAAAATGTGTTTTTATATCAAGGATAGATTGTTCCTTGGATATATTAGAAATAGAGTTTCATTGGCTGAGATTTCAGCTGTAAATTTGATTGTAGGCGATATCAGTTAGCTCATTCGATGAATAATTAATTGTTCAATGTCGGGTTTGCTGATGTCCCTCAGGGAAAGTACCGGTATGTCATCAAAGTAATGTTTCCAAACTGTAGTTTCATGACATTTTGGCTTAAAATTTGTGTTTCAATCTTTGCCATAACTGTGTTTGCAAAGGCAACAGCCAGTTTAGTTCCTTTAGTAATAACATGTATTTGATGGTATTTGAAGTGTAAAAAAGCGCTAAATTTTTGAACGCACGTGGATGCTGTTACCTGATTGGTTTCTCAGTTCTCTGCTTCTTTCCCATTGACCGTGCAGTGACAAAAAAGTGACAGCTTAATGTCGTCTACTGTTTAGCACAAGCTCGTTTCAACTACAGGACAGTCCATCACGTGAACTTCTACTAAGATCAAAATGAAAAGCAAAACGATAATTTTGGGAAGTGGATAGCAAGGAGACAAGATGAAAGACAATAGGAAAGTGTAAGACACTAATTCCGTTTTTTCCTGTTGATTCAAATGAAACTTGGAGTGTTTACCACACAAAAAACAAAGGAAATTTCGGTTGATCCCAACCTGAACGGAAAATTGTGTTCCATATAGTTTTTTCCTACCAGTTGCAGGCCCTGCGCAAAAAGTCAAACTAGTTCCAGACTCTCTGTAAATTAGAGTGAATTGCACAAATGCACACGCTAACCTTGAACGGAATTTCGTACTCGGGAAGTTTTGCTTATCATTTGCACAAACCGTGGACCAGCCGGTCTCCCCATGTAAATGGTGAACAACCTTGCATGGAAGTGGAAATTTGTGGAGTTGCTTTCGGGCAACGATTTTGAGCTTGGGAGTGTTTCTTTTTTGGGGAGTGTCGAAGAGTGGTAGAAATAGCTCACGTAATAAATTAAATGAATCGGATTAATTAACAAAGTTTTGAAGCAAAAAAAGGAATCAGATAAATATTTGGGTATCAGATTGTTAACACACAGCTTCTCCACCTATCGTTGTTAGCTCTGGCGGTCATTCATCTGAACCTTTGACAGTATGTTCGTTTTTATCGACATCTGGCTGGAACTCGTCCACTTGGGTATCCTGACAAGTTGTATTATAAGTACCACCTAGTTGTTACCGATTTGTGCTTGTAGCAAGCCAGCCAAGAGTAATTCATATTTGTCGTATTTTGATCTCTGCGAAAATGGCCGAAAAATCACCAAATCAAGGTTCAGGGTTTTGCCTACCTTGATTTAGGTTCTATTTGTTTACTCTTCTCTCACGCCAAACCCAGCATTATTCCGAAAAATGGAGACAATTCGGCTTCTTTTGCACTTGAGACGGCGCTTGAATTTCGTGGTGGGGCTACTTGCTGAATTCGTTTGCAAACAACAAAACTTATTACCCGTTTATTTGCAAGGGGCATAACGTTTTCAAACCTTGGCAGTCTCACCTCTGTGAGACAGTGTACGTTGTACACTGCCTCGTTTCATCCTTTATGTAATGCCCTTAAATTCCGTTTATGATTAGTTGTGTACTTTTATCGTTTTCTCGCAGTAAGCGCATTTTGTTGTGCCAGCCGATGATTTCCTAATCTTGACATCTGTCAACCTAGGACACTTAAGGAAAACTAGAAGAAACAATATTTCATCCTCGGCCATTAAAAATTTGCGTAACACTTTACGTCACGAGCATTTCTAAAACAATACAAATAAACCTATATTGAAAATAAAAAGAAAGCGTCAGAAAATATCCTGTCACCCTGGGTACGTTTGAGAGCCAACACGATAAGGGCGTACTTTAAGGAACAGGCACACGGACGACTGTAAATTTGACTTAGCGTTAAAGCTCTACTAAGAAGCTCCCTCCCTCCCTCAGAGGTTGGATTATACAAATCATTATTTTTAAACTTGAGACAAATAACATTTGTTTTCCTCACCCTTTGAGTTTTTATAACACTAACGTGAACGAGAAAGGGGCCATTAAAGTGACTCTGATATCTTGTGGCAAATTAAAAAACTACCATTTCAAACAACTGTGAGTAACTACAGATTTTAAGGTAAGAAATGTATCATATGTCACAGTTTTATTGCAGCCGTGAGTTTACGTAGACCCACCGAAAAGCGGTTTACGGTTTAACTTAGATCTACCTCAACTAGTTAGTGATTATTTGCTACTCAGTTATCCCAAATTTAAATCAATAGCCACCTTAGGTTATCGTTTCTTCACATGTCCTACACCTAAGTTACCGAATGTACTGCCATTGCAAATCAGAAGTGCTGAGTCCGTTGGTTCTTGAAAGCTATAGTCATGAATTATCTTTTTACAAAAGCTGGCTCCTTTTCTTTTTATTTATTTTTAACATTCATTCTACTCTTATGTTAACCATATATGATTAATCATTTTTTAATTTCATTTCTGTTTATTATCGTTGTAACAATTTTTTAAAAATGTACATTTGTTATGCGTATTTGAACATATACACAAGAAATTTGCGCAACATCAATAAATGATAACTAAGATCAGCGTTTAACTTCTGACGTCTGAATCATCTTAAACCAACACTTGACAGTTAGCAAAACAGAAAAAGTACACTGACACTGAACAAAACAGCAGCACAAAACGTCGATACCAATATCGGTTCTAGACGGTTACGTAGCCCCTGCCATATCAAAAGGAAAACACGGTCAGTATTATTTACGGTTGGGCAGTTTATTACATTTAGTTATATCTATGGTTGGGTAAGTTATTACATTTAACGTTAATTAATGTTTATTACATTTACAGTTGGTATCACATTTAGTTTAGCGGTGATACAACTGCTTGTAACTTTGATTCCTTTCACACACTGAGGCCTTAGAGATGGTTGCTTCCTCTACGATTCGGTCAACATCTCATTTATTTTTTCTAGTACCGGAGTTTGAAGTACCTAAGTGCTCTTACATTTTATTTCGCTTTTATAACTGACAAATTTTCGAATTTGAAATTTTTGCCCATCACAAAAGGCCAAGAGTTTGATGAATTGTCTAAAAGCATAAATCATCAACTTCTTTCTCTGGGTTTCATAATAAGCACCAATCGTCAGCGTTGCCTGTTTATTTTTAACGCCCTTTCTTCTTCCTTCTTCTTCTAATTTTTTTTTTTGCCCACAGAATTTAGCAAAGTCTTTATGCCTTTTGTACACATTTTCCCCTCAGTGTCTTTCTTGGACAAAATTACAACTTATTACACGAGAGTCAAGTTGCCCTTGTACGTGCATTATACTTTGGGCAACAAATTGAAATACCAACGACAAGAGTATCAAAGTGCCACAGGAAAGAACCCCAGCTGTAAGAATTTAATTATGTTATTATAATAATACATAAAAGCAACATAATAATAATAATATATTTATAAGTTTAATATTGTAACCTTTTTATTTTAAATAAAGAAATTTAAATCTTGACGTATTTCATCATTATGTTAATTCGTTTTATCGTTTAGTTCTCCTGTGGAACTTTTGTACTTCAAAACTAAATGTTGGGCACGCTATATATGTTATTGCAGAAGTGTGGCACCCGGTTATTGTTATTCAGTTTCTCGTCTAGCGGCTATGTTTTTTTTCTGCCGTAACTCAGGTTGCTGTTTTATTTATCACCTCAGTCACGTTTTTCTTCTGATTCAGATCTTTGAATTAGATCGGGCACCTTTTATCGGTTTGCAGTCACGGTTGCACTGTTTAGCCTTAAACTTTGCTGTATGATTAGTAAGGTAACAAAAGTTTGCCACAGATACTTTCTTTTTGAAGAATTCGTAAGACGATAAATATCGCATCACAGAAAACACTCGACACAAAATATCGATTCACATCACGATATATTTCCCGCGCTTTCATCAAAGAAAAGTCCACGTGATATTCGACATACCATAGAAAATATCAACCAATCAGAGCGCAGCTAGCATCCGCTCCAAAGGGAACTGTGTATGATATCAATCTCCACGGGCTCTCAACTTCGTAACTGCAAAAATTGTGTTTACGTCTTTATGTTTTCCGTTTACACTGGCTAAATGGATCACGAGGATGCCAAATAAAGGAAAGAAAGACAAGGTACTTTATTGAGACGCTGTGAAATCTCTTTATTTGACCTGTTACGTACGTTCGAACGCGGAGATCAAAACATTTTGATTATAATGACAGATCGATTCATCGATCTTTTTTGCTTCTCTTCTCGTCAACAGCAGAGTTCGAAGACTGGGGGAAGTGCTAAGCAAGCCAATAAAGAAAACGGAGACAGTGTCACTGATGAGGTGAGGGGAAAACTTCGTTTTCGATTCGAGAAATCTTTTGTGGTTCGAATGAATCACATTTGAGATTGGATATTGTTTACCGGGATGGGTGTTGACGTATTTTGGAACTTATTTTTCTGTGTTCGCAATTATTTTGCTTCAACACCGCAGGCAAAACTGAAGTCTCAGCCGGTTTCACATCCCCCGAGCCAAGCTGTCAAACTTAGGCAATATGCAAATGGTCCGTCGATAATGAGGAAGGAGAAGCGGCAGAGTTCTTCGTCGTTCAACGTTAGTGACAATCGCGAAATCGTGAAATTACCTCCGTTAAAAGGTAAGATTACACAACGCGCTACACCAACAATTTTCTTTTTGATTTTGCACGTTTTGAATGCCCCTGGGTATTCAAAACGTGTTGTGTTAGAGCGAAAATTGCTTTTAATTCAACACGCTAATCGTTTGCCCTTTTTGTTTGTTGTATTCTGGAAAGTTGGTCGCAAACTGTGTCTGTGTCTAGTTTTATTGCATTTACCAACGGGATGTTTTACAGGGTAAAATGTTCTTATGGTTTCGCATTTAGTCTACCTTTGTTTACAATTTTAGCGGTTTTGTCACGGTAACGTTTTTGGCAATTGCTTCTTCCTTCCAGCGGCATCTTAAATCAATCTTAAATTTGTTCGTCGCGGTCCATGAAAACCTCTTTCATTCGCCGAGATAACGACATTTGCTGAATATTTTTAAGCTATAAAACTTGCTAATATGACAAATTCACTCATGCCACCGCAAAGCCGCAAATAATCCACTTTTTTATTTCAAATTATCAAAACAACGTATGAAGCATGATTTTTTTTGGCTTTTTAATACATGCATTTGAGATAAGGGTAACAAAATTTTCAGATTTAATTTAGAAGATCTTGATGTAAACAACAAAGTCAAATATATACCTTTCAACTTACACGAGATTTAACTGTGATTAGACAGTGTCTTCGTTAATTTCTTCATATTTAAATGACAAAGAGTTTCAGACCGACACATCAAGGGTGACTTGGTCTGAATTTCTTGGAACTGTTGTGCAAAAAAAATCTTGTCTTTGTCACCCTCAACATTTATCTTTTTTTCGTGTGTCAGTGAAATCTCTTGTTGTAACTGTATAAATTCTGCATTTTCCGCCCTTTAGTTGTTTACAGAATGGGTTTTAATAAATGAGACCAAGGTAGCACTAAAGCAGGGATTGAATTTGCGCTCGATGTGGTCACCAGTACAACTGAGACGAAAACTTCATTCTTTGGTGACTAAAAATTCTGCTAAGTTGCCACTTTGGCATAAACATTAACCTGGGAAATTAAAAGATTAAAGTTGAGAAACATATGTTTTGTGGTGCTGCATACTTTGTTGAGAGAAATATGATTTAAATCATGTCAGTTTTAAGAAGTCAACTTTCAGGATGATTCTCACAGTGCCATTACCAGCGGCATGAATGTCCATCTGCCTTGTTGATTTCCTTTGCATTTGCAATCATGTTTGGCTGACATAACTATCAGTTACCATTTTTTGTACCATCTGGGTAGTTTTGATTTGTGGTGCTGTGTATTTTGTTGTGAGAAATTAACCCTTTAAGCCCTGGCATCATTATTCAAATTCTCCTTATTGGTCTCCATACATTTGATTGACTGCTAATTGGGAGAACTTGTTAAGACATCAAGATAATTCATCTTTGGTGATCATTTCCCTAATTGTCATGATCTTTTACTTTATGTGTTACAATGGACTGATATGATGAGAAGAAATTTGATGTTGATCACTATTGGGGCTTAAAAGGCTATTATTTTATCATTGGCTGAATCATGTCAGTTAAGTCAACTTTCATGATGATTCTCATAATATCATTACCAGCAGCTCTTGTAAAATAAAACAAATGGCAGACACAGCATTTTACTGGAAGTCCTCTGGAAGTCTGGAAATGAATGTCCATCCACCTTGTTGATTCCTTCGTATTTGCAATCCCGTTAACCTTACATAACTAACAGTTACAATGTCACACCTGGATAATTTTATTTATTTATTAAGATACTACCATTTTCGTTCAACCCTGAAGCGTGACTATTTTTTCGCGTATGTTCACTTTTCAAACTTAACGGTTGTGTCTGGTTATGTGTCACGTTTGACCAATGAAACCTTGGCGGTTATGTTGTGAAACTGACAAGGTTCTTGGCACCACTCGAACATGTTTTGTTCACCTACTCTGAGACTTTTCAGGTTTTGCTGCAGGAGAGTCTTTTAGTTTTGGCAGAGAAGAAGATGAGAAAAAATTTAATCAAAACAAGTTAACAAGTTTGGAAGGAGTTACTGTCCAGGAGTTGCTTTAGATCAAGATTTAAAATGCTCCATCATTGACACAATTATCAGTAAAGGAGGTGACCAGTTTACGGGTTATATTCCGCGGAGTTTTACACAATTTGCGAACGAGTTGCGTGACCGTAAATGGTACAGATACTGTGACAAAATGCAAACATTAGCAAAGCCTAAAGAGGCCTGTCATCTGAAAAATTACAGGAAGGTGACCTTGAATTCATCGAAGTATTGAAAGTCCACTCCCCATCTATCTCCCTTTCCCAAATCATCGAGGAGTTAGAGCAGTTTGGAGCACAACAAATTTCAATGTCGGCCATTTCGCAGACCATAAAGTTTCAAAGCACATGAACAAAACATGCTCCCCTGCACGGAAAACCTGAAAAGTTTCAGAGCACGTGAACAAAACATGTTCGAATAGCGCCAAGAACCCTGTTAATTTCACGACATAACCGCCAACATTTCATTGGTGAAAAGTGTAATGTAACCAGACAAAACTGTTAAGTTTGAAAAGTAAACACACTTGAAAAAATCATCACGCTTCACGGTTGAACGAAAATGGTAATAAACTTGCCCAAGCCTTGAAATGTTTTTCGTATTATATTTTTGGGCATGTGTCATTTGAATGGAGACACAGAGAAACAACAAGAACCAGGAAGCCAAATAAATGATATTTTCAATCTGTAACTGGAATACCCTCTTTCATTTGTTGTCATCATACCATCTTGTGACCGAGATTTTTGTATTGGCGACTAGTTTTCTTAGTTAGTTGCCAACAGGTGACTTAGAATTTTTTAATTAAGTTTTTTAGCCCTTTAAGATACTCAGATACAGCATGCTCACTTTTTATAAAACAGTGAAGTTATATTATAGTATTTGGATTGGATTTTGGATTAGATTTTCATGAATTTCTTGAAACATTCTTTTTTCATTTTTCAATAAGTTCATGTGGCTATTTTTCATGACTTCCAGTTTGTGCAGTGTAAGTACTAAATAATTTATTTGAAAGTTTTTCTGTAATAAGGGATAACAGAAATTTTCTGGTATCCACTGGGTGGTTGGTGGTGAAAGCATGCATTTAACTCCTGTCAGGGACTCGAATTTTTCTTTAGTCTCAATGTTTTGCATGATGTTTCAGAAATATTCATCAATTAATAAATATTGTATGACCTGTATGGCCCTATACACGCTTTCCCTATAAAGCCCTTTAAGAATCCCCATTAAGAAAAGCCTGCTAGAAAAGCATACGTCCCTGAGCAATAACGTCTCAAGTTTGACAGTCTTCAAACTGAACAATAGTGGTCACTGGAGAGTGGTTAAAGTAAAAGAAAATTTTACTCTGGACACCTTTTGACAGCCAAACTGGACATATGATTAAATACCTATTGCCTGAGTTTGTTTGGGCTGGTTGGGAAAACATGACTCTCATTTGGGCCTCTGCCTTAGTCAGTAGGGACATCTGCATAACATTACACAACATACCATTTTAGATTGTTAATATGCCCCAAAACAAGTGCAAATATGGCAACATATTTTACTTTTTGTAGTTCTCATGATGACCAACTCACTTGCAAACAACTCTGTTTATGTCCAGATAATTTTGTGCAAGGAAAAATATTGTGCAAGGAGCAATTTATTCACCAGAAATTTGTATACTAACAGTTGACTAGTAAAGAGTCCAACCATATTGTACAACTTTTTTTCTTGTCAAGTTGATGAATATGAAAAGAAAAACCAACAACAACAAAAAACAGGTGTTATGTTGATATAACGTGCTTAATGCTTGGTGCTTTTGTGTTTATTAATCAATGGCTACCGCAAAACAAGACAGTTCAAAATTTATGTCCTGTAAGACTCTTCAAAGCAAAATTGTTTTGAATGGTTGTAGTGTTCTTCACATCATTATATTGTTTCACAGGTTATAATAATTCTTTAATGATTCAAATTTCTTAAATGTGATGTTTAAAGGGTAACAAAATGCACATTTCTCTCTAGGCTTTTGTGAAACCTTTCTTAGTTTGTGTAATGAGAAGCATTTATTTATAAACATGAATCTTTTATCAGGTCATTGTTTTCTAATTTCCATGGGAAATTTAATGCAGTAGGAAGAATATAAACTTTTTTAGTGTTTATGGTGTGTTCCCTTGTCATAATTGTAAGTTGCAGGTGTGATGCACCTGATGTCAGGGACTATCTCCTTGAGTAACCACCTTAATAAAATCTTATTTGAACCAGTTCTCAAATAATAGTGCTTTGAGTTGAGAGCAAACTGTTTTGGGGGCCTTCTATTAAGTATTGAATACAAATTTTTTAATTGCCCTCAAAATTAATTCTTCTCCATCTCCCTACATTGCCTTATTCTCTCCCTCCTGTCTACTAAGCAGTCTAAAAATCATGAAATGATTGTGATCCATTTTGTGGGCCTAACCAGAAGCGTGTGACCATACATGTAGTATTTTGGATTGGTTTCACTCAATCAAAAAATGCCATGACCAAAAATTCCAAATCCCAAATTTAACCAAACTTAGGCAAAACATATTTGCTTTTAGTGTCTATGTGGCCTGTCAGGTATTATGCACCTATCAATGCTTTGCCCCAGGATGGGGGGGGGGGGGGGGTAACCCCAGGGGAATTTGACATTTTCAAGTTTTCAAGTGTCAATTTCCCCACCCTTGGGTCTTCATTAAGAGTCAAATCCCTACCCCTGGGGATCACAGACCTTGAACAGTAATGTTGACGAACTCAGGCACTCACAACAGGCACACTCTATTGCAGAATTCAGTGACTCCAGAAGATTCTGGTGACAAATGGTACCACCAACTTCGTGCATTTCCCCAACTGGAGAGGGCAGATTCTAGCTGTTCAAATTGTACACTGCCATTAATATTATGTGTGTACTGCACGCATTGTTGTCATGAGATATTTTAGCATTGCTGGCAATTTAAAGGGGCATAGTCACGAGGATTTCGCAGATTTCTGGTCAAAACTGCGCTAAACTTATCGGTAGCTAAGTTTATCCATGCCCAATTGTGTTTGAACATTTAAAGGAACATATTAGCTTAATTTCATTAAGAGAAAACAAACCATGACCATTTAATATGGATTTAATGTCAACACGCTGAAAGAATTTGAAAAGTTTAGCCTAATTTTTTCAAATTGCAATCCATTTCCATCCGTGCCATCCGTAGCAACACACGACAGAAAATAGTTTCAGTGAAGTAATATAGGCTTTGGTAACAAAACTAGACCATTATTTGTGGGCGTTCATTGATGTGAGAACATATTTTTTATTTTTAAAGTGAACTAAAATAGCGTGACTGTGCCCCTTTAACACACATTTTGTACTCCTGACAATACCAGTGAATTGCTTTATTTTCTTCTTCCTTGTCTGAGCTGCCTTCGCTGCCCCTCTCTATATAACTATGTGTTACGAAACTTCAAAGATAGATAACTGATGGGTGTTAAAAACAACATTTTCTTGGTTTAAAAACATCAAAATGCTCCTTAACATTTGTTCTGCCATCGCTCATGAAAAGAAAGGCCAAGCAAAGAATGTGGGAAGCTCATCCAAATGACTTCTGGGTATTTCCAAGATGGCGGACCACTCATTTCCAGACCCTCTCCACCTTCCAAGATGGCAACCGAGTCAAATTTTCCACCCGGCCAGGGGACCGTTGTGGATGTCAAAATCCCCACCCTGGTAGAGCTTCACGAAGTCAAATTTCCGTGGGTTGCCCGCCCCCCCCCCCCCCCCATCCTGAGGCAAACCATTGATAGGTGCATTACTCATTACATTTACCAATGATTCTACGGAAATCGCGAGTAATTGCCTGGTGTGCCTGCCCCTGAGATTGAAACTTAAAATCGCCAGCATCTTGCTGTTATGACCGCATAACATCTCCCAGTATGTCACTGGGTAAGGGTTACATTTACATGAAAGCTGAACTGAGTGCACCTTGGGATGAATCCTCCCAGGACAAATTTTTGGTTTTGTTTACCTCCATGGTTTTGTCCTAGTATGACTAAAATGAGTTTTCTCTTGGGCTGAAATCATGGCCCAGAGATGTCTTGTGTTCATCTGGGAGGGAAAGAATATAATATCCCTGAAAAACTATGGATTTTCACCCCAGGAAGTAATATGATCTCTGTTCAAAACATGCTTGAAATCAGATGAGAATGAAGTCATTTCACACAGTTATCATGCAAGCAGTGAGAGAAAACTGACCAGGCACTGGAACAAAACACATTCCAGGAAGAAATTTCATCTCCTTGCTACACTGTAAACACGCTGCAAGTCATCTAGTTGTTATCATGCAAACAGCAAGGGTAAAATGAACAGGAGCCGCAATGGAACTTATGCCAGGATGAAATGGCTTATGTTGACGTCCCGGGGGTGGGGGGGGGGGGGTGTACTCGCTCACAAAACCTATATGGGTATGTGCCCGCCAATGGGTCATGATTTTGGGACTCCTGATCTGGAACGGGGTATCCATAATTTTTATTGAGACATTTTCTAGAACAGGATGTAATATTGCAAATGCACCAAAGCTTCAGCAGCGATTTTAAATTATTCATAGAGAATTTGCTAAACAAGGTACGTTTGTTACAAAACCTGATTTGCAAAGAAGCAGTTGTGTTTCCGATGTATACGTTGAACAAACAAATGGATAACTTTTCTAGAAAAGGGTGATTAAAATTTACTAAATATCCAGAATGGGCCATCACTTTGAATCCAAAGCCCTTCTGAAAAAGGATCGGTGTGAACATCTAAGAGTTTTGTGTCATTATTTTCAGATGCACCACCTAATGAAAGGGAGCAGCTTTTCATCCAAAAGATACAACAGTGCTGCATTTTGTTTGACTTTGCCATGGATCCCCTGAGTGATCTAAAATTCAAGGAAGTCAAACGGGCAGCACTGAATGAGATTGTTGACTTCATCACACATAACAGAGGTGTCGTCACAGATCCCATCTATCTTGAAGTGTCCCGCATGGTAAAGATCCGTCTTGTTTATCAATTGATTCATGTTATAGTTTATAGTACTGTTGGTTTAACAGTGCTTTCAATAAGCACTGACGGCCGACGAAAAGCGTCGGCTATTTTGCTCAGAAAAGTCAGCTACTTTTTGCCCTAAATTAAAGTAATTAAAGGAAGATTGTTTCAAACCCCTAGTTGATACAGTCGGTTACTCTATTCAGACCAGCTGCCTACTTCAAATTTTATTGAAACCCCTGGTTTAATCTTGAGCAAGTGGTAATTCTAACATTCCTGTTAGATCTTTAAAATAGCATCTTTGCTCACCAAGCTCTCACAGTTTGAGGACATTGTTAGATTAATGTAAGGTCATGTTTTTGTGCCAAGAGGTCACTGCACAGACATTTTGGGACCGTCACAGGTCCCTTCAGTGTACAACCCATTGAATTTAATTATTATTTCAGATGCGTCACTGAATCAAAGTCCTCTCCAGTTGCCCTGAGCATGTTAGATTTTTCCGGGCAAATGTAACTTTTTTGTGCTCAATGTCCCAAATCAGGCAAAAACTACAATTGAAGGGCTCAATGGAAAAAGGGCGTAAGTGATGATTTGAGGTTGATGTCGAAATTGGTGCTATTTAGCTGAACAATGGCACACAGGCTGGTTTTCATGTAAGGAACACTGTTGCGCATTTATTCCTTGACCTGAGATGTAGAATTCGAAGAATTAGCTTATTACTTTTGCGTAAAAAGTTCTGTTAAAGTGAACTCGCTCAAGTGAAGTGATTGCTTTTGTTCTCTGCCTGAACTAAAACAAAAGAATTCAACCTAGAATCCGCAGTCCTGTTGTTTTCTTTGTGTCAGTTTCAAGCAAAAGTAATACTCTAATTCTTGGAATTGAAGCTCTCAGGTCAAGAAATAAATGCACAGCAATTTTTCTTTCACAAAAATGAGCCTGTGTACCAATGTTCAGCTAATTAGCACCAATTAAGATTTTCAAACTATAATCATCACTTATGCCCTTTTTCCACCGGGCCCTTCAATTACTTAACTACAGACAGAAACTGCAAGTAAATTTAGGCACCTGTGCAAGGAAAAGTGTGAAATTGGTAGGTAGACTAAATCAACATATTACTGAAAGTATTTTTTTTATTTGACAGTTTGCAGTCAACACCTTTCGAACTCTCCCTCCACCATCAAACCCTAATGGTGCAGAGTTTGATCCAGAAGAAGATGAACCCAATTTAGAGGCTGCATGGCCTCACCTTCAGGTTGAGTATTATAATATCACTTTCACCTAATTTTTCACCCAGTTGAAACAAAATCAAATGAGGGCAATTCTGCAATCCTTTCTACTTTATTTGTTTCTTATTTTAATTACCACACAGCTGCAGTCCTCATATCCATGTGTTTTTGATTTTTCAGATTGTTTATGAATTATTCTTGAGGTTCTTAGAGTCACAGGATTTTCAGCCAGCTGTGGCCAAGAAGTTTGTTGATCAAAAATTTGTCATGCAGGTAATGGGTGTGGTGATATTTTTCCAACCCAAACACCCCAGTTTTGCATCGTATAATGTTTTTCCCAGCATTTTTGTTAAGTTTCCCTCATGGTTCATGGTATGTATTCACTTACCGGAGCTGTAAAATGCTAAAAGTACACATAATCCATTCCTGACAGGATGTATGTTGAAGTAAAAGGTGAAACACAGCTGTATACAACTGGCTTAAGAATGAGTGCAATATCTTGAATTGGCATCACAGAAATATTTATTTTATTTTATTTATTTATTTAACTTTGCTAAGTACAACATGAATGGAAAAAAAATAGACAATTACATAAATTAAAACAAAGGAGAGCAAATAATGGCAGGGGAGTCGCTACATCAAAGGCCCGTTATGGTGGTCCCCTCACACCTAAAAAAAAACAAGTAAAAACTAAGTACAATTTAGAAGCACCAAGATTGAAAGCGTGCTAGCCCACGGGCACTGTTACATTTAAGGCAGATGGACTTCCAAAAATATGGGGGTCTTCCTGGTCATACATATTATAAAGACCATAATTTAATAATTTAATAAACTCCTCTTACATGTATAATTATGTACTTAAGGCAACGTTTTTTGTTATGTAACTGCTCTATACAACAAAGTAAACCATAAGGTGGCCCACATGGGCACCAGGGCTCCTTTAAGTCCAGCCCTGACCGTTGTGGCTGAGAGATTAAATCGGTTGCATTGCTTCTTTTTATTGTCAGCTTCTTGACCTGTTTGACAGCGAAGATCCAAGAGAAAGAGACTTCCTTAAGACAGTTCTCCACAGAATATATGGCAAATTTCTGGGACTTAGAGCATACATCAGGAAACAAATAAATAATATATTTTACAGGTGAGTCTTTCTTAAGTTAATGAAGTTAAGACAGTACTCCATGTGGAATAATGGCAAAAATCTGGGACTTGGAACATATATCTGGAAACATAAGTATACTTTTTTTCCAAAGGACATGAATCTTTCTTTCTAAAATAATTTAGTTGTCTCAGGAAGTGAAGCCCTCAGTAAAACTGGAGAGAGGGTCCTTGCATTTAAAGCATTCTGATATCAAATGCTATTGAGATAAACGTGTGGTTGTAGTATGATAATTGTAAAATTAAGGTCTATAATATTTCTGGAGAAAATGTTTTTCCTGCAGATTTATTTATGAAACAGAACACCATAATGGGATTGCAGAGCTACTAGAAATTTTAGGAAGGTAGGTGAATTTTGAGACTCTGATCCTGTTAACATATGAACAACACTTCTTGGGCAGAAACCAAGCCTCAATCCAGGGATATTCCCCTCTTAAAATGAGCAGCCGCCTGCAACTTAATCAAAATTACCGCAGAAATCAGTTACCAGTTAGTGGTATGTCACATAAAAGAGCTATGTTTGGTGAGGTATGTTTGGTGAGAGCTATGTTTGGTGAGGAGAGGGTGAATATTTCAGTTGACGGCCTTTCCAGGGTATTGGTTATCTTTACAGTTGGTCAAATTTCAGTGTTGGTTGCTGTAATTCCGTAAGTCTAAGAGGAGACTTTGCTCACAACTGCCACACCAGCACGGAGCCAGATGGCATGGTTATGCAGCCCTCAGGAATACTTGTTCTTTTCATGGGACGTACAGAGTTACTGCACTTTTGCTGCAATTTGCTGTTACAGATGCTTCAATGTTATTGAATGTGCAATCACGCACGCCTCGCTTGCTTTTCAAGACGAACCAACACTTCGTTGGTTCTGCACGCATTGTGGGCCTATGTTTCACAGTCCCCAGTGGTCAATAAAGGTCTGAAGTGCATCTAACCTCTCAGCTTTAATGATCCTCCCGCTAGTTATAAAATGTTTTCTCAGTACTGTACTCTAATGTCTTGGTCTATTTTGTTACAGCATTATCAATGGCTTTGCACTTCCCCTTAAAGAGGAACACAAGCACTTTCTTATGAAGGTGCTAATGCCACTGCATAAGGTCAAAGCACTAGGCATGTATCACCCTCAGGTCAGATTCACTTGTAATTCTCATTATAAGCTTATAATATTGCCTAAGCAAGTTATCTTTTTACCCTTTAAGCCCTAACAGTGACAAAAATGAAATTTCTCTTTACAATATCACTACTTGTTCAAACAATTAAGTGATGAGAATAACGAAAGTGATCACCAAGGTTAAGATGTGTTGATATGTAGACAAATTCTCTTTACTAGTTCCATAAGAAATGTGTGGAGAACAGTAAGGAGAACATGCTTTTTTATATCAGGGCTTAAAGGGTTAAACTGGGCTGCCTGGGGAGCCTGGTTCTTGTAATACCATCTTTTTGGGGGGGGGGGGGCATTCTACTTGGGGTGTTGAAACATAAAATAACTGCAGCTAGAATTATCTGGGTATGTTTTAGGGCCTTACATCTCACTCTTTGGATAAGCAACTCTCAAAATTTAATTAATCTGTACAGGAACTGAGTTGGGCAAATTGTTTCAGTAAAAGACCCAGTTTTGATAAAATGGTATTTAAGTAAGAGCCCAGCAATTTTTTGTAAGTTAATTTTACTCTTTTGGTGTTGGCTATTCTTGTGGACAAGTCTTGCTCTTCATTGTATGCTGTTTCACAAACGCTACTACATACAAAGCAGAACAATTAATAATTTCCATGTGTTCACGACAAACTGTATGTTATGACAGATCACATCATGTGGGTTCATTTCCTTTTTGCATCGTGTGGTAATTTTTTACTCAGGGGAGGAGATGACAGTTGGAGGCCTACAAACAGGGCGTGAGGTGGGGGGCAAAACTTCATCCCAGGTGTTAATACCCAAGGACTTCTTGTTCTTATGAAAATTTATAATATTATTTCTACTTGCAGTTGGCTTACTGCATTGTACAGTTCTTGGAAAAAGATCCTGCTCTTACAGAACCGGTAAGACAATAATCTTGTCCATCCAAGTTACTCTCTGTTCGTTTCTAGCGGTGAAATGAGCATTAAATGTTGTTGTCAACTCTTAATTTTTCTAGGTTATCCTGTCTCTTATGAAGTACTGGCCCAAAGTTCACAGTCCAAAAGAGGTTAGTATGCAGTGATTTGAATTAGCTGGCCTGCATGTGCTAAAGAGAAACTTTGAAATTCCATCTTTGAGTGTCTGATTCTTGAATTCATGTTTTTTTATTCAGGTGATGTTCCTCAATGAGCTGGAAGAAATTCTTGATGTCATTGAGCCATCAGAATTCTCCAAAATTCTAGAACCACTCTTCAGACAGCTGGCAAAATGTATATCCAGCCCACATTTTCAAGTAAGTTTAATCTACATGGTTAGATAAGCAGCTATAGAACTCCTATTTATAAGCATATATCAATACAATAATTGAAAAATATTATTATTCTAACCATTTTAGAATATATTTTTCCTATATATTTATGATAAGTATATACGTGATCACCGCGCATGTATGTGATCACCATCAAGTAAGTGTTATCTACATGGTTAGATAAACTGCTAGAGAACTTTTATTTATGATAGGCATATACGTGATCACCACAAAAAGAAGAAGCCATAGATCTGTGTAATTGCCAACAAACAGTTTATCAGTACTCCATTCTAGTCTTAAACAGAGCAGCAAAATGGAGATTTTTGTGTTAAACAAGGTCAGGGTTTGAGCACCTGGGACACACCTGCCTACCCGAGCATCTTTTGAGTACCCCCCTGGCATGACACTGCCCCCTGGGGGAGGGGCACATACAATTATTTTGCAGTACTATTATGACAAGCTTGCCACCAAACCCCCCAACCACACAAACTCTTTGTCTGATTTTTAGAAAGCATTTATTCAGTTTCTGGTCAACCAGTTGGTTCCAAACTTGGCAAGATTACCATTCTTGAAATTATGAATATATGACATTCATATATTTGAACTGCGGAATGAAGAAATAAATGTAAGGAAGATCCTCGCAGTTACTAACGCAACTTATGCAGTTGCGAAAAGAAAGCCTGAAAAAAATCAGGCTTGCCGGGACTCGAACCCTGACCTCTGCGATACCGGTGCAGCGCTCTAACCAATTGAGCTAACAAGCCAACTGGGAGCTGGTCATTAAATTGGTTCGTAATATACCCGGGAAAGATGAAGATGAAATTATGAATATATGACATTCATATATTTGAACTGCGGAATGAAGAAATAAATGTAAGGAAGATCCTCGCAGTTACTAACGCAACTTATGCAGTTGCGAAAAGAAAGCCTGAAAAAAAAAAAATCAGGCTTGCCGGGACTCGAACCCTGACCTCTGCGATACCGGTGCAGCGCTCTAACCAATTGAGCTAACAAGCCAACTGGGAGCTGGTCATTAAATTGGTTCGTAATATACCCGGGAAAGATGAAGATGAAATTATGAATATATGACATTCATATATTTGAACTGCGGAATGAAGAAATAAATGTAAGGAAGATCCTCGCAGTTACTAACGCAACTTATGCAGTTGCGAAAAGAAAGCCTGAAAAAATCAGGCTTGCCGGGACTCGAACCCTGACCTCTGCGATACCGGTGCAGCGCTCTAACCAATTGAGCTAACAAGCCAACTGGGAGCTGGTCATTAAATTGGTTCGTAATATACCCGGGAAAGATGAAGATGAAATTATGAATATATGACATTCATATATTTGAACTGCGGAATGAAGAAATAAATGTAAGGAAGATCCTCGCAGTTACTAACGCAACTTATGCAGTTGCGAAAAGAAAGCCTGAAAAAAAATCAGGCTTGCCGGGACTCGAACCCTGACCTCTGCGATACCGGTGCAGCGCTCTAACCAATTGAGCTAACAAGCCAACTGGGAGCTGGTCATTAAATTGGTTCGTAATATACCCGGGAAAGATGAAGATGAAATTATGAATATATGACATTCATATATTTGAACTGCGGAATGAAGAAATAAATGTAAGGAAGATCCTCGCAGTTACTAACGCAACTTATGCAGTTGCGAAAAGAAAGCCTGAAAAAAAATCAGGCTTGCCGGGACTCGAACCCTGACCTCTGCGATACCGGTGCAGCCCTCTAACCAATTGAGCTAACAAGCCAACTGGGAGCTGGTCATTAAATTGGTTCGTAATATACCCGGGAAAGATGAAGATGAAATTATGAATATATGACATTCATATATTTGAACTGCGGAATGAAGAAATAAATGTAAGGAAGATCCTCGCAGTTACTAACGCAACTTATGCAGTTGCGAAAAGAAAGCCTGAAAAAAAATCAGGCTTGCCGGGACTCGAACCCTGACCTCTGCGATACCGGTGCAGCGCTCTAACCAATTGAGCTAACAAGCCAACTGGGAGCTGGTCATTAAATTGGTTCGTAATATACCCGGGAAAGATGAAGATGAAATTATGAATATATGACATTCATATATTTGAACTGCGGAATGAAGAAATAAATGTAAGGAAGATCCTCGCAGTTACTAACGCAACTTATGCAGTTGCGAAAAGAAAGCCTGAAAAAAATCAGGCTTGCCGGGACTCAAACCCTGACCAATTTAATGACCAGCTCCCAGTTGGCTTGTTAGCTCAATTGGTTAGAGCGCTGCACCGGTATCGCAGAGGTCAGGGTTCGAGTCCCGGCAAGCCTGATTTTTTTCAGGCTTTCTTTTCGCAACTGCATAAGTTGCGTTAGTAACTGCGAGGATCTTCCTTACATTTATTTCTTCATTCCGCAGTTCAAATATATGAATGTCATATATTCATAATTTCATCTTCATCTTTCCCGGGTATATTACGAACCAATTTAATGACCAGCTCCCAGTTGGCTTGTTAGCTCAATTGGTTAGAGCGCTGCACCGGTATCGCAGAGGTCAGGGTTCGAGTCCCGGCAAGCCTGATTTTTTTTTTTTCAGGCTTTCTTTTCGCAACTGCATAAGTTGCGTTAGTAACTGCAAGGATCTTCCTTACATTTATTTCTTCATTCCGCAGTTCAAATATATGAATGTCATATATTCATAATTTCATCTTCATCTTTCCCGGGTATATTACGAACCAATTTAATGACCAGCTCCCAGTTGGCTTGTTAGCTCAATTGGTTAGAGCGCTGCACCGGTATCGCAGAGGTCAGGGTTCGAGTCCCGGCAAGCCTGATTTTTTTCAGGCTTTCTTTTCGCAACTGCATAAGTTGCGTTAGTAACTGCGAGGATCTTCCTTACATTTATTACCATTCTTATGTGCTTCAGCAGAAACAAACATAATTTTAATCAATAAATTGTTTGTAGCAGCTGGCTGCTAGTGTTCTAGTCATTTCTCAAGTGGCCTACTATGTATTTTGTGGATAGATGATGAGAAACTTTTATTTGTTTGTTTTTTTTTTTGACAGGTAGCTGAGCGTGCACTATATTACTGGAACAATGAGTATGTGATGAGTTTAATGAGTGACAATGCTGGAGTCATAGTACCTATCATGTTCCCTTCTTTGTACAGGCATTCAAAAAATCACTGGAATAAGTAAGTAATAAAGTTTTTGTGACGTGTATCCCTTGTTCATAGTCCTCATAACATGGTTAGCTCAGGGGAGTGTTGTGAGTGTGATACCTAGCAAGCCAAACATACAGGTAGCCTGCATGCAAAGGGATTTTGTTGGTGGCACAGCTGTCGTGGGGGCGCAGTGGTGTACATCTGTAGTGGTTAGTGCATTGGACTTCAGATCTGAAGGTCGCTGATTCAAGGCCCAGTCCCTGTCATTGTGTTGTTTCCTTAAACAAGAAACTTTACCCCACATTGTCTCTCTCCACCCAGGTGTATAAAATGGGTACCAGCAACATACTGCTGGGGGTAGCACTGCCAGTTAAAATCAAAATTGGGGGTATCCCTGCTGGTTAAACTCCAGCCGTGTGGGCATCCTTGGATTGTGTGTGGCTTTACCTACAGCTGCATAACTGTTCTCGCTGCTCCACTGCTTAAAATTTGCTGACATGTGAACAATATTCCTGCCTACACAAGCTAGTACTCAGGGTGATAAAATAACTATGGATGAGCGTGCTTCCTTTACTGTGGCATCTGCAAATAGGTGAAGTTTCGTGTAGGTTAGATGATCTTGTAGAAATACAGTAGCTTATTTGTCTTAAGTACTGTGGAAGTAAAAGAACTGCTCCACTAAGAAAGTTGCCTCAGGTCAAGAAAATGACAGAGAAAACATAAATTCTTGAAGGTCAGGAAAGTGCTTTCTGAGTCAGGGAAAATAGATAATTTGAAGAGAAGTAAGGGAAAATGAAAATTTTGAAACATTGACTCGCAGTGGCCATCATCTTGGCGATGGGTTGTTGCCAAATGAATAATGCAAACTGTCATCGCAGTGATAAAATATGTGGAAACGACAGCTATAAATGTAAGGGAAGTTGGAGGCTGCTGCTATCTGTGGTTTGTGTTTCTTTGGCCAGGAAAATTTATCTTTTATGAGAGTAAAGTCTGAGAAGTTTGAACACTGATCTCTGTGGCAACCATGACTAAGGATACAGTGAAACATACGTTTATTTGTTCATGGGAGGGGTGGGTGGGGGTGAGGTCAACAGAGCTATGAGTGCGTTGACTGAGGCAGTTTATAAGCTGATGTCGATTCTCATACTCGTGTTGTTGACCATGAGCTGCCATCAGAGATACATGTCAGTACTCCATGCTTTCCACATCATTACTTTCTGGCGAACTGCTTACAATCTGTGAACTAACTCAATAAAATGTACTTCACAGGACAATTCATGGTCTCATATACAATGCACTGAAGCTCTTTATGGAGATGAATCAGAAGCTTTTTGATGAATGTTCGCAAAAATATAAACAGGAAAGACAAAGGTGTGTAAGTTATGGGAATAAAAGGGATTTGACTTGATATTGAAGGTGGAAAGCAGAACACTGGCACATAATTTATTGTTTTCACTTGTAGAAACCATAGCTAAATAACTATTACTCTTATCCATAGGTGTTTTATATTTATCTATTGCTTTTACCGGTAGTCATGCGTGTACTAAGCGTGTTAATTAGGTCTGAAAAACCCATCGGGAGTACCTAATAAAGATGATGATGATGATGATGATGATGATGATGATGATGATGACGATTATTATTATTAGGGGACTGGTTATGAAACCTTGGATACTTCAGAGACGATAACTGAGCTTCTACAATTTATGTTTACATCACAACAACCGTTTATAGTCTTGCTGGAACACTTAGGCTGAATAGCTTGACGGAAACTTTTCTGTTGGTTAGTTGTTCTAACACTGTTGAAAAGCTGCTGTGGTTCGTGCATGATGAAGGTTGAAAATGCTTTTAAAAAAGTGTAACAAAGGTCTGGAGTTTATCAGCATTCAAAACTATTGGTTTCTTATCCATATTCTCCTAGTTGAGAGAATTTGATTAAAATCAAGACATTTTATCTTTGGTGATCACATCTTTATTCTCAAGTCCCTTTCTGTTTAATCAAATAGTAATACTGTATGGAGAAATTAGATTCTTGTCACTATTGGGGCTTAAGGGTTAACTGTGGTTCACTTGTGATCTCAGGGAAAAAGACAAGCTTAAGGAAAGGGAAGAGGCTTGGATGAAACTTGATGAACTGGCTCGGAAAAATCCTGATGTAAGTATATGTATTACAAAACACAAATCACAACATTTTGCTCAACGTTGTGCAATAATTGCCAATTATAGTGACTTAATCGTGTGGGTAAGCCGACTTTACTGTGGGCGAGGTTGGAGGTTGTGTGTGGGCGAAGAGACCGGGTTAATTAGTACCTAATAATTGCTTATTATGGTGACTTAATCGTGTGGGCAAGCTGATTTTACTGTGGGCGAAGAGACCGAGTTAATTAGTACCTAATAACGTTGTTTTGATTTACTCCATAGTATTTGAAGATTGCACGTTCGAATAAACCCGAGGATGGGGATAAAATGCCGATGTCTTTTATGGAGTTAGGTAGCGCCATGGAAGGAGTAGAAGAAGAAGAAGAACTGGATCTTCAAGGGGCGCAAAATGTGGTTAGTTAAAATCATTTTACGCTCACTTGGCTACAATATGCCTGACAACAACAGATCAACTGTGGGAGAAAGGTTAGAAAAGAAAGAGATCACCGTAGAAGTTGCAAATAGAGGAGAGACTGAAAATAATTCAGGCTTCAGTGGGATTCCAACCCACTTTATGATTATCATTGTAAATCCTCTACCACTTGAGCAATGAAGCCATTGGTAGTGGAGGCTTCTCAAGCAATTGCAACAGTATCACAAAGGTCTGATGCCAATCCCGTTGAGGCCTGAATATTTTCTCAGTCAGTCAGTCAGTCAGTCAGTCAGTCAGTCAGTCAGTCAGTCAGTCTAATATTTCTTTATTAATTAATTATTTTATTTATTTAATCCCTTCAGGAAATGTCGTCAAAGAAACCAGAAAATAGGAAGTTTGTACGGCGGAAATCTGAACTGCCACACGATACGGGGACTGTAAATGCTCTTACAGATTACCATAGTCCAGAGGAATACCTAAACTCTGCACCGCAAGAAGCATAGAGAAACTTAACATGTCAGCAACATTTTAAAAGATAAATTGGCGTCGCGTTCTCTGATGATATCTTCATTATAACAGATCTCAGACACTCGTATTTGAACCGTTAAATGTGTTCGTATGTGTTGATGAGGTACGTATATTTAAAATGGCTGAGGGGAGTCGACCGTAGACAAGACAGTTAATTGCGAGCTGTCGTTATTGTTCTGCAAAGATTGTGGGAATCGTGATGCGAGAGTTGAGAATAACGTGACCTTCGAGCGGCAAGTGGAAACGGCCCTTGTTATTCGCCCGGGAGGGGGTACTCAAGTAAATTGGTGACGGGGAAATGAGAAGCCCTATTTTGGGTTTGAAATTGGCGATCTGGAACTTTTTTGGGTGAGAAACTCAGTTGAGTTATTTAGATGGAAAGATATTGGCAGGACTTCTTTAGGGTTGGTAAAAATGAGCGTACCTACGGTCTCAATTTTATGTCAAGTTGCGATTACAAGCCCATTTAATTTCTTTTATGTGGACAACAAGGACGTTTTAGGTTCCCTTCTGAGTTGTTGGACTTTTTTGGGTACAGTGTTAGCCCAGTTGGACCTTTTTGGGGTATAAAAAAGGGGCCCCATTCTCACAGCCCCGTCACTAATATACCTGAGTGACCCCCCCACCCCACCCTCCGAGGGGGGTTATTCGCCTCTTAGGCTACGAGCAGTCCCTCTTTCTGCTTAGGGAAAGAACGTCGATCGCGCGTGAAGTCGGCGGCTGCGTGAAAATGTGACGCGTGTGTGGCTCCACGCGGCAGCGACTTTTATTAGCGTTATCCAACTATCTCTGAGTGGAAGAGGAGGCTGCTCATAGTCTACTGCCTGCTTGAAGCCATTCTCGATGCTCACATCACGTACCTCACTATCGTTGAAGGAAATGACAGCTGCTCCGGTCAACCAGGGAAGAGAAAAGTCATCTCAAATCAGAAATTCTGTTTCTAAAGAAACTCCCTCACAGAGTGGTTAAGACTGAATTATTTTGAAGGAAAGCCAACCGTGAACTTTCTGAGGAACTTTTTATTGCTTAAGCCAACGCAAATTTGAATGGACTGTTGTAAAATGGAACGACATTTTAGAGGGCACAACAAAGGTTTTGCGGGATATAGATGCGGGTTTTAGTTGGGGGGTGGGGGAACCATGGGATATCAGTGTTCTCTCTTTTACAGGCAGGGTGCGGGAAAGTTTTCAAAAACTCTTATGCATTCACTAAGATAGTCTGTGTGTATTTTATCAAACAGTGGCTTAGCCTTTCGATTGACATCTTATTTCTCCTATCGATATCAGTTCACTGCCAAGCAAACAGGTGATAAGATTAAAGAAAGTCATCAAGCAGGAGATGTTCTTTATGCACCACCAAATTCTCTCAACTAAAAGAAACTGGTTGTGAATGAATGAAGTGGTCTTAACCAACTGTAAATGAAAGGATTTTTAAAAGGAAGCTTGTCCTTGAAAAGTGAAGTCAGTTATTGGGGGCTTCGTGTTTCATGTTAGCTTTGGTTTTGTCGCTGGTCGCATAAAGTTTTTAATCAGTTTTCCAATTTGACAACCTTTTGACATCCTTCTCGACAACTTTTTATGGCCACCGTTTTAGTTGACGCGGAAGACATGAAAAAGTTGCCAAAAAGTAATCCAAAGCCTTATGTGGGAATGTTATGGCACAAAGGACTGTAATAACTCTTTAATAACCCTTTAAGCCCTGATATGAAAATTTGTATTCTCTTTATTGTTTTCTATACATTTGTGTAGAACTAGTAAGAAGAATTTGTCTAAATATCAAGACATGTTATCCTTGGTGATTGTTTCCTTTATTCTCATCACTTGAATGTTTGAACAAGCAGTGATCATGTAAGGAGAAATTTCATTTTCGTTACTGTTAGGGATTAAAGAGCTGAACGGTGCTATTCTCTGGAGCATCGAGCACTTGAAAGTAAAGCCAAACCCAATAGTGATGAGCTGACACGTGTTCTCTTTCCATTGGCGCCATTTTCATGTGTTTGATTGGAGTGTTGGTTGCTTCACACAGAACACAGGCCTACCATCCTCTGTTTGTGTGGTGATCACACGGGCTTTAGTTTTGCTAGTTTGATAAACCGGTAAAGCCATTACCAATGAACAGCCCACCTCACAAACAGAGGATGGTAGGCCTGTGCACAGAGTCGTTTGTGCCTGTTATGACTGGCCAGAGTAATTGCTTTGTTTTTTGTTTTGTTTTTCTGTATAGCACGGTTTATGTGTAGAAAAATCTTACCAGTGACAGTAATGTAAGAAATCTAAAAACATAAGTGAAAGAATCTAAAGGGTAGATTAGGCTGGCCAATCCTGGCTGAGAAACATCGAAACATCGAAACACTAGGTAGAGAAAATTATTAAGATTATTTTGCTGAAAGCAAGGTTTTTATTTTCCTTTTCTAATCTATTTTTATTGTGCTAGACACAAAAAATGTTTGGGTTAATTCTGAGAAGACAGGGTATAGTGGTACATTCGTTTACTGCTCTTACTATTACGCAAACAAAGTTTTTACCGCGGAGAAGAAACTCTTGTTGCAAAAAGTTTTCGCGATATGTTATTTTTACGAGTTTTGAAGGTCTGCGTTTTGCGCGGTTTTTAAATATACTTACTTCTTTCCTTTCACAAGTAATGCACGTCACAATAATCCTCTGCAACAAGGGTACTGGAAATCGGAACCCGTCGTGTGCCTTGAAATCACTCGTTTGTTCGGGTTTGTAAACGCCCGTAATGTGTGGTATCTCGTGGAATAGTGTATGAAGGGTGGGGGCAGGTCATCCATTCTCTTGAAAAATAAAGTTTACTTCTTTCTGTGATCTGTATATTTATTCGTTAACCTACTGCCTCGCATAATGGCGGTTGGGTGCCTGGGATATCCAGGGGCCTCCACTGTGGTCAGCCGGCCCCCAGATAGACTACGCCATTACTGGCAAATCCCCGGACCCCAGCCATGAGCCCCACACGCCCAGCCGAAGGGACCTCCGGGCTGACCTCAAGGTCAGACCGGAGAAAGGGGGCCCATGGATGGGAACAGCCATGACTCCAACTGCCCAACTCCCGAGGCACCCAACCCCTGCAAAAGCAGCTGCAGGATTGCACACAAATAACAACCATCACAGCAAAACTGCGAACAACCCAGTGACCATAATCACAGCCATGCAAGGAGCTGCAGCTACCACAGCCACAACAGCAACAACTGCCCCTCCATCAATGAATGCCAACACACCCTCTACTAATCAATGCCAACGCCCCACAATCAATGACACTAATGCCACAACTATAAACGCTCCCGGAATGCCACCTGCTAAAACGCTATGTAAATGTCAGTATACTACAATACGCCAATGAACACTAACACCGCGTCACGCCATAAACTAAGCTGACTGGCTCCTAAATGTAACCAGTTAGAATTACATATAACTCTGTCATAAAAAGGATACAGCTAAAGTGGGACAAAGAAAATAAACCGCCGCATCTGCTTAACATATAGCTGGGCAAAGGCGGGAAAATGCTAGCGCACCCCTGACATGGTTTGCCGATATATGCGCCGACAACGTGCTTGAGGACACTGTCCAGAGGCGGCAATGCTGCTGGGGAAGAAAGGAAGCACCAACTGGCTAGGAAAACCAGTAGTAGAGGGTGAGGACTGCGGCAAGCCGAAAGGATGCCCACCGCACGAGCATGTGACTGAAAGGGGCCGCTGGGCAATTACGCTAGGACACAAGGAAGCAGGGGCCACCCTGAAAACAGACAAGCAGAAGGAGCAAATGCTGAGTAACACTCTGTGAATACAGCACTCTAGCTCCTAGCTCAAGGAGCAACCCTAATAGCTAACATGCTACAAAACGCAAATGAACGCCAACGCCTCAAGTGCAACTAAGCACTCTAGCTCCTAGCCCAAGGAGCAACGCTAATAGCTAACATGCTACAAAACGCCTCAAAAACGCTACAACGCTACAAACGCTACAACGCTCAAAACGCTACAAAACGCCTCAAGTGCAACTAAGCACTCTAGCTCCTAGCCCAAGGAGCAACGCTAATAGCTAACATGCTACAAAACGCTAATGAACGCCAACGCCTCAAGTGCAACTAAGCACTCTAGCTCCTGGCTCAAGGAGCAACCCTAATAGCTAACATGGTACAAAACGCTAATGAACGCCAACGCCTTAAGTGCAACTAAGCACTCTAGCTCCTGGTACAAGGAGCAACCCACCGTCGTGTGCCTTGATATCACTCGTTTGTTCGGGTTTGTAAACGCCCGTAATGTGTGGTATCTCGTGGAATAGTGTATGAAGGGTGGGGGCAGGTCATCCATTCTCTTGAAAAATAAAGTTTACTTCTTTCTGTGATCTGTATATTTATTCGATAATAAATGTTTCGGTGTCTTTATACGCGTATTTATCTGTTTGTTTTGCATTGTTGATTAAGCTCAATCATTTAGGCGGATTTGCTTCGTGAAGCCACGCGTCACTTGTCAGTCTTGGCAGCAACTGTCTTCCGAAGGATTCCGAAGACGATCCGACGGGCGGTAAGGTTGTCTGAAGATTGTCGACGATGACCCGACGATATCACGATGCCATTTTCCGGGTAGACAACTAGCGTGATTAATACATACTAACTACCCCAAATTAATTGCTTGCACAAAGAGCACGAAGCTGATTTATTCAAGTATCCCAGATAAGGATGGTTGTAATTTTAGTTTGTTTGCCTGAGGTGTCTCGGACTCGTAGGCGTAGCTCAAGGCCCCACAAAGGGCAAAACTGTCACGGAAAAGAGCGTCGATGTTGTCAATATAAAGTGCGCCCGCTGTAGTACGCAGCAGATTTGCAGATATTTCGCGTAATTCTCTCAGATCACAAAGGTAATGCTTTCAGTAATTAACCCGATGCAAAAGCCTTTTTCATGGAGTTGATCATTAGCGCTGCGTGCAAAACGAGGCTTTTCTAAGATGTTGCACGTTCCCTCTGACCAAGCAAATCGTAGGGGATGGAACCAAATAATTCCTACACAATGGTTAAGGTTCACGTATTCGTACTTAGTAGAGAATAAGCGTCAATTTGGTGGTTTAGCTATTTATGAAGAAACGAGAAGAGGAGGAAAAAACCGTTTATATAATGCAGAGGGAGAACAATAGGACAAAAGACCTAATTGGCTAGTTTATGTCCTTGAAAACGAGCTTTATGTCATGAAGTAAGTTGGATAAGTAAATCAGAGCGAAAGAGACGGTATAACATTTCTTGAAATAAAGGAAAATTTTATTTGTTCCTATATGTGGTTCATTTTGACTAACGAATGCTACGGCGCGTGAGATAGCTGAAACAACCACAGGCAAGCCATATTATTTGATTCTTGACAATGAGTGTACCGCAAATGAATGCACTCAAAGAGAATTTACGTGTTGATTTACAAAAACAAATTCCACCTGGATGGCTATGCTGACCATGCTATGTCGTGAGTGCGTGTTTTTCTCGTTGCCTTGTTGAAAAATCAATTGCAAGTGGGAATCCCGGTTATTTTCATCCTCCTCCCAACGCCATGGAACGCAGGCACACAAAACGGCTGGAGATGGAGCCTGCTATGATTTGAACGAAATACCCTCACCACCACCCTACCCCCCCCCCCCCGAACCAACAGAGGATGGTAAGCCTGTGACCGCTCTAATGAAAACGAAAAATTCCATGTGCTCTAAAAGGAAAATGAGTGATGCCCTGGTCTATATTTGCAAGGAATATAATTTTCTTAGTGACAAATCTACAGTCCAATCATTCGTTAGTCCACGCCACATTCACATCAGTTCTCGCACTTCCGACTATCCGTCCGAAAAGAGACTGGGAAGGAGAACGCCTTGCAGAAAAAGTCACTTGCATGTCGCTGTGTTTCTCTGACGCACGTGTTTAGCGCAGAAAATGTGGCTTGAAATCGTCGAGTTCACCCAGAGATCTGGTAATTTTATGTGATCTCTGACGCAAAGGGTATTTTTTATCAGTCGAACTGGTAAAATGTTCGGAATGTCGCGAGATCTTGGTCGTAAGAAGCAAGAACGACGAGCGAGTGGCAACAGACTTCCCAAGGGAGCCTATTCCATGGATAAACGGCTCGTCCCACGAGTAAAAGAGGTGAACCCCCTGCCTATACATGTGACTGATTTGGTCTGATTTTTTTTTACTAACAAATAAAGATATGTTAGGATGGCTATGTAATTTTACTTTTGAGATTTTATACTTTAATTGAACGTTTCACCGTCATGACCGCCATTTTGAATAAAGTACGGCAAACAGGGCGCAAAACATATATTGTTTAAATGGGACTCCAACGTCAACAAATTTTTTTATTAAGTATTCACAGCCTGCAAGCTTCAGATATTGGATTAAAAATTATAGTGATCAAATCTGAGAGATGAAGCTGTGCTACATGTAGTTATGCATCAGTCAATTCCAGCTGCGCCCATGCCCCCCCCCCCGGGCTAACCCCCGGGCATTAGCATTTTTTTTCTCTTGGATGGCAAATTCCCGGGGGTGGGGACACTTTAGCTGCCAAATGCCCCGCGGTGTGGATGAAGGAAGAGGGCAAATGCCCCGCCCCCGGGATCGTACGTCCCCAATCAACACTGCAGCAGTTTTCATTCATTGCACAATAATACCACTTTCAGCATTTTTATGTGTGATTTTTCATTTCTGTAGGCCTACCTCTCCGTCTTCTATTGTTTGTAACGGCACTATCCGATGTTAATAAAGTTAGTATAAATGCCAAGTGATGATATTTTAATACTTCACAGACAACAATACTACATGATAGTTGATTGTTACTTTAATGTTTTGTTTTAAACAGTTCGCTAGTAAACAAAAATCTTGACATTATAAAAGTCTGTTGTAACGTCATCTGTTGTAATATTTTGATAATATGCAAAAGTATAAAACGACGATCCCTATACACACGTTTAGAATTTAAGAATCATCGCGACTAAATTTTATTTAAATCCTTAGGAAGAATGCGTACGTCGATTCACGTTGATCGTTCCCGATCTCGCTATACTAAGTGATAGTTGTGCCTTGATAAGCAATGAACAAAATGCATAAAATTGAGAAAACCTCCACAAGTTTGTCCAGTCCTTGGCAGACGATCCAATCTGCGACGAACTGCTGGTCCTTTGCGATAAAATCCTTCATGTTTGGATTTCGAGTCGGAAACCACATGTGTGTCAAAAGCCCGGGGGTAGGCAAATGCCCGACCCCCGGGCCGTGCCAAATTTGCTAATGCCCCATCCCCAGGACTGACAAGGCACGCAAATGCCCCGCAGTTGCCCGGGGGGGGGGGGGGGGGGATGGGCACAGCTGGAATTGACTGATGCATTAAGTTTGCAGTCACAGATCAGGGCAACATTTCAATTAGTTGTCAGTTTTTCAATTTCATTCGTTCAGTACAGCAATATTCCTCATATTTGATCAATAGAATCCTTAGGTTTGTAGATTCAAATCATTTCTGAAATATTTTTTGTTTTTGGGAGAAATTTGACATCAGGTTAGCACACAAATACTGCATTTTGCTGTGTGTTTGACCCATTTTCAGAGTAGTGGTTCTGACTGTGAAACCTTCTACAGCACATAACAGAAAAAATATTGAAATTATGAATCTATGAAATTCATATATTTGAACTGCGGAATGAAGAAATAAATGTAAAGAAGATCCTCGCAGTTATTAACGCAACTTATGCAGTTGCGAAAAGAAAGCCTGAAAAAATCAGGCTTGCCGGCAAGCCTGATTTTTTCAGGATTTCTTTTCGCAACTGCATAAGTTGCGTTAATAACTGCGAGGATCTTCTTTACATTTAGAAAAAATATTGTTTGTTTTCCAATGTCTGTTTACACAGTACTTAAACCAGTTTAGGAGGGGATATAAACCAGATATTGAAGAGCTTGTTAGCCACTTACAGACAAGATACAGGTATGTTAGGGGAAGGTTACATGGTATGGGGGTTGATCAGGTGGAATATTCCTTTTCCCAGTTTTTTTGAGGACAACTGAAACCATGAAGGCTCTTATTTTCCTGAAAACTACATGCACACTCAACCCTGCTTTACGGATGCCTACTTACGGACACCCTCATTTTTACAAACAGTTTTCTGGTCCAAACCCTTACACTTCTGTAACTATGGTTGACATACATGTACTTGTCCCATTGGTTTCTATGGTAATTAATTAACAGGGTCGACTGTAATATTTTAACTTGGCTATCTCTTGTCCTGTGGATAGGGCCACTTGTCCAAACTGTGATTAATGCTATATTTTTGTCATTCCTATTATCATTTACTGATAGGTTCTTTTGCTACTTTCTGCAGTGAATATTCCAGAAGAAAAAGAAGGGCCTTCAAGTCATCAGTGGAGAAAGGTACTATGAAACAATTTAGCCAAAAACTCTTCTGCATTTGTTTCTTTAAACTAAAGGATGGAACAACTGAAAGGTAGTCTATTTAGATTATGCCTTCATCATTGTCTCCTACACCTGCTCCTCCTTCCTCTCCTTGGTAATAAGTCTTCAACCTGGCAATGGTACACTCGAAATTGGAAAGGACACACAGTTGTAAAGAGCCCAGATCACTGTTTGAAGAAAGTTGGGGATACAGTTTTAGGAATACTTGAACTAACTACAGCCTCAGAGTGGAATGTGGCACATAAGACCATGGGGGAAGGCCTGGGGCAGTCCTTTGTCAAGTCTCTCCCCTCAACGAATCCAGAGATTCCCACCCCATTTGATGGAAAATAGGGAGCAATGATTAGCACCAATCCCGAGCGCCGAAGGCGTGAGCTTCTAGGGGGCGTCCGGGGGCATGCCCCTCAGAAAATTCTGCAAATTTAGGTTCTCTCAAGTGCCATTTCCTGCATTTGTCATCATGGAGAGACTGGGTGAGAGATTATACAAGAAAAAAATGTAATATGAAATGTTTCACAGTGACAGATTGCAAAAAATCCTAAAGGTAAGCAATTTTTTTCCAAGTTTTCAGAATTTGATAATAAATCAGGAGAATTTTTATAAAAATTGGGAGAGCAGGAGGCAAGACATCAAATCAGGAGGGTTGGAATCTCTGCGAATCTGGCGTGGTTGAACTTGCCAGGGACTGAGGCTATGGCTGGCATACACTGTAGCTCTTGGTATAATTGAAACATGCAAGTTTCACCATCACAACAAGGTGACAAGCCCGAGGTGAAGGTGTCAATTTTAGGAGTAACAGGCAATAATTTTTTTTACAGGCATAGTTTGTTTGCATACCATGTTTCTTTATCCACTGTTTCAGCAAATTAATGATTCAGTCTTATAAGTTCCAAAAAAAACTAAATCAAAAATCTGTCAAAATACTCTCTTAGGTCTTAGTCATTTCAACTTAACATGTGCCTTTTTATAACTGACAGTCTATGAGGCAATTTCTAAGGAGAGAGATGAAGACACCCGTCTGCAAGAACTCGAAGAGAGATTTCTTCAGAAAAGAAAAAACTCACCTGCCCTCAGGTACTTGATTTCCATGCATTGCTCCATCAAGTATAGTCCCTGTCTCCTCCCCGCTCCCATGCACAAGGTTGCTTTTTGAAGGGAGAGGCGGAGAATCAAGGGGTAGGAGTGTATCATAAAAAGATGTTGCAACTAGGGAAGGAGGAGCCAGATTCCAGAAGGAAATTGGCATTTGTGAGTCGTTGGAAGGTGGAAACTGAATTGGAAAACTAACTAACATTGTTATACCTCCTAACTCAAATGCCTTTTTTGATTGGACAAGAACGTGTCACGTGGCATGGGTCAAAACAGTCCGACTCCCTAGGGCGAACAAAACTCACTAACTCCCTAGCGAAACAACAACTTGAACTTTTGACTTGCACATGATCATTTCGTGCACCTCTAAGTGAGCTAATGCATTATCCATAGATACAATAAAAGCTTCAAACCAGTCAACCCAGACCAGATTGGCAGTTCCAGAAAATTTCCATACTCCCCCCACAGAAGGTTTTTGCTTTGCAGCCCCCCTCCTCACAAGAAATTCCAGTTTATCTTCATACCTCGCTTCTAAAATGTTGGCTTTTAAGACTGCCCCCTCCCACTCCGCCTAGGAATTTCTGATGTCCTCCCATGGGGTGGAGGTGGATTTTTCTGGAACTACACATTGATGGTCTACATTATTTTAGTGGTTAAAAAAAAATGTTTGGCAAAAACCTTTTGTTTGTCAGAGATCTGAAAGATGTCAACAATGGTGACAGCAACGATGATGAAAAAGGAAGTGATGGCAAAAGTTTGGAATTATCTAGCGACGGTGAGTTGTCTCTGGAGGATGAACCATTAATGGAGATACAGGTAAGTTTAAAGTTACTGTAATTGTTTATTTATTCATTACTATTATTATTGACTCCTATGGAACAACACCATAGAAAAGAACTTCTGAGTAGCTTTCACTTGCCTGGTGAAATTTTCAGATTTTATCCACACACTTAACACTTAGAGCCACCTTAAACTGCTAGCAGACCAGGGACTGCAGAGGCCATTTTAAAGTGGTAGGGCTAAAAAATCTGGCCAAGACTTCGTGAAGTGCATATGCAAGATTAGATGCATTTTGGGAGCGATTTCAGAATACCCGGCCACTTATTTACATATCTCTCAATGCTTTAAAAAATGAGGCATATAGAAACAAAAGGATCCATTCAAATTCAATGAGATGCAAATAATTGGCCGGGTATTCTAAAATCTAGCTGCATTTTGTTACTTTCAAGTGGAAAGTTCATACATTATCCATGTCATCTGGAGCCCTAAAAAATCCCCCCCAGCAAAGTGGCAGGGCAATAGCACTAACAGTCCCTCCCCCCCTCCGTGGTCCCTGAGATTCACAGGGGGGTAAAGGGGGGTAGCCAGTGATGCAAGAGAATGAAGGATCAAATTAAACAAGCTTAGTGAAACCAGAGACAACAATCTAGCCGAGAGAAACTCAAGAGTTTTCAACTTATCTTGTTGTTTGCTCCAGGGTTTCCTCCCTCCACAGTCAGGTGAAAACGCAGACTGCAGACTGCAGACTGCAGACCGCAGAACACTTTTTGCGATAAATTAAATTGTTAATGTAGTTAGCACTTAACCAATCTAAATGTGAAACAAAATTAATATGGCGGACGTTGACGTTTGTTTGTGCGCAGGTAGCCAAAGCTTTAGTTATGACTGAAAATTAAGAAAATTTTATAAAATAAACAGTGTTACTTTGTTTATATCTTACGTACGTGTTATCTAAGGCAAAATTTCCGTCTTTCTAATTTTTTGCTCCTAATTAGTATTATAACTATGAAAGGTGATACAGAGTTTCACCCGCACCAAGCAAAAATAACTATACACCGGAAAAGTTCCATCTTTCCCAACATTTGTCACCATAAACGGCAATATTTTCAGCTTCTTGTACCTGAAATCAAATGTTGGTATTCGACCGCCGACTTCTGCGCACAAATATATGCAAATATGCTAAATAAATTGTACAAGAAAAAATCTACTGTGTTGGGGAGGCGTGCACGGTGAGCAAGAACAAATAGCCACGCTTCAAACATGAAACGTCGCACCCCAACACAGTAGCTTTTGCCATGTTCGCGTTATTGTGCGAATTGTCCAATGAGACAAGAACAGCGGGATAAAAGTAGCATATTTGTTTCACATTTAGATTGGTTAAGTGCTGACTACAATAACAGTAAGCTCAAATGAAAAAAACTTAATTTATCGCAAAAAGTGTTCTGTAGTCCGCAGTCTACAGTCTGCGGTCTGCGGTCTGCGGTCTGTGGTCTGCAGTCTGCGGTCTGCAGTCTGCGGTCTGCAGTCTGCAGTCTGCGTTTTCACCCGACCGCTCCCTCCATAGTCTAGCTTACTTGTTTGACATCCTGTTCATCATTAACAACACAGCACTACAAAGAGTAGTATTACTCAGTAGCTTGGGTTGGAAGGTTATAAACATATATACTACGACCTTTATTTATTATATACATGTTATATAAACATCAGGTTTAAAGGGGATTTCTCTGTAGGACACAAATCTCATGAATCAGTCCATGCAATCTATGTATAAGACGACAAGTTCTCGTCCAACATCTGAAGATGAGAAAGAGGTTGAACCAGGAGATATTTCTAAACCAGCGGAAAACAAAGCAGGTGAGAACCATTATCTACAGTCTGTTGCAAAATTTCCAAGAAACTTTTCTGAAAGTGAAATTGCTAGGGACAGAATTATTAATTACAACTGTTGTTTTTGTTTAACAAATAATTAAAAGCAATATCTCTGTTCCAAGTATGCTTCCCCATTCGATGTTGTTTTCAAAAATGGGGCCTAAAAGCAAGTTGACTGAATTGTCTAATTGTTGTCAACGGTATATTTCAGGAACATTTCTGTGCTTGGATGCATACGTGAATAAACAAACAAACAAATGAAATCAGTGGTGACTTGGAGTTGTATGAAATAAAAGGTTTCTGGGAGAAGGAGAAGCCTATGCCCTCCACAAAGTTTAAAATAAGCTGCTAATTTGTTTGACCCGTATCTTTAATTTACAGGTATGATTTCAGCAACAGAAAGTGCAGAAGGTCTACATCGTTCAACCAGTTTAGGCACACCTTGTCAAAATCATGCGACACCTTCAAGCAAGACAGGAACGTCTGATGGCCCTCTACAGCCAGTAGCACAAGGTAGTAACCCATTAAATGATTTCACTGGTAAAAGAAAAAGAGATTCCAGTGAAGAAGGAAAAAAGACAGCTGCAAGCACACCCAAGAAAACCAGGAAAAGTTTGAGTAAGAATGCCAAGGATAAACCTGCTGAGAACACTGGTAAGCTATTTGTGATGATTTTAAAGGAGAACTTTTTAAAGTGTTAAAAATCATATTTGCATAATTTACAGTAACCAAATTAAAGGGTTCAGTGAAGGAAGTAAGTGCCAATTTAGTCTTTGACTCCAAAAAATTATTGTTCTGACTAGTTAATCTCCTACTGAAGGTGGCTTACTGCAGTTTTCAGAAGAGAAAGATAACCTTTTTAAGTTTTAAGATTAAATCCAACAGGAGTTTTCTTTTGGGTCATTTGTCGCTACAACTGTTGAAAGAAATGATATTATCCTGGAAAAAAAATATGAGAAGCTTATATAATATCAAATTTAACAGACCGAGTACTAGGAGAGGACTTATTTCTCAAAATCTAGCTGTACTAGAGAATTGGTCGCTGTCCAATGACGAAATTTTCCTTCAACTTACTCATTTGGCCAGATTTTTGCAAAGCAATACACTTCTTTATAGATACACTCTTGCTCTTTTTACAAATCGTAGGGGTATGGCAAGATTTCCCCGCATTTTGTATCTGCTGGATTATGGCTTATCCAGTGGATAAAGTTATCTGCTCGTTGAACAACTGAGGCCTGGCTGACTAGTGATGTTTTGTTGATACCTTAAATGCCAGTGGGAGATTAGAGGACCAAACAGACACTCAGACAGTGTTTGTATGCTTCATGCTCCCAGCCAACCCCAAACAATGCCAGTATAAAGTATCAAAACAGGCCATGCAATAATATTAATATATAGATTTAGCCAAGCCTAAAAGCGGAGCCCCCCTTTTTGTTTTGTCTGGTTTTTTTTGTTTGTTTTGTTTTTGCTGGCAGTTATTAATTTGTGAAAATACTCTCATTCAAGTTGTTAAAGTAAAAAAAAACAAAGAAAAAAGAAAAAAAAAAACCTGCTCCCGCTGAGTATCGAACCCGGCTCGTCGGCTATGATGCTGGTGACCAGTCCACTAGGCCATGAGCGTTTAACATTACATCACAAGGTAATTTTAATACTTATTTCTTTCTTCGTGACAAGCTGCCTATCAGCATGAAAATGCTGGTGTTTTTCCTGGCAAAATGTGTTCGAAACGCCGTAAAAACCATGGTTGTGGACAGAAAAAACCAAAAAGCACTAGCTCTACTATATTTGGCGTCGAAACCGCTGAGAAAAGCTGCGAACTCAAGTGGTGTGCCGACCGAGTTTGAACAGAACCGACGAGGCAAATTTGAACTTTTTGCTTGAACTTTAGTGCCTAATTTCTTTCGCCTAAATTGAACTTTTCCCCTTCCACCAAAAAGACAACTAAGTGTTCTTTCCATTAACAAATTTGTTTTTGACTTTTGTTGTCTTTGCTTGTTTTGCTACAACGCGGGTCAGCATGCGATTTCGCGCCAAAAACACACGGGATTTAGCACAGGGTTATATCCAGTGTATGAAGTGTATTGGTAACCCTGTGGTGCGGACCGACGGACGTACGGATGTACGGATGTACAGACGGACGGACGGATGGTCACGTGACTATTACGTCATTACCAAAAGTTTTTGGCTTCATAGGTTACCAAATTTCCTTAGCAATGGAGCTCCGCTGACGCGCTAGCGCGCTGGCTCCGCTATTATTACCACACAGGACAAATGTTAACTTATTGTATTTATTCAGCCAGAGGTATATCCTTGCTTGTTTATTCAGCATGTATCAAAATTTTATTTTTTCCAATGTTCTTAGATTTTGAGCCCGCTCAGTCATCCGTGAAATTCTCAGACATTGGAGGCTGTGAAGAGACTGTGGAACAAGTTTGCAAACTCCTTGTTCACATGAGGCACCCAGAAGTGTTCCGTACACTTGGTGTATCCCCACCCAGGGGATTCCTGCTGCATGGCCCTCCTGGATGCGGCAAAACTCTGTTAGCTCATGCAATTGCTGGGGTATGCATTCATTTGCTGCATTTTTGTCAGCTCAGAAGTTGAACATTTTTGTGTTTGTACACATCACACAGAGTTCACTAACTTTTGATGTGTGATATGTGTGAATCACAGGTTACTGATATAGGTGACTGGGTGGCCATACCTACCACTGATCATAGAAGAATGGTTTTATCTCAGTATGTTTTTTGTAGATTGTTGAATGAAATCATCTCCTAAGGCAGGGTTGTCCTCAAAACGCTTTGTGAGAACTAGTAGAAGCCTGCATCTGAAGCCTGGTTTCACACAAACTTTCAAGTTATCCCAAACTTATTAACAGTCATCCATTAAACTTCATTGTATGTAGTGGACATAAACTTATTTGTATAATTTATATTTTTCTGTAATGTAATTGATAATTATGGAGGTGCCACTCGGCATGAAGAGGATAAGTGAGCGAGTGAGTGAGTAATTGTTTCATCACTAGGAGTTGGAAATGCCTTTCATCAAACTTGCAGCCACAGAGATTGTTTCAGGGGTGTCTGGTGAATCAGAGGAGAAAGTGCGAGAGCTGTTTTCTCGAGCTGTGGTAAGAAAGGAAATCAATATTGATAATCAATTTATTGAATAATTATCAATTAAGTAAAGAAATGTGTGGTCTATAAAGACATAAGGGGCATTTGTAAAGCTCACATAACATTTCCATGTTATGTCGGGTACCGATAGATGCCAAAAGAGACAGTCACTCACTTGTTTCACTCACTGGCAGCTTAATACTGTTGGTGTTCCGAGGAATGACAACAAACGAGCTTGATGTGAACTGACACAACATGGAGGTAAACTAGGTGGATTGTAGATTGTCACTACGGAAGGGATTTTTTTAAACAGGCCTTCTATGAAAATATTGGAGCCTTCAAATTCTAAGACGGGCAACGATACTCATTTTAAAGCGTATAAATTCTACAAAATCCGCTTCTCTGGTGACACAAGTGGGTAGAATCGAGAAGTGTCATGTTCCTCTTGAGGAGAAAACCTTGGCACCAAATCTTGTCTTACAAATTTCAACTTGGGAAGCTCAAAGCATCACCATCTTGTTGCACCTCTACCATTCCTCAAGCTGTCTGTTGAGTCGCTTTCAGCTGAATCGCTGTCCGAACGTCCAAGATGTAAAGCTTCTTAATGTAAGACCTCTGCTCAAATTTTACCTTCTAAATTTAATTTATGGAAGGCATCACCCGCGACCTTGAAGAGAACGAGCATAAAACTACTGTACGACATATTGTCCATTTCCTCTTTAGACCCATGCCCCATGCGTGTTGTTCCTTGATGAAATTGATTCCATCACGCCCAAGAGAGAAACAGCGTCAAAGGACATGGAACGGAGAATTGTCTCGCAGCTTCTTACCTGCATGGACGGTTAGTTAATGTAACCATAATTTTTACTGATTTATTTTCTTGACTACCGTGTGTGGCGTGGAATTTTCTTGGGAGTTCAATTTCGCGGATTGCCGATTTTTTGTGTTTCGCGGGAACAAATTTTCGCGAATTTGGACTTCAGACTTTTCGCGGATTTCTTGCAAGTTTATTGCTGGTGTTTGACCAACGAAACTTGTATAAAGCAACAAGTGATGTGATACTGTCTTGTTAATTCTACTCAAAGCTACCGAAAGGTGTGATTTTGTATGCTCTGGGCTTAGAGAAACACACAGTCAATTATTATTTGCTCTTTGGCAGGAGATGGTCTCATCTATGGTTGTTATCAAATTTACACAGAGACCGCAGAGACTATTAGTTATGTTGCAATTGTAAAGAGCAAGGTCTAATATTCTTTCCTCGGCCAACTCAACTGAAATTTAGTAACCTAAATACATGGAGTAAATTTTCGCGGATGATATTTTAGCGGGGGGGGGGGGGGGGGTATTTTCGCGGATCGATGAAAAATCTAAGAAATTCGCAAAAATTAGATCCCGCGAAAAGTATTTTAATCCAAAATATTGGGTTTCCTTTGTAAACTCCCCAGCATTTTATTCAGGAACAGGAGATTCATTCGCCTTAGTCATAATTTAAAGACAGCTAAAATTGTTCCAAAAGTTTTCTCGGGGTTGTTGTTCCATTTTGGCATCAACTCTTGCATAATAACTAAGAATGCTGTGCTTTCAGACCTAAACAGCAACCCTGATAAGCATGTACTGGTGATAGGAGCAACCAACAGACCCGACTCACTCGACCCTGCACTGCGTCGTGCAGGTCGCTTTGACAGGGAGATCTCGATGGGTATACCTGATGAGAAGGCGAGGGAAAGGTAACGAAATTTAAATGTTTTTGCCTGAAACCTAAAATACTCAGGAAGGCATTCTTTTTGGACTCCTAAAACAACAAAGATTCCGATCATGTTCGTTTGTGACTCGTTTTGCGTTTGGAATTGACAGAATACGTTTTACTTTTGACTCGAATTTTTATTCAAAGAGTATTGGAGCACTGGAATACTTGGAATAGACGTTAAGCATAACTATGCTTCAATGAGCAACGGGGCCCTAATTAGTGCCCGATGTTCAAACTCTGAAACCTAAGTGTGTGTTCTGTATCCACCTAACCAAGAACTTAGTAAAATCATGATAATTTTTATGAAAAAGTTTAAATCGCAGTACATCAACTAAAAGTTTTAAATTGTTACCGTTTTATTTCAGGATTCTGCGAGTTCAGTGCGAGAAGTTAAGGCTAGAAGAAGGGTTCAGTTTTGCGGTGCTAGCTCGTCTCACGCCTGGGTTTGTTGGGGCAGATCTCATGTCCCTAACAAGAGAAGCAGCTTTAATAGCTGTGAACAGGTAACATACACTGTTCCTTTCTTGAAAAACAACAAAAACAAAAACAATAACAATAAGGGAAGCACTTATTAGAAAAGAAGGGGAGTTCTCATTGGAAGCAGGCCGCAAAATCGAATCACTACGGCTTATATTTCGAGAGTTACATTTCCTAACTTTCACGATTTTCGCAACTAGAAAAAAAAATGCGAAAATAAAGACCTTACTTTTGTAAAAAAATTGAACCCTTATTTTCTTACGCTATTATTTTCTTGGAAAAAACGTTAAAAAGGAAAAATAAAGCCTCTCGAAATGCGGATCCGTCGATTTTGCAAAATTATAAAGTGTCCGCGAAAAAGTAGGGAGAATAGGATACTTTTTACGCGGTTTCATCATAGACTGCGAGCAGTCTCTCTTTTGCTCTAAAATCCGTGCTGGATGAACGGCAAAGTCACGAGGGCGATATTCGAGCTACTCGCGGCTCGTGGCTCGCGGCTCGCGGCTCGCGGCTCGCGGCTCGAATATCGCACTCGCTTTCTCGCCGCTCCTCCGGCAGGGATTTTAGAGCAAAAGAGAGACTGCTCGCAGTCTAGTTTCATCATAGTCCACACCACATTAGGAAAACACGGCTGGTTTTAGGGTGAATGGGTGGAAATGGGAACGATTGACGCCAAAGTCTCCATTTACACTTAACGGAAATAAACTCTCAAGTACACTTAACGTGTTTATTTCAAAAGTTCGTGAATGAAACATCGCATTCTGGTCTTACAATTATATCTTAAAAAGGATATTTCAAGAGCTACAAAGGAATGCTCAGGACAAATGCGTCAGTGATCAGAGCAAGGAACAGACGGCAGAAGTACAAGATTCATGTGAGGATAGAATGGCAAGTTCAGAAAGAATAACAAGATCATTTAGTGGTGAGCTTTACTGTTCCGTGGCATTGAAACAGTGATATCAACGGTGGAATTACCCCTTTTTTTTCTCCCTTTACTAGTTGGGTTTTACTAGTTGGGGAATTTTCTTGTGTATAAAGTCAACGTCCCCTTGGTAATTAGTTTATTTATTCCTATAACCTGCGTCGTTGACTTAATATTGACTCGGTTGAGGAGAAGTTAGTTGCTGGTCAGGATGAGTGATTACAGAGATAGAAACAGTCTCTCTTTTCTTCCCAAAATTAAAGTAGTAAACACTGATATTTGTGAGCTTAGCTAAGAGCTTTTGTAGGGAAGTTCGACAAATGCTGAGGGTATTAAAGCTTGCAATGAACTGGCAGTCCGTTCGTGGAGAGAAGTAATTTTTTGTTTTGTTTTTGTTTATTTGGCACATTAACAGTACAAAATCAATAGAGCTTACAGGCACAGTACAAGAACAGTGCTACTGCCGTCACTTGAAAAGAGAAACGCGAAATCTGTTAATCACAATAGAGGAACGTATACGAACTCTGTAAGTTACAGGAATCCACAAGTTGTGGGACTTTGTGCAAATGTCTGGGAGTGGTGATATACTCGTAGTTCCTTCATGCGACAGAGACACTATTTTCCGTATCATGACAAAACATGTTGATTTATTCCTCGTTGTAGTAACCGACTGGCTGAAAGAACAGTCACCGCTGACTGAAGATGAACTACAAAAGCTGAATATTAGCATGGACGATTTTAAAGTATGTGGTACACTTTTCATTTATTACTCATTCCTCGATTTTTTCACAAAACTGTGCTTAAAATACTCACTGTACTCTTACTCTTGTTCCACACCTAAAAGCTTTTTCCTTGTGATATCCTTTCCTTATGATAGTACACTTTTAAGTACACAAGTGACACGAGTAAAGAGAAAAAGGCGATTCCCTCGAAATAAACTACAGTCTGTCGAAGCTCTCGTAAGCGACCACCTCGGGAATTCAGAAAAGTGATCGCAACTGGAGCTGGTCGCTCATGAGAATGGGCTCTCGCAAGCGACCACGTGATGAAACAATAGAGAGTGGTCGCTTACAAGAGCTTTTACCATAAAGCTTGACAAATGTAGATGGTTACTAATAGTTTTAATTTGTAGTAATAATACTGAATATTTTTTATTGCCTATCACAGAAGAGATTCACCTGTGTACAAGTCAATCAATCAATCAATCAATCAATCAATCAAAACCTTCATTTATTCACGATGACATTTAAAGCTTAGTAGCTTGAGGGGTTGTGTAAAGGATATATAATTGCACAAATTTTCGACTAAAATAAGTTTAAAAGACGCTAGAATAAAACAAAGAACCATTAGCACTTGTCAAAGAACCATTAGCACTTGTGCTATGTTTGATCAAGAACTGAGTGCTTTTATCAAAGTGTTGACCGAGTGGTCGCTTACGAGAACTTAAGAACAAAGGAAAATCCCGTCTGTAATTCACAAAAGTGGTCGCGGTCGCTTACGGGAGTGGTCGCCTATGAGAGCTTTTCATTACAGAGTTTAAGTGACAATTCAAACGGGATTTCACAATGCTGGTCGTAACTAGAGCTTGTCGCTTACGATAGTGGTCACAAGGAGAGCTTTGACTGTAATAGCAATATAATAAATACCAATTGTCCTGCGAGTAGAACAGTTATGCGCGTTTTAGTAGTGAATGTGCACTTAGCTATCCCCAGGCTAATTTGCGGGTACGCCACTAAAATAATCGGGAACAAACCTACAAAATTCAACATAACAGGTTAAAAATTCCAGCTGGCTATCTACAGGCGTGGCTGAGGAGTTGAACTCGGGTCTACCCAGAAACAACTCTAGTCAAAGGGCGAGCTCAAGCAGGAAACACTTGATTTTAAGGCCGACACCCTAACAACTATAGGCCATGCTGCAAGTCGCGCGAAAAAAGTTGTGAAAAGCATACTTCTGTATCAGAAAAGTTTGTTCAGTAACATACCATTCCTCCATAAATTGGTTCATTGAGTCGTTTTCTCCTGTTGTGCTTGGCCGGAGTAGTTGCTTTGATTTTGGTTTTACGACACATTTAAAAACCGCAATATTTATGTTATTGATATTCCTGACTTGTTAGGCAGCTCTGTTGATAGTTCAACCATCAGCCAAGAGAGAAGGATTTGCCACTATCCCGGATGTAACATGGGAAGATGTTGGTGCACTGAAGGATGTCAGGGAAGAACTCAGCATGGCGATACTGGTAATAATAGACAATAACAATGATTGATCCGAATGTAAATTTAAGTCAGATACACTTATGTGCTCACCATTTCACGGGAATAGTAGAACGTACAAATATGACAGTTTGTCTTTGGTGGTTGACCCAAGTTTTGAAAGTTCTCATCTGGACGTCCAACTTTGACAAAGTAATAGCGTATAGTGTACCAGTTTTTGGCTGTGTATGCCTTCAGTTGCTACATAAATAATAATTTAAAAATGCACTTTCCTTCTGTAGCTATCCATCTCGAACATCAATTCAAGGGCTAAACGCTAACATACGATTTTTGGATAGCCTGATTCTCAGACGGTGCGAGGTCGCGCACCCAAATTCCCTCCTAATGTTTGGCCAGTTCTGTCAAGTTTCGCTGTCGGATAAATATTCGCCTCTATGAACGAAAATTATAAGTAAAATTCATTTTCAAGGTAAAGGAGGTGGTTGTAGATTCATTGCGTGAATTGTTTAATTCAGGCTCCAGTGAAATACCCTGACGAGTTCCAAGGTCTTGGCTTGACTAACCCTCCAGGCATTCTACTGGCTGGTCCTCCGGGCTGCGGAAAAACTCTCCTGGCAAAGGTATGTTGGGATTGAACAAATAATGCATTCGAGAAATGTGTTCTAGAGAAGAAAAAAATCAGTACCCGTTGGGGTGTACGTGTTTGCTGTAAATGGCAAATGTGTATGTGAGCAGGAATGAATTAGGTTGATAAGTGCAGTTGAACTTCCCTGTGCGAACACCTCTCACAAGCGACCACTTCTTCGTGCTACTAAGGAGAAAGAAGCACGGAAAGAGACGGTGTTTGAAGAACCAAAGACCTATGGACTGACCTAGCAAGAGAAAACGAGATTATTGTTTTTGAGGCAGTAAAACGACGTGGTGTTATTTTGTTCTTTTCCTTTCAGGCGATTGCTAATGAATCGGGCATAAACTTCATCTCGGTCAAAGGACCTGAACTGCTGAACATGGTAAGAGCAACAACAGCAACAAAAAAAAAAAAACCCACGTTGGTCTCCCCAAGACTTTCCGAAACTATTTTGTCTTTGCGATGCCTTTCTGCGTTGGCTTCTGTTTGTAATTGGTTCAAGAATCTCGTGCAACTCGTTTTAAACAGTTAAGGGACGATCATATTTTAGCTTTAAATCTGGACAATCGCAGCAGACGTAAACAAGCCAATGAACCAATCAGAAGTCGAAACCAGCGCCCACTCTGGGAAAACGGGTGCGAGAAAGTCACAATTAATTTTTCGTTTTAGTTTTAGCTAGTTGGTTGAGAAATTGGATTTTTCCGTTGACCAGTCCCAGGTCATTATAAAGCAAAACAAAGAATACGCGGATTAAGTTGTCACTCAATTGAAACCGCCTTTCTCGGCCAGATAACAAAAGGGAAAAGGGGGAATCCTGGTGTGACTTGGTTCACCCGATTGTTTTCCACGCTTGTAACCGGTTTACATGCTGTACACGGCATCGGTATATATGTTTGCTTCCAGTGTTTATTAGTTCATTACTTATGGCATAATATATTAATCTTCACACAGTTATTATATCATGTAACGGCATTTGTAAAGCTCACATAGCATGTCCATGTTATGTCGGGTACCGATAGATGCCAAAAGAAACAGTCATTCATTTGTTCTAAGTTGCTGACAGTTTGATGCTGTTGGTGTTATGAGGAATGACTACACATTTTAATGCGTTGATCTTTCCATAAAATAGCTTTATACCTGCTCAGTGATTATCAGCGATGCTGTTGTTGTTTTATTTCAGTATGTAGGCGAGAGCGAGAGAGCTGTCAGACAGGTTTTTCAGAGAGCGAGAAATTCCGCTCCTTGTGTGATATTTTTTGATGAGTTGGATGCACTCTGCCCGAGGAGATCGGACAGCTCAGAGGTAACATGAACTGCTTCAGCTGCTGCGAAAATAATTTTTTTAGCACACATAAAAATAAATCATATATTGATTCGTTGCTGGAAGAATAGCTGATCAAAACAAATTCGCACTTTAGCCATTGGCAGACCACGTGGATGAAGCTTTTCTTCGGTTTCTGTTGCCTGAAGCATCAAGGAATATTACTACTCTTTCCAGTCTCGTCCCCAGGCCTTTAAGCGCTTATCGAGTGACAGCGGGAGGCTTGAGGCTGGACATGATAGGTGAAACTCGACGGGTGACGTCACATTTGATTTCTTGTCGAAGACGACTGGGAACGAGGCTGTACTCTTCCCTGGTTGGGAAGTTAGTCCATTGTAGAGTTACCCACAGCATATCTTTCGCTGCTATCCATTTATATACCTAGGAAGCGAACCCGCCCCGTGGGGGAAGCGAAATACGGCGTGGAGTAAGGCTTCTATTTAAGGAAACAACGGTTGGTTAGAGAGTAAAAAATTAGAATGATAGGAGTTGTCTAACAGTCAGTGAAGGAATGAATATGAAGAAATCGGAGAAAACCAACAAGGGACGACCTGCAAAAAAGGTAAAAGGTAAGATAACCAAGCCTGTACCCTGGCAGTACTGAAAAACCAGAAAAAATATCCGGCATCAACGTGGCTCAAACCCACGACCGTTTCCCCATAACCTACGAGATCTTCTGAGGGCCGCGCAGAAGAACTAGACTGAAAATACGGCAGTAAATCGAATGAGTTAAGTAAAACGCGCTTAGGAAAACTCGTAACCTGCGATCAGGCTCAATTTTCGTTTCGCTCGGTGAAACATTCAGGCGGGACGGGCGAAACGAAAAATAGAGCCTGATACAATTCTTCTACGGAACGTCTGCCGCCCACTTTTTTTGATTGATTGAGGTTCAACAAAACAGCCAATCAAAATTTCTTCTGCTTGCACGATCCTCGGTATGCAAATTTCCTAGAAAGTCACGTAAATGTCGTCAAAATAAGAAAATCATAGGCTACGATATATCTTCTAGGCACAAGTACTCAAATTTACACGATTGCTAACTTGAAGGTTCCGGTACTGTACATGGTTGCTCTGTCTGAGCTGAAACTGAATGAAAATTCAAAACACGACGAGGTTGTCATGTACCAAAATATGCTACATGCTTGAATCATTGAATCAGGTGGTATCCGGAAATATTCTCTTCCCATTTGTCACCGATTTCCTGCGTAAAAAACCTTGGGCAATTAAGAGAAATACCTTCAGTTTCATTCTTTAGAATAAAGATAAAAATGAAACCGTTTATAAGCAAGGGAGTATTTTGTAATTTAATTCGAGAAGTGATAAATATTTGAAATTAGCAGCGAATTTTATCTCTAAGCAGCAGCGAATTTTAAAACGAAGAACATTTATTATAAAACTAGTCAGATCCTTTGATGTCAATGTCAGAGATCAATAAAACGACATAAGTATTAAACAATGAATGAATAAACTGAAAATCGTTAGTGCGACTTGATTGCGGTTCTCGCCAAACATCAGTTTACCGTTAAGTTTACCGAATTATCGGTTGACTTGTTGATCATTCTTGGCGAAAGATACTTGCTCGTCTGCTGTTTGTTTTGTTTCGTAAAACGCGGAAACAGCCACTACTCTGTTCATGTTATCAATACTAGTTGAAAGCCGTCAAACGAAAATTCCGCGACACGATGCGATATAAAAACGGAATACATACTTCACTGTTGCTGTACTTTTCTGCTCCAGGTGAGAGACAGCTTGCGTCAAACTGAACGCCATTCTCAGGAGAGAAAGAAATGGTGACATTTCTCCTAGAACGACGGGAATTTATTAGCGCAACACATTTTACTTCTGCAGACTTGTTCCTTGGTTGCTCCTTGGCGATGGCAGTCGGATCGAAATTAATTCCGTTGACAGCTCTATTGTTAAAGGGCCAATCAGATTGCGAGATTCCCGCGGCCAAAATTTGGCCGCCGACACGAACTCTTGTGAGAGATTGTATCAGGCCCTATTTTAGCGAGCGACCAACATAAGAGAATATGAGAGCGATGCTAAAATTCGGCCTGATCGCAGGTTAGAAAACTCGTGGCTTTTACCGCCTTCCTCTAAGAAAAGTTATTTTGCTGTTTTAAGTCCAGCGTCAGTGTTCGAGTTGTGAATCAACTGCTGACTGAGATGGATGGATTGGAGGCGAGGAAGCAAGTGTTTATAATGGGAGCTACCAACAGACCAGGTGAATTATGAGCACTTATCCTTTGACCCGTGTCTTCATTATAGATAGCAACATAGCTGTCCTATGGTAAAACTATTCGGTTTTACTTCTTCTCTTGGGTCCACAACTAGGGAAGTTCTGTCTTTGTTGAATGATTACTTCCCTTCAACTGTCGTATATTGTTGTAGTTTGTGGTGAAATTTTCCAAAAAATCGTAAAACAAAGTTAATCACCACAGCCGTAAGAGGCATCACAAACTAACCAAAACTTGGAACAGGAACATGTAACTGGTGTGAACCGCGGGGAAAAAAGCGACTTATGCCACGCGCGGGAAAAAACGCGCAAAGAGATTACAGAAATTTATCCGCACTTAACGCACCTGGTTCCAAGCACGGGGAAGCATTCTACCGGTACCAAGGGCCGGAAAATGAGCAAAGCTCTTGGGTTGCAGAGATCAACGAACTAAACACGGAGCTGTCGTTGTGAAAATGTTAAGATTAATCTTTTGATTGTAGGGATTACTTGTTACTTTGCTCATTGTTAATTTGCTCTTCTAGATATAATAGACCCTGCAGTGTTGAGACCTGGCCGACTCGACAAAGTACTATATGTTGGTTTACCAAACAAGGAAGACAGAGAGGACATTTTGAGAACGCTTACCAAAGTGCGTACAGTTAAAAGCCAAAACAAAAGCACTGTTTAAAACATTGTTCAGACAAGACTTACCCTGACTCGTCCCCAGTCGTCTTCATGACGCGCGCGGCATGGGAGCGCGAGGTGTGATGGGGAGTGAGAAAGCTTCCCATCACCCCTTGCTATCACACCTCGCTCTCCCGTGCCGTGCACGTCATGAAGACCACTGGGGACGAGTCAGAGACTCATCCACAGTCATAATTTCAACGGCTGGAGAACGCTCAGGACTCAGGTACCCGGTGTAAACCTTCTCTTCCCTGTCGCTTTCATACTAAAGTGGATTTCCCCAAAACACGATCAAGTGTGCATAAGCGCACGCGTAGGTCTACGTTCTTTCAGCAAATGTCAGTTATTTTGTTCTTCTACAATCAACGCTCTTTGGAACTGTCAACGGTTTCTTTTCACGAAAAGTACTCAATTTAGTATTTTATTACTTAAGTATTTAATTTTATTAGAATTACTACAGTTGTTAGCAGTATTCGGTATCAGTGCAAACGCCTGGTCACGTCTTTGAGTGATGATTTGTTTTGTATTTGAATCTCTCTAGGAAGGCAGGAAACCTCTTTTATTACCAGATGTTTGCATCAAAGAGCTTGCAAATGATGAGAGATGTGAAGGCTTATCGTAAGTGGCTTTTGCTACTTTTAACTATCTTTACTCTAAGTCGATGGGGAGTTTAACAAGTAAAGGACTTGTTCAGTTAACGAAGCGTCATAAATGAAGTATTTATTTAGGGTGGCCGTATTGTGGGATAATTTAGAATGGAAATGGATACCCGGTCTTAGCCGAATGTGGTTCCCTGTATTAATGGGGTGGCCGAATTTAAAGGGTTTTTACATATTAAAATGACTGAGAATTTGTTGGGGCCAAAATTAGTGTAACTACTGGGGGCTGTTCGTTAATATCCACCACTATACACCTCCACTGCGGGGGATAATTGTTAACTACAGTACGATTCTAGTACGACTGCTGTATTACTGCACCTGATTGACTGCAGTTCTTCATTTGAGGCTTTCCTGGCTCCTAAAACTTCAACTGTGCTTATGATACATTCGTCTGTTTAGGGGAGCTGATTTAGCGGCCTTGGTGCGTGAAGCTAGTATGGCGGCTTTACGTGAATGCATCAACGTACGAAACACTAGTCAAGTTACGGTTGACAGTGGCCTGCCTTTGGCGCAAAGTCCTGTGGGGGTGGGACTGAGGCATTTTTCTGCAGCTTTTCAGAAAGTGAAACCTTCCGTCAGCACGCAGGTAAGATAACAGATGTTTAACCTTTACACCGCCAATAAAAGTCCTATTAAATGTTCATTATGAACTTGCTCAATAATGTCTTTGGAAAACTCATGATTTCTTTTGCTTTTGATGTAAAAGTGACCCAAATATCGTTAGTTTAGATGTTTACTAAAACAATCAGACTTCTTGTTCGCGTTTTCTATGATCGACAGTCGACTCGCCTTCACCTCGCGTGGCAATCAATCGTGAGTTTGTCCATGGCCCGACGGTCACATCCTTATCCTAATAGGGGTAATGTGGTATGGAAATGTTATACAGCTATTTCAATTAACGTTGTCGGATTTGAAACCTCTAGCTTACGCAACAAGACCGAAAGGTAGTATCGGTTGCTGTAAGTCTTTTGTGATTCGACTGTAATTTCACCGTTGACACTGCTATAGGATGGGTGAAAGTACCATAAACACTTCTCCATGTGATTTATTTTCTGTAGCGGTGGGCCATAGCTCCGATTAGTAAATTTATTCATTAATTACCTTTATCACCTTGCGGTCTTATGCCGTAGGCTTTCCGACAACGTTAATTGAAACAGCTGTATACCCATCCACTTGCTAGGTTTGCCGGTGGAAAGTCTGAAAACATGATTTTCAAAGCAACAATAACAACAACAACAACAAAAACAACAAAACACAGAACTAGAAAGTTAACCTACGTGTTAATATTTTGACTGTTTTTATTTCATTTTGGTTAGTTTGAAAATCTCTAAACTAAAACATCACAGCCTTTAGAAAGGCTTATTCGATGACCGACACAACCATTTAGAAAACACAGTCCACTACTCAAACAGAGGTTGGTGATCCTGTAATATGTTCTTGTTGATTTTGGCCATTGTGGTCCCTGGGTAAAAAGATTGGCATCTTGTGGCCAACAAAACATGAACGTATATATGAAATATCATCTATGTGAACTGCGGGTGAAAGACTTAATACATGGAATATCCTCGCAGTTATATGTAGGCAACTTAGGCGGTTGCGAAGACGAAGCTCGCAGCTGATCTCAGGGTCATGGGTGCGAATTGCGGATTGTTTTCAGACGTTCTTGTCGCAGTTGCCTACATAACTGCGAAGGTCTCACGTGTATTAAAACATGTACAACTGGTGAATTTCTCTACAGCTGAAACGTTAATTACTATAGTAAGTGTAACTGCTTACTTATTATCATCATTAAAGGAAATTCTTACTTCTTTTGACACAGGATCACGCTTTGTATGGGAAAATGAGAAATTTGACTTCAACTTAAATCTGAAGTTTGTGAGGAATGCTCAAGTGATTTCACTTCAGTCGCTTCAGCCATGTTAAAGAATGGAAGAAACAACCAACAAAACAATAAATCCTTCGTTAACACAATGTATCGATTTTACTTAAATCTGTGAAACTTAAGTAGTAACACCAGATAATTATCCGGGGGTACAACTTCCTTACTTCATCGGCTGTGAATCAACATCATTCAACACGTTGGCGAACGCGTTGGACGTGGTGAATTCAACAATGTTCAACGTCGTCGAATGGAAATATTGAAGAAGCTTGTCTGAATGCTTTATGGAACGAGGCATATACAAAGAAAAGTTCCATTCTTTTTCTGTTCAGTGATATGCAAAATAAGTGACCAGGCTTTCTCCTTCGCAGAGGCTCCTTTTATTTAAGAAAAATCGGAAACGGGGAGAAAAGTGCGTTCCCCGCGCACCTTATATATTTTCTTCTCGCCAGTCTCCGCTCCCGCTCGATAGAGGAACGAAGTGCGATAGGCCTCTGCGGCGGGGAGAGGGAGACCAGGTATTCTATAGTTCAGCTGATATTAGATTTAGGACCGGATTCATGTAAACGAATACAGCGCCACTAAAGAAGACCGGTGTAAACCTTACAGGATTGATTTTCTTTTTTCGCCCACTTCAAGGAAGCGGCCGATTGACGTTTATACCACAAAAAAGAAACAACTGTTTAAACAATTCAAAACTTGGTTGGATTCAAGCCAATTCTTTGGTGCATGTCTAAATTAACACTGCCGAAATATTTGCCCAAACATAATGTGACCTATTGCCGAAGCCAAATAATAAAACAGTGCTTAATTTAAAGTGCTTCACGTTGAACCTGAAAAGTTTAAGGTTAAGGTTAAGGTAATGAAAAACGTAAATGTCCGCCATCTTGTAGTAGGCGAAAAAGAATACTAGAGCCCGTACCGTTATCGTCTAAACACCGGCCCGATAATCATCCTAAATATAACGGTTCTTTCAGGCCGAGAAACTTCCCTCTTACCTGTTTTTGTTTGTGTTATGACCTTGACTGCGCACAAACAACGACATGCTACAGTGCGTAAACATAGTGTGCAGGGCTGTGGTTAGCTTAATTGCAATCCTTATGCTTTGAAGTTTGCGAGGCTTATTATTAGCCAGTCCCTCTATGACTGTTTGATCATTTTGCCTCAGGAAAAAAAAGTAACTGAAAAGTAACTGCCATCTTGTCAGGGGCACCCATGCACATATACTTCAAGTGTCGTTTCCTGTTTTCTCAGATTCAAGGCCTGTTAGATGGGTATTTCTGTAAGCTAAGACAGGTTGAACTGTTCGGATTCTTTAGTGGAAATGTTAGTCGCAGAAAATTTTTAGGGAACAGAATCTCATTCCCCGAGTTTCTGAGCTGCTGCTGGCTTTCCGAAAATGCAAGCTGACCTTATTTGATCGATTGTTTAGCATATTTGTTCGGCCCGAAAGCAAAAGAAATTAATTTCACCATGTTTTGAAAGTTTGAGGTGACATTTCGCCTAAGGAAAGTTTAGTTTTTCATTACAGTTAAATCGACTTTCTGAGGCGACGAACTGAGATCTTCCGAACAGATTGCACCGAAAACGATTCGTTGGGTGCCCCTGTCTGGTTAACTGATATCACAAAATGAGTTAACAAGGTGGCTGGTACTAGTACGTGATTCGAATATCAAAACATTGAGTTATCGGAATTTTAAAACATAAAAAAGTCCCTGAGAATATATCAACAGGGGTCCAGCCGGCAAGCTGTGTATGTTGTCGTTCCTAATTCATTATCGTTATGGAACACTTATGAATCAAGCAACAGAGCATTTTAGTCTGCCGGTGCAAAGAACATCAGCAAGTTCTCCTTGTTTGAATACCGGTGTCACTTTCGAACACTTCCATTCCTCGCGTTGCCAGTGGCAATAGAAAAAGCCGGCACTACACCAGAAAACGCAAAGTTTTAAAAAGTATTATCTAAGCCCATATGTGAAACAAATAGTTTTAAGAATAAATAATAATAATGATAAAAGGATTTCTATAGTGCCATATCCATAGGATGAAAAAAAAAACTGAAATGAAACTCAGCTGGCCCGGGGGGCTGTCACGTAAGTTTTTGGGTTAATTAATTACCTGTCTCTCTATTTCTCTCTTAGTTACCCATTATAGATAAAGAAGAATGCCCTGCAAGCAGAAGTTTCTTAGTCGCCCTAGCTTCCCGGGGTAAACACCAGTGAAAGAAAAAATACTGGAGCGGAAGCGCGTTCCCTGCGCGCTTAAATTTTCCCTCTTCCAGCCTCTGCATTCAAGGCGCGACTGCAGGAGCAACCTCGTTCCCAGGACTTTTTCCCTTTTTTGCTGTAGGAGGCCTCTGCGGCGAAGAGAAGAATGCCCCCGGCCATTCTAGTCCCCAGAGCAACATTAAAGAGCACCCCAGAGCGACCCCAGAGCAGCTTGGTTTTTCGCCCTAGCTTCCGGGTAGGCTCGATTACCAGCCGCTGTTCGGGAAAATGAGCCCGCATGTCATCCCCCCGAAAGAGTCTCTCTCGGGGAGGAACAAAGACCGGACTCGAGAGAGCGGCGGAAATCGAGCCTAGCTTCCGGGGGGTAAGTGAGCAACCTCCGCTTCAAAAGTATTTAAAAAAAAGGTCTTCAGAGTTATCAGTTGTATCCAATTCGTTACATAGTCCAACGAAAAGGAAAACCTGATGGGAAAATGACTTGAACAACACAAGTTTCAAAGTATTTACATGGGCAAAGGTTGCGTAACCATGCAGTCGCTCCGTGATCGCGCGCGGTCACTCTCGCTTCTGATTGGTTCACTGGATGGCGCAGGCTTACTGCTCTACTGCTCTATCATATCTTGAACGTGGATCAAAAAAGACCGGTCATGGCGACAGAGTGTTTTAGGGCGGCCATGCATGGAGTCTCGAAACATCTAAGATTATTTACTTGTGGTCTCGAAAGGCGGTTTATGTCGTCAGTTCTTCAAGCTTTACTCTAACTTACGTCTCTTTTAGTTTCTTCATGGCGCTGGACTTCGTAGCGGGATGCCTTGGAGGTTTGATCATATTGCGATAAATATTTTGTCGAGTTTTTCACCGCAGGAGATTTTAAGACTTAAATAATTTGTAAAAACTTTTTGTTGTTTTCTTTACCTAGGATTAGCTGGAATTGTAGTTGGACATCCTTTCGACACAGTAAAGGTACGAAATTAAAATTAGCTGAATCGTAGCGAGCAACGTTTTACAATGAAGTTGATATTGGTGACGTTCTCGTCACTGGCCCCGAAGGTTTTTTCATTTATTTTGTTTTTCTTTTAGGTGCGCCTTCAAACGCAAGTAACGAAGCGGTACACTGGGACTGTGAACTGTTTTGCTCAGATAATAAAGCAAGAAACGGTAAGAAGAATAAATATCTGACTTTTCACCGTCTGTTTGTCGATGGCTTTTATCGCTTTGAATTGTAACCTTGCAGCTTGCGTTTTGTGTCGAAAGTCCCGAGGGAAATTGCTGCTCTGAAATATTTATAGAAGTTCGAACGGTACCATCCATTCTTTCGCCTTGTGGAACGAGTAAATATTGAAGTTGCTTTTTGTGTCCTTTGTCAAGCATTTTCCGCCAAACCGTTGACGTTTATGTTAATTTTGCGCTTGTCGTAATAGTTTTTTTCATAATAGCAGCGCACACTAATGGCCTCTAATGGATGTCAAAAGTTGGTCGTATTTCTGATCAAAACGGATTGTTTTCGATAAATTTTGTTAACCGTAATAGCGCGGTCGAATGATTCGTGTGTAAAATTATTTCGTTGAAAATTGCAGTTGAATGTTTTACGGTGAGCCGAGTCACCCTTAGAAGCGAATATGTATAGGCCAACGGCAACGGGCGGTTTTATTTCCGGAGTAAATTAAGATATGCGTAAAAGCCATCGTGAGCCATCGAAAATTTGAAATTTGTTGAATTCGTAGGGTATCGCTTGCTGTGCTTTTCGCCATTGGATTTATTTGCGCTTGTTTATTGCTTTGTTACGAGAGGTCAGATCAAGTGTAGAAGGGGGCGTAGTGGAGGTGTGTCCATTCATGAAAATTAATTCTTAGTACAGGTTTCAATGAATTTCTCTGATGCATTGGCAGTGAGCATCAATATGATTAACACCCAAATTGCACTGACTGAGAAAAAGCTTCAACTGTTATTGAAAAAATCAGCAGTGGGAATTGATGGCCATGCAAGGCTGTTGCCTCAGAAATTATGTTCCTTACAGTGTACATACAGCCTTGGTTGCCAAACTCTTAGGCAATACCCTCAGTGGCATGCAACATTTGAAGGGTTATTTTAGTTTATTCAGTACCCTTAGCTGTGTTTGAAGCATAGAGGTGTTAGTTGCATTGTGATATCAAAAGGCAGTGTTTGGTTCCCTAGATCATTTTTTTCTTACATCACAAAGATTAAGGGTCCCAGAAAAAGCACTAACAGCTTTGTGAAGTTTTTGAATAGGCTAACTTATAGGATACCTGACATTTATATTTTAAAATAAAACAGTCACTTTGTCCACTTGCCCACAGAAAATGTGACCATATCTAAACTAAATCACCTACACATGAAGTCATTTGCATGAAGAGTAAATAACATATTGCCAATAAGAATGAAATGCTTTCAAAGTGATTGTCTTACCCCGTGCAATACGTGGTGTTGCCTGCAGGCTTTGTGATTCTCAATAAATTTAACTTGAATAAAATATACCTGTCACATGAGCAACAGCAGAAGTATGTGGAATGCTCTCAAATGGTAATTGTCTTAGGTCTTCAGCAAATTAATGCTGTGGATATATAAATTTGCCTCATATAACAAGTCTTGATATATGAGCTGGCATGATAAAAGAATAAAATGCTTTCAGATCCTAACCCGAGTATACTTTCATTGATCAATCTTCAAAACTTTTTAGTCCAAGTTTAAACCTCAGTGATTATGAGTTTGCTGTTGTGAGTGAGTTGGCATGTGGGTAAGGTAATATGATAGTGGTTAGCATCACAAATGAACCTGACTTTTTTTGTCTCCCTTAAGTTAGATACTTCCCCCACGTCAAGAAATTTCAGTTTGGAGTTGAGTTCAGACAGACATTGTAAAATTATGCCTTGTCATACTTGTATTTTAAGAGTTTTCACAATTTGAACTCCAAAGTCAGTCGTTGAAAGCTGATTTGTTAAAATCCAATACCTTCTGGTCAGACTAGAAAATAATGATTTTTAAAATGTTTTAAATTTAACAGCACTATGATGCATGGTCCTTACTGCATTTTTTCTGTATACTGTATACCTGAGCAAATATTTTCCCATCTGGCCATCCCACTCAGTCCATACAATACAAGTGTATTCCAACTCTCCTTTTAGCAGAAAATGGCCTGCTCCTGTTGACTTGATAGCTAAGTTGGTATCTAGTACTGCACCAGTATTGCAGGATTAAGGATCAAATCCACTTTAACCCTTTTAGTCCCAATATCAGCCTGTGTATTCTCCTCACTGCTCATTATATTTCTTATAGTATTAGTTGGGAGAATTAATATTTTGCTGATCATTACCTCTTTTTCATTTAATATTCTCATGACCTGCTTGTTTGATCAGGTAGTGATGCTGATAAGAGAAATGAGATGCTCATTACTATTGGGGCTTGAAGGGTTAAGCCTGAGGTTTTGAAAAACTGCTGAACTTAAAAATAAATAAAATAAATAATAAAATAAATGGGAATTATCAGTGGCACATCCACAAGGTGGCTCTTTATCCACTGTATCCAGATTGAGTTGAAATGTAAAATGTTGGTTTCTGAGGAGAGGAGAAAACTGGAGTTCCCGGAGAAAAACCTCACGGAGCAAGGACGAGAACCAACAACAAACTTCACCCACATATGACACCGGATCCGGGAATTGAACCCGAACCACATTGGTGAGAGGCGAGTGCTCTCACCACTGCGCCATCCCTGCTTAACTTCATTGTGTAACTATGGTGTTTTATGAAACTTTGGATTTATCGACTGGGTTGATAAGGTAAATTATCAGCCACCATAAAGAAATTGAAAGCTCAGAAACTGAAAGTTTGATAAATCCAAGTTTTGTGTTTGACTTCCCCACTGATGCAGCACCACAGTTTCTTTAGAAACTGACCTCTTCAGTTGTATGGTCTTCCATGGTGTTTTGATGGTCTATCATAAAATCTTTGGTCCACAGTTCACATGTATGATATTTAATGTATCATCTATGCTAAACTTGTTCTTTTTTCTCTTGCTTTATACAACAGGTGTTTGGTTTGTACAAAGGCATGCTTTCACCCATGGCTGGAGTAGGGCTTATAAATGCTATTATCTTTGGCGTCCAAGGTAATGTTTTGCGCATCCTGGAGCCAGGGCTAGCAAGCCAGTGCCTTGCTGGGGGGATTGCAGGAGCAGTGCAATCAGTCGTGTGTTGTCCAATGGAATTAGCGAAAACCCGCGTACAAGTTCAAAATTCGGGATTTAAGTCTCATGAGAAGTACCATGGCTCAATCGATTGCTTAAAGAAAATTTACCAGCAGAGCGGAATAAAAGGCTGTTACAGAGGCATGACTTTGACTCTAATGAGAGAATTTCCTAGCTTTGCAATCTATTTTGGAACATTTGAACTGTATTGTGCTGCACTGACACCAGAAGGGAGTGACGTTGATTGCATAGGTCCTCTGGGATTGCTTTTGGCTGGTGGGATGAGTGGTATTTCCTCTTGGGTTTTTACGTATCCAATAGATGTTATCAAATCAAGGTTTCAGGTAGATGGAGATGGCAAAGATCGCAAATATCACAGCATTGTGGATTGTGTTAGAAAGACTTATAGGAATGGTGGTCTGCATACATTCTCACAGGGACTAACAGCCACAGTTCTTAGAGCATTTCCAACCAATGCAGCTACATTTGCAACTGTTACAATGACCCTAAGACTTGCCAGAAATCGTGAAAAACAACTTGAACTAGCGTAATTTCTGATTATTTTAAGATGCAGTGAATTCCATCTCATGGTATTCCTGCTACCTGACAAGCATTGTCTTTGAGTCTGGTGACTCTGAGGCTAAAGCATCAATATCTCATGTATGTGTATACAGACCATTCTGAAGGTCACATTGTGGAAAGGACCTATGGTCACTTTTAGACTAGTTTTTAAGTAATATAATATATAGATTTAGCCATGCCTAAAAGCGGAGCCGCAAAGGAATAAACTGGTGTTCGTTTCTCAAAAATAGTCCTGAAACTTTTCGGTCTGAAATACATTTCAGGGCTTTTTTTGGCTCGTTCGCTTTCGAAAAGTGTTTCTCAAAAAGCCTGAAAGTGTTCCGAATTGTCCTCCAATACTTTGGGGATCTGTTCTGTAAAACCAAGCTCGAAAGGTCGTTCTAGAGGCTGAGCACAGCTTGATTATTTTACTCACGAGCCATCTAGCTTGGTGTTTGCAATGTTTCCACATCCTGTCATTAACTGTGAAGGCTTGTCAAATCTCCTTGGATTATTGGCTGTTCGCTTGAATGAACTTGAAACGGCGCTCATTTACAAAAACAAAATAAAAATTATTCGACTGTTTAAAAGGGTTATCTTCATCGCGTTCGGATGTTAACAAATAACATGAACTGCCACTAAATATAAATATTAGTCTGGTCAAAAATTTATACTGACATTTCACCGGCATTTTACTGGGATTACCCGAAATAAAGGATCTGGGGAGCTTCGAAGCACTTGTAATAAACTTATCGAAGAAATGTCGCGTAGGTTTTAGCAGCCGCGAAAAAATTCAAGCACTTTGAGGAACACACATTACTTATGGGATAAAATAGCTTTAAACTCAAAACTGCTTCGCTTATAGTTACTTAAGTAACCCTCATATTTTGTTCTCTAACTTGAGACCATCGAGATTGAAAACAAATGAACAAACACCGTCCAAACATTCTTAACGCTGTTGCATATAAGTTTTGCGGCTGCAAATTGTCTGTAATTCGAGCGCTTTAAAAAATGCACCAAACTGTTTTTGGAAGCTTTTCAGGCATAATAGGTTTAAACCGACAACTGCTTTGCTTATAGTTTTTCAAATAACTGTTATATTTCGTTCTCTAACTAGAAACAAAGAAACGCCAAACACGCTTTAATTAAATTGTTATTATGCCGGCATAAGTTTTGCGGATGCGAAGTAAGCCTATGTAAAGTTAGGCGCTTTGAGGAACGCACAAAACTGTTTTCGGAAGCTTTTCGGATAACATAGCTTTAAACCGACAACTGCTTCGCTTAAAAGATTATTACTATTGAAAACTTCTAGGACAAGAAAATGGACAGTTGCACAAAGAGATGGACCGGACAGTGAAAATTGAAAGCAAAGCTTGTGCAGTTGTCTTGCGGCTGTGCTTAGACCTACTGTTATGAATAAACAAACACAAAATAATGGACAGAGGAATCATTTTTGAAAAACATTTATTCGAAAACCGCTAAATTTATACTTAAATGCAATTCGCGTTACACTTCCAAAATTGAGGTCGGTCCACGCGAGTGGAATCGGCTGAGCATGGCACAAATCTGAGCGCATTTTCTAATAATTTTTTAAAGTCAAAAGTAAATAACACATTTCTAATGGCATAAATCAAATTTACATTTCAAAACATAATTTCTTTCATCGTAATACTCGAAATCATGTACCTTAGACCTTTTAAAAACTTCACTTACTCGGTTCTGTTTCAGAACAGGGCAAACTCTCCGCTGTGAAGAAAACAAAGCGATGAAGTCCTTTGAATGCAGCTTTCATAACTTGAACTTTCCGCCTTCTACCAGTATTCTTTTGAACTTTTTCTTTCCATTTATATATATATTAGATGTTTTTTTTGTCAAGTATAAAACTTCAGTACTCTCGAGCAATCGTTAAATGCTAAAGAAGCTTTAGCTTTTAAAGAAACCTCTTTTTCAAAAGCGACGATGGTCATGCGATTTCCCGCCAAGAAAAATGCCGGTTGCCCTAAAGCACCGTGCGATTTCCCACCAAGAAAAGATGGCATTCTCTGCCCCCGTCGGGTTGTCTTGGGACTCCCCTCCCCCTCCCACAGAGTGTGCAGACGGACAGACGTACGGACGTACTGACGGACGGTCACGTGACTATTACATCACAACCAAAATTTCTCGGATTGATAGTTTACCATATTTCCTTAGCAATGGAGCTCCGCTGGCGGGCTTTGCCCACAGGCTCTGCTATTATCGTTTATGTTGAGGATGATACATTTGGGGAAGAAGGACGACTACCATTTGTTAAGGAAAACTAGTTCTTCCCAGTGTTGTGAGGCAAAAGGTCATGTAGTCCTTTTGCTTATCTCTAAGATAGGTCAGCATTTTCCTTAATAATAGCAGAGCCAGCACACTAGCGCGTCAGCGGAGCTCCATTGCGAAGGAAATTTGGTAACCTATCAAGCCAAAAAATTTTGATAGTGACGTAATAGTCACGTGACTGTCTGTCCGTACGTCCGTACATCCATCCGTCCGCACTAGAGGGCTACCAATACACTTCATACACTGGATATAACCCTGTGCTGAATCCCGTATGTTTTTGGCGCGAAATCGCATGTTGACCCGCGTTGTAGCAAAACAAGCAAAGACAACAAAAGTCAAAAACAAATTTGTTAATGGAAAAAAAAAAGTTCAAAAGAACACTTAGTTGTCTTTTTGGTGGAAGGGGAAAAGTTCAATTTAGGCGAAAGAAATTAGGCGATAAAGTTCAGGCAATTACTTCAAATTTGCCTCGTCGGTTCTGTTCAAACTTGGTCGGCACACCGATTGAGTTCGCAGCTTTTCGCAGCGGTTTTGACGCCAAATATAGCAGAGCTAGTGCTTTTTGTTTTTTTCTGTCCACAACCATGGTTTTTACGGCGTTTCGAACACATCTTGCCAGGAAAAACACCAGCATTTTCATGCTGATAGGCAGCTTGTCACGAGGAAAGAAATAAGTATTAAAATTAACTTCTAAAATGACATCAAACGCCCATGGCCTAGTGGACTAGTCACCGACATCTCACGCCGACGATCCGGGTTCGACACTCAGCAGGAGCAGGTACTTTTTTCTTTTTTTTCTTTGTTTTTTTTTTTTAATTTAACGACTTGAATGAGAGTATTTTCACAAATTAATAACTGCCAGCAAAAACAAAACAAAAAACAGACAAAACAAAAAGGGGGCTCCGCTTTTAGGCTTGGCTAAATCTATATATTAGTTAATTACCTATAAGGACAAAGTTTTATTCGCATGTATATATTATTAATAGTTTAAATTTACAAGAAAATTTTTTTTCAAATAGGTTACTCACAACAGTTTGGTAGTCTGGTTTGTGTTCATTTATTTATTTGCTTACATAATTTTAGGCTCCAAATGATACTTACATAAAGACACCTTTAGGGGTGTATTTGTTAGAGAGCAATAACTTTATAAGGGAACAACATTTAATAATAGTAATGATAAGCTAAGTTAATGCATGTGCAGTGCTCAAAGCATATTTTATAAATTGATGGCAATGGTTAGGGTATTTAATGCTGGCACGAGTTTGAGGTGTAATTTAATGGTATAATATAAAATGTTCAAGTCACGTAAGTTATTAGAAGGTGCCTAAGAGTAAATTTTATTTTTGCATATTTATACACGAGGTAATGAAAAATGTAAAAGCTACAAACTTAACGTAAAGTAATCTTGCAACTTTATTTATTACATACTCCACATGGTGCTTAATATTGCATAGATTATGTTGCATAAACTGTCTGTGAGTCATTTCCAAGCATGATCGCTCTCCCAGACAACTATGTGTTTCATTAGTGATGGAAGTAGGACAGCCTTGAACTTTTTACCATAAAAAGAAAACATCTTGTATTTGCCAACTTTTAAATTCTCCACACATAAGGCAAGGATGGTCAAATTCCTGGCTATTCAGAGATACCATATAGTATTAAGCTTTAGGATGTGGTGTAAGATCAGGCTTGGAATTGACTTATAGAGAAGCCTTTTCAAAATTGCTAATAGTATTTAGACAATGGTATTTTGCACGTCAAACAACAGTGTAAAGGTGGGAAATGACATCATCAATATCTTCACTAGTGAGGATATGGAAAACACACCACTCGAGTCCCGGATGTAGTTATTTGTGGGCTTGGTTTCATTCAGGTGGAGCGGAGTTAGTTACTAGTGTGTTTGCCAGAATATTTGTGGAAGCACTGTGGATTGACTTTTTAAACTAATTTGTAAAATTGGCCAACTTGACAAAGCTTTCCCTGGCCTTTTCAAAATTTGAGAAAACCATATGAAGGACCCTTTGAAAACCACAATTTTTGAAAAGGGCTTCCTTGTTAAATATTTCTTTAAGTAAATAAATGCGGTAAATAAGTCTGTTGAAAAATTTACATTAGGTTTAGATGTCTATGTGTAATTTTAAATTACAGAGAGAGGAAAACACATTCCTCTCGGTAAAAATTCAATTAGGTTTGCCACAAGGTTGGAACTCTAAATTCTTTGTGTAAGTTGCATGCTTGTGTCATACTGGGCAATTCAGTTCAGTGAAGCTAAGAATTGGGGGTTGCTTGAGCAATACTGGATATTAGTTTTTGTTTCCCTGTTTTATGGGTATGTGAAACTGCCCTGGAAGCCTGAACGCATGTTTTTAGTCTTTTAAAGGTAGTCTTCAAACTAAGCTGGTTGCTTTGTGACTAAGCTAGCTTTTCATAGGCGGAAACAAACTATCCTTACTGGAAAATTATAATGCCTGTTATCTACAGTGAGAAGTATAAGAGTTGCCATATTTGCTTAATGTTTTTTGCTATTTATATGGGTTTTGCATTATAGGGAAAGACGAAAAATGGGTTTATGAATAAATAATTCATATACATTTCAGCAGTGAAGTGTCTTGTCAGTGTGTATTTGGCCTGGGCGGGGTGGATGGAAGTGTGTGGTACAGAATTTATGATAGCTCTAACCCGCGCGCAGACGTCTCCTATTTCATGCTATTTCCTCTGCTTTACTCGTGAAGCAAACGAAATATGAGACGTTTGCGCGCAGGCTAGAGAGCTCAAGCCTTTCTACATTTTTTTGGTAGAACTGTCCTGAAATTGAAAACCGGGCAAAGACGAGGCGGTCCGCTGACCATCGTGACCATGCGCTGTTTTGAGATTTGCAAAACAACAGATCGCGTTTTACGACAACAACAATTCGCGGGATAATATTTTTGCCCTCACAATCTCTGGTTTCAGGGCCCGCGGAGCGGGTTTAGAGTAGCCTGCAAAGGAAATATAGGAGACGCCTGCACGCAGGCTAGTTGAGAGTGGGCGTGGTGGTGAGGGGGATATGCCCGGTAAATAACTAAGGTAAGACTTGATGGATCCAAGAGCCAAAATTCCTCGTAAATTTGGTGACCGATATGACGTAAGGTAGCTAATGACACTAATTACCACGGAATAAGTAGCATCAGGATATTAAATTAGGAATCTTTTTAACGATTGTCTACGACCAACAAAGTCATCGGAAACTTTAAAAATAATAGGAAAAATTGTGTCTGTTCTGAGTACTGGATGGCCAGATTATCTGAAGATCTCATTCGTGGCATCGCTAATAGTCAAGGTAACCTTTCGGCAGTTGTGTTAGCTGCAGAAGTTTCATGAACAAGAAGCCTTAAGATTGTAGCCTGTTCCAGGAGTTCAGATAGTGGAGCACGAGCGAAAAACGAGCGAAAGAGCGGGAAAAAACGAGGGGAGACTGGGGAAGAGGACGTAGGGAATCCAACGAAGATCGATGCTGTCATGGATTTGGTTAATACTTATGTCGACCATCCCACTACTGCTGCTAACAGACTACAGTGCGTCATGATCAATGTTGGTATGAATAGTCTGTCTCAATATCCGAATGGATCAGTTGGGGGCAAATCCTGGTAAATTTGAGTGACACGCCACGAGCAGGGCGGGGGGGGGGGGGGAGGGGAAGGTAGAGAGAGGCTTCTTTTAAAAGACAGTGGAATCCCGTTATCTCGAACCCGGAATATCTCAAACTTCCCATTATAAGAACCTTTTTATGAGAACGTTAAGGCTGAAATTGGCCCAGATTTTAAGAACATACTAAGAACGTACCCAAGCTGAGACTAAGACAGAGACAAAGCAGTAATTTTATTCATTTCTGCATCCGTTCTTGCATGGAGCTAAAAACACCTAGTAACAACATGAATTTCTATCGAATCACATTTTTTTATGTAGAGCTCAGGCTATATTTTCTTGTCATTCTCAACTGTGGAAGAGTAATAAAGTGAATTTTGCTGAGCAGAAAAAATAACAACAGCATGTATTTCAAAGAAATTTGACATGATGCGCGCACAATGGGCGTTTTAAGGTTTCCTGGTCACGTTTTATATCAATTTTCTGAAATTCTATACCACGTAACTTAAGGGCCCATTAAAGTATCTCGTTGCTATGATACGCGGTTGCCATGCACGTGCAATTTTACTTCCGGTCGTCCGCAAATTTTTCGCGCGCTTTCTGGCCTCCCGGCGCCGGCCCGTCGCCGGTTCAAGTCGCCGATAATTTTTTTTATTTCGTTGCGACAAACACAAAAGAAACTTTTTTGTTTACTTTTTAAATTGATTTTAATTTTCTGCTTTACGTTTACAACATGTGAGTTGTGCCTTTATTTGTTAAACTGGGTGTTTCAGTTGAAAATGAGCTCGAAGCTATCCACGTACGCACGTAAACAGAAAAGTGCGGCGATGGCTGCAAGTCGATGGGGAAATGCAGATCGCGAAAAGCCGACATTCAAAGATCTTCAGTGTCAGGTCGGGGATAGAAATGTCAGTGATGCGGAGGCAAACCGAAATAAGTACTGTGCCATCATCCCGAACCCATAAAGAAATCCCTGTGTCCGCGGCCGTGACTTCGACTGCTCCCAAACTACCTGACGTCGCTTCCTAGAAAACTGTAATCGATGTGCGAACCTGTGAATTGTCCTTCCGAACCTGAGCAACCCCAGTGTTTAGACAGCTCTTCAAGAAACGAAGCTCTCGAGGCCACTGACTTGCAGCCACTGTCGCAAGACAGCGTGGAGCAGCATACAGCAAGAAAGGAAGCTTGTAAATTGTCCTTGAAAGCAGCTCTATCGCGCGAATTTCATGCCCACATTGATAATGCTATTATTAAAGCACACGATGGAAAACCTAACAAATAATGGTGAGCTCGATACATCTGATGGGCAACGTCTGCTAACAACATCACTTGAGAAATTAGCAAAAAGTAATTTAAGCGATCTAAAAGACTGTGACTGTAGAAAGGACTGAGAAATACGAATTTTGTTCGGTAAAACAAAACACAGTTGAATAGTTTGAGTTCGAATGCAGTCGATGTGGACAGAAATTCAGCTTGAAGAGTGATACCTCTGTCGTGAAAGCCACAACTCGTCCAAGGTCTGCAATACGTAACGTGATCGTTGCTTTTTCATTCCTTGTCAGTGGGCAGTATTTCAAAGATTATCATAAAATTCTCTGGACTCTAAGTCTGGACCAAGTCAATTCGACTCGGTGGATCCACATTGTTGAATGGCTTGCGCCGTTCGTAAAACAGATCGCCGACTGGAGCGTCAAAGAAGCGAGAACTGAAGCAATCCAACGGAAAAACCAATCATCATTACACATCCAGTTCGACGGCTTTTATCTGACTCGCGGCCATTATTCCAACAACAGCTCAGCTCAGCTACCGTATGGGAAAATTATCGCCTTAGCGGCCTAGCCATTTAACGCTTAGGCACCTGGCCATTGAAAAAAGTAGCGTCACTTCCGGTGCCGCGAAAAACGTACTTTTCTCGTCGAGAAGTAAACGTAGCTGCTGTATTTTAAAAGAATTCGAAAAAACATCTTTTTTTCTCGAAATTTAAGCACCCTTTTTGCGAAAAAACAGAAAACAAAAAAATTATACCCAAAAGAGTGGTCAAAGAAGCACCTTTTTCATTCTTATTTGTTTATTTTTCTTCGTAAACCAAAACGCATGCTTAAATTTCCTCAAGAGGGCTTATGAAATGGTACGGTACAAGAAATTATGGACAAAAAGGTAAGTCTTGAAGTAAAAACGCATTTTTCTGTTTCTGATCACGTGACATGGGGCGTGGTCCGATGACGTCATAAACTGAACCATACTTGCCCTCAATGAATGTTGTCCAAATTTGGTCCAATGAAAGCATACATGTGTTGAGTTACAGCAAACTCATTTTTCCCTAGCAACGGCCTAAAAAGATACTGTAATGGGCCCTTAAGAACTTAAGAATTTGAGGTCAGCACCTGTGAATTTACTAAACACGTTATTTTACCCCGGAAATGTCGAACCTCGGATGTCTCTAAAAGCAGCAGCAGCAACAATAACAAGAAACTTTATTAAAGACGACACTGAACTTAGCTAGTAACAGTTACAGTGTGTTGCCCAGTTTTCGTACACTTTAGTTTGTAATCGCTATTAATATCTTTTCGTCTGTGAGACGAAAATTTCTGAAATTTTTTTTAAAGGTAGCCCATTTACTTACCTTTAACATATAAAACGATTGGCCGCTTGATTGACGTATGTTCAAAATTATACCATTTTTCCCAAAACTCCTAAGTTGCCCAGTCTTCGTACATCTGGCCCAGTTTTCGTACATCGACAAAACAACATTTCTCCACGAAAACGCTCGACGGAAACTGATGTGTCAGCCATCCTGCTGAGTGCTTATCGTGTTTTCTCTTCGATTTGTGAATAAATATATCGGCTTAGCGACCAATGTTTGGTGTACAAAGCAAATGGTTATTCGGGGGGGGGGGGGGGGTGATGTTCAATCGATCCTGCAGTGTTGATTTTTTTGTCCCTCACTTTTGGGCGGCTTTTCTTACGCTCAATCCACTGTCTCGTACGTCATTTACTGCCTTGGTAAAGGTAATTGACGGGTTACTATTCTGCGTATTACAACTGTTAAGGAAAGGCCTGTATAAGATTCGACGTTTTCCTTCCGTTTCCGCTTACGCCTTTAGAATAGCAAACGCTTTACTTCCGTTTCCACTTACGCTTGCTTTTCTTACCTACTTTTGTAAATATTTATTAGAATCGCAACGGAGTGAAAAAAATCGGTAAAACCGGTAAACTAACGATATTTCAAGGTGTATGTCAACATTCTATGCATAGACATCTATCTTAGTTAATTATTTGACGATTTAGATTGTTTGCGTGGGATTAAGTTTATTAAATATTCGTGACCTTTGCATGACCTGGATGTAAAGCGTCGCTGTTACACCACAACAAATACATGTAGTGTATCGTACTTTGCAAGGATTGTTGTGTAATCTTTGCTGCACTTGCGACTTATTAGTTTTCGAACAGTAAAGATTAAAATTCAGTTCTTTAACTTATTTTAAAATAGGTTTTTAGAAAGGCGCAGCTAAGTGTACGAAAACTGGCACAGCAGGTCGAAATGTATGCGAAGATTCTCACCCCTAAAAATTCAGGAGCAGTTAAATTTAAGCCGACGTTGAAAGTTTTTCCATTCACTTTCATCTTTTATCTATCATCTGACCAAATCTCATGAAGTTCCTTGCAAAATTGACAACAAAACGGGCTATTTGTTCATCTACAATACCTTTACTGTGCAGTGAAAAGTGCAAATATTAGCCGCTAAACTTTTACTCACCTCGAAAGAAATTGTCCGCACTGACCTGCTTCTTCGTCAAAAAGCCCGGCAAAACCGGCAATTTATAGCTGAAATGTTCCTTTTACTTTTGGAATTCTTCGGTTGACGAAAATTTAAATGACCGACGAAAATAATCAAATAACGTTCTTTTTGTACGAAAGCTGGGCGCGTACGAAAACTGGGCAACATACTGTACCCCATCAATTCGACCCAAATCTGCGTCCCCCGAGAAAATATCCTCACATTTTCGACCATTTTCCCTTCCGACATCTCGAAACAACGTCGAATTAAAGAACAACACATCTCAATTTTGATAAACCTCTCTGTTCCCCTAAACTGTTGTTATCAGGAAACTTGCATTCCTTCACCGTCCCCACGGTTAACCACTTCGATTGCCTTTCACAGCAGCACCGTGCAAGAATTTTGTTTTTCTGTCCTTCAGGAAAAGTACTGTCTGCGAAATGGCCACTTCTCCTGGTTTTCTTCAGATGTCGTTGTTGTTGCTGCGCTAAACTTAACATACAATTTAGTTTTATTTTAGATACAACAACAACAACAACAACAACAACAAGCTTTATTTGCATGACTATAACAAAGTATTACAGTATTGCAAATGCCACTTACATTTAATTATTAATTACTTAATTATTTAAAATAACGAAAGAGATTACAACCATTTCTTATTTTTAACCATTCAGAGAGGTAGCCATAATGTAACTAGTTTGTCTCTCTGTTCAAAGCATGACGAGATGAATGAAATTAATTGAATATTTAATATTGTTTATTGTGTGCAGTTATTAATTTGTGAAAATACTCTCATTCAAGTCGTGAAATTAAAAAAAAAAGGAAAAGAAAAAAGAAAAGGAAAAAATTCCTACTCTCGCTGAGATTTGAACCCGGGTTGTCGGCGCGTAAAGGCGGATGTTAGTCCACTTGGCCATGAGCGTTCCATGACGGTTTTCACGTTAATTTCAATACTCCTTTCTTTCTTCGTGACAAGCTGCCTATCAGCATGAAAATGCTGGTGTTTTTCCTGGCAAAATGTGTTGGGAACGCCTTAAAAACCATGGTTGTGGACAGAAAAAACCAAAAAGCACTAGTTCTGCTATATTTGGCGTCGAAACTGCTGCGAAAAGCTGCGAACTCAAGCGGTGTGCCGACCGAGTTCGAACAGAACCGACAATGCAAATTTGAACTTTTCGCCTGAACTTTATCGCCTAATCTTTTTCGCCTAAATTGAACTTTTCCCCTTCCACCAAGAAGACAACTGAGTATTCTTTTGAACTTTTCTTTTGCATTAACAAATTTGTTTTTGACTTTTGTTGTCTCTGCTTGTTTTGCTCCAACGCGGGTCAACATGCGATTTCGCGCCAAAAACACATGGGATTCAGCAGAGGGTCATATCCAGTGTATGAAGTGTATTGGTAACCCTGTGGTGCGGACGTACGGACGGTCACGTGACTATTACGTCACTACCAAAATTTCTTGGCTTGATAGTCGGCTTGATAGGTTACCAAATTTCCTTAGCAATGGAGCTCCGCTGACGCGTTAGCGCGCTGGCTCAGCTATAAAATAATCAGTACAATTCATAAGATGTGACAAAAAGGTCTCATGTGATAATAGTCGTAGAAATGGGATTTTCGGTTCTATTTTAGAAAAGAACCTGTCTCTTATCGAAGAATAGCTCGGGCAATCTAGTAAAAAGTGAGTTTCATCTTCAATTTTGTTACAATTGCAGAGACTACATAACCTCTCATCACGAGGTATTTCGTCTTATCTACCTGTTTCAATCCGAAGTTTATGACTGCTAAAACTCAGTTTTACTAATGATTTTGTAGATGGGTTCTTTTTTGTTAGATCTAGGTGGGCAGAAAGGCTATAATTCTTTTTGAATGTGTAACAAAAACTAAGTTTTTGCGAATGTTGAAGGGTTTGGTTCCAATAAGAGATATATTTCTTTTTCATGAGATCTACATATTGTTTGATTTTACCTTCATTCAATGAATTACAATTAAAGTCACAGAAATTATAATAGTCAGTCATTTTCATGAGACTAGAGTAAAAACTATTATGACCGTTATAATGAAGGTCAATAGATATTTTAAAGATTGTTTGACTACAGAGCTTTCTTCCTTTTCTCGGAGGTAGTTTAATTAATTAAGTATCTTTTTATTTATATCAATGACCCATGGGACTTTACCTAGTTGAGCTCTACATGCAATATTGGATGCCTTGTTATGAACTTCTAAACAACGTTTACAGAATTGTAAATGAGTTTTTGCAATTGCGGAGCTGTCCCACGACTTAAAATCTGATTTCGCAAAGGCACCCCAAACTTCACTATTGTAGGTTAAAATTGGTGAGATCATTGAGTCAAAAATTTTACACGCAAGAGAAGGTTTCAGTTTATTAAAATCAGTGTGCCGTCGTAGACCAAAGGAAGCATGAAGAGCTTTTTGTCGAAGATGTTGAAGCGAAAGTGTAAAATTTCCGGAAGATGAGTTGCGAGTCCCTAGGTAGGTATAGTTTTGGACAATGTCTATTATTTCACTGCCTATGTGAAAAACATAATCACAATTTTTTATGCATCGTTGAAAAATCATTGTCTTGGTTTTCTCAGGGTTTATTCTTAGCATCCAAGAGTTGCAATATGAGGACAACTCGTTAAGGCAATTTTGCAATCCTGTTTATCGATATCTCCAAGGCGTTTGACCCTCTGAACCACAAAGTGCTACTACGCAAGCTCGAGCATTTAGGACTGTCTGAAAGATCTTTAAGATGGTTCAGATCATATCTTGCCGATAGACAGCAAAGTGTTTTGATAAACGGAGAATTATCAGAGCCACATACCATCACACTTGGCGTGCCACAAGGCAGCATTTTGGGCCCCTTGCTATTTAATGTCTACATTAATAGCCTGTCAAATGCTGTTAAAAAGACCCGGATGATTTTGTATGCAGATGATGCTGTTCTCTTTCAGCTCTTTTGCGACGCATCAACACGTCAAGAACTTCAAGTTGCTCTGGAACGTGAATTCACTAAAATAAGTAATTGGTACACTGATAACAGGTTGACTATAAATGTCAAGAAGACCAAACTTATGCTGGCAGGCAGTAAAAGGATGCTGTCCCTATTTGAAGACTTTGAGTTACAATCAAATGGTACACAAATCGATCGCGTGCAGTCATTCAAATATCTGGGAGTAACAATGGATTCAAAATGGAGCTGGGAGCCACATATCAGCAATTTGCTAAAGAAACTAGGTCATCGCCTTTCTTTGTTTAATCGCATATTTCATATGTTAGACAATAGAACTCGCATAGCCTTCTACAATGGGCTAGTGCTGCCACACCTAGACTATGCCGACACAGTGTGGGGAGATCAACACGGTCTAAAATCAGAAATGGAAAAACTGCAAAGTTTTCAGAACAAATTTGCGAAGAAAATTAAATTAGGCAAGATGCCTTCTTCAGAAGCTCTGAAGTGTCTGAATTGGCTCCCTCTGGCTGGAAGACGTCTTTCTCACCGATGTACCGCCGTAGAAAATGCAATTAAAGGAGACATTCCGTAACATTTTGAAAGTTTTAAATCGACATTAAGAAGTTCACATGGCTACAATACTAGACATGGCTACTTACCTAGATTGCCTAAACCTAAAACGGAATGGGGAAAGAGAGTGTCCTACTCCCGTTTTACAAATGACTGGATGTCTCTCCCAGTATTTTTAAGAAAGTCAATGCCATGCACAATTTTTAACAAAAACCTTACAAGATTCTTGATGGATAAACATTTTTAGACGATAAATAAATATATATATATTTTTTTAGATGTACGACGTATTGTTAATAGATAATTATTTGTAATTAGTTTTTTAGGACAGTAGGTAGTTTAGTAGTTTTAATCATTGTATATTTTATATTTTAGATCTGTGACATTTGTATTTCTTATCTTAGATTTTAATACTCTTCATTTTATGGAGGACCTCCCTGAAAATCACGTATTTACGTGACGGGCACTTCCTCTTTAAAGATTGTTTTTATTATTATTATTATTATTAATCCTACTTTTGATCGTGATAATATAATTAAGTCGTCTGCATAAAAAAAGGGAGTTGAGTTTGGTGCCATTTGGTAGCACGAACGGATAAGATAGAATATTGTTAAACGAGAAAGCTAAATCATTGACGTATAGGTTAAAGAGCAAAGGACTTAAAATGCAGCCTTGGCGCACACCTCTGGCGTATTGAAAAGATCGCGTTTGGCTATTTCCAATTCTAACCGAGGAGGTAGACTTCGAATATAAAGTTTTAATTACATTATAGAAGTTTCCTCGGATATTGATTTGTAAAAGCTTGTATAGAAGTCCATCGTGCCAGACCGAATCAAATGCTTTGCTAAAGTCCACAAAACATGCACATGTATACTTTCGTTTGATGAATTAACATATTTGTCTATTAATGGCGGTAGTGTAAAAACATGGTCTGCTGTTCGATTATTTGCTAGAAAATCAGTTTGAGATTTATGAAGTATGTCAAGCAACTGAACCTGTTCAAGAAGTCTGATTAAGAATGGAACAGAATAGTTTACCAAGACAACTAGAAATACATATTCCCCGATAATTTGAGGGGTCATTTCCAGTGCCACTTTTAAAGAGTGATGTAATAAGGCCACCGCACCATGTTTGAGGCATAGCTAAGAACAGCATTAAATGATTTCAAATAAACAGGCATTAACTCGTTTAAGCTGGATTTGATCATTTCGTTTTTGATTTTGTCTGAAAACGGAGATTTATTGTTTTTGAGTATTTTGGCCGCTGTGCGTATTTCAAGTTCGGTTACTAGGTAGTCCGAAGAATGTGAATGTGTTGTTGCATCTTCTAAACTTCGTATCTCATTAATAACCGCTTCTTGGTGTAAATTAAGGGGTTGGTTAGAGTGTAGTGATTGGAAATGAGACATCCAATTTTCTTCTGAAATTGGTGGGATGCTAGTTTCCTTCACAGAATCTTCCATTGATTTTAAACAGTTCCAAAAGTTTCGGCTGTCCGAATTATCTACTGTATTTTCAAGTTCCGAAATCTTAGTCTGATATAACATCTATGACATCTATGATTATGAATTTTAGTACAGATTGAAAAAGGAAGAAATTTGATCATGAAACCAACTTTGTTATCTCAAACTTCTGTTATCTCGCACCTTTTCTCTGTTCCCCATGAGGTTCGAAATAACGGGACTCCGCTGTTGCGAGGTCAGAGAGATCAGAGTCGGGCAGGTTAATCTCGTACTCAGCTTTTGGATTTGAGAAAGCTGTTTCGGGGCTGTAAAAGAAGTTCATGAACTGGTTAGCGCCAAAACACTGACCAAAAGCCCATTACCCTCCGCGTCAGAAGCGCACACGGCAGGCAATGGGCTCGGGAATTAGTTGCGGTCATGAGGTACTTTTCTGTACCGTATTTTCCCGATTAAACGCCGGGGGCGTTTATTTTAAACTCGGCCTCGTAGACCCAGCGTTTATTTATTTAGTGCATTTTTCAACCATTTATTTTTATCATCAGTACTGGAGTTTTTGTTGAATGAGATCCAAAAACGATGTTACCAACTTTGTCTTCTCTCAGTGAAAAAGGTCATTTATCAAAAAACATCACTGACAAGAACAGTTATTGAACTCTTCTCAGTGTCACATTTCTTCGTGGAACACGGAGGAAGTCTGATATCGGCAACGGCTCGATAGCAAATGTATTGTGCAAGGAATATAGAATAAGGCGATCAATTTAAATAAAATAGTAGAAAGAGAACTAGTATGCAGTTACGACACATAATCCTGATTAAATATACCCATCTCGAATAAAAGCCGGGACCTCAGATAAACGCCGGGACCGCAAATAAACGCCGGGGGCGTTTATTTTTTAAGACCCTGCGTTTATTCGGGGTCCGGCGTTTAATCGAGAAAATACGGTGTGTGCACTAGCAGCATTAACCACTCAGTCGCATTATAACACCTACTCTTGTATAATTTCTTGAAAAACATATGAAGCGTCTCAGTTTCAAGCTAAATGCTTCTGTTCCCGCCTATTTCCATGTCTTATCGGAACTTTATGTTGATCTGATTGGCTGTCGCGCACTGCTGTACTGGACATTGATTGGCTCGGACTATCAGACATTGCATGAACCACGTGGTCTATTCGGCTTCGAAGTGAGGTTGATATTTCAGTTGACAGCGAGCACCCCCCGCGAAGGTAGCTTCGGGCGCCAACATGGCCGACCTAACAACTGGTGTGGCAGAAGTGGAAGTTGAGGTGGAAACTATGGTCGAACCTCAGCAAGAGGTGCAAATAGAGACACAGCCTATGATAGCCCTTCAGCCTCTTTCCGAGCACGAGAACGAAGAAATCGTAGTTCAAACAACAGAGGAAGTTATCGAGGAGTCAAAGCACGCTATCGTCGAAGAAGTGTCTATTTCTACGACACCATCAGGCAAACAGAGAAAAAGCAGAGGAACCAGGACTAAAGGTCTGGGCAGATCGGGAAAGGGTCATGTTAACTCTACTACGTCGAGTGCGTCAAACGCCTCGAACAGTGAGAGAGGGGGTGGTAATGGAGAAAGTGAACGCTCAGGTACGCGCAAATGGGAACAAAAGCAAGTACAAATAAAGACTCTTGAAGGCGAATTCGCCGTCACAATGTGGGCGTCGGGTACGTTTCTGTAAAATGGGCGCCCTTACTTTTCAGATTAAGTTGGTTTTAAGTTTTTAGCGCTGTTGCAAGACACGGAAAACTTATGTTTTTCATTTGTGTTTCTTCCCTTGTACGTGCTATGGTGACTCTGTAGAGGAGAAAAAAGCCCAACAAGAAGAGTTGAATCAGTCTCCCGACTTCACGGAGTACATGACTGGGAAAAAGATACCTCCTGGTGGCCTTCCTGGGATAGATTTAAGTGATCCGAAGCAGTTGGCCGAGTTTGCAAGGTAAGGTGACTTTTCGACCAGTTTGGCAGCCATATTGAAATCCCATGACAAACAGCAGCCTTTGTTCACAACCAAAATGGCGGACTTTCATCATGGCGGCCGCTCTTTCGGTGCAAAGTGGAAATCTCGAATTTTTGGATGTTGTCTCAAATGACCGATTTTTATTAACGAGTTTTTCGATAAAGGACGCCGTCAAGGATTTTTGGCATGTATTAGTAGAGTTCGTTCTGCTTGAAACATTTAGAAACAGAATTTTTGCAGTTTTTTTGACAAACAAAAGGGTTGTCTTCCGCCACGAAATTACTGTCGAGCGTTCGTTGTTTGAACAGAGCCCTTATTTTCGCTGAAATTTGTTATAGCAGAATACAATTTTTTTCCTCTACCACATTTGCAATTCCCTGAATTTTATCAATTTTTACGTTTTGCAAGGAAATAAAATTCCTGATTTTGGTTCCTTTTTGTCAAAAAATGCACCGAAGATTTTATAATTTTTGAGACAATAGTCACAGCACAGTTGAAGCAGTGATTAGCAACAGTGAAAAATTGATTTAAGTCAGCCTGTAAAATGGCAGATGTTTTAATCTTTGTACAACATTTTGAACATGGCAGCATGTTTATAACCTGTTGAAAGGTTGTTTTCTTTTGGCTTGTATCGCTGATTTTTTATGTCAGCTCCAACAAGAGGCAACTGAATTCAGTTGTGTAGCTTAGACCTCAAAAGTGTTGACATTAAGTTGAAAACATAATATGTAAGAGGAGTTAATTTACAAAAGAGTAAAATAAAATGGTGATGACAGTACTTAAGAAGGGGATTTTGCATTCATTTATTTCAGTGAGGAAAGGCTAAATGTAAATTTTTGGATGTCAACTAGCTAGCTTGGAAATAGGATATTTGGGAAGTAAAGTGAAGGAAATTTTTCAATAAATGCATTCTGGCTAAAGTTGATAGTAATCAAGGTACTCATGAAATACGTAACAGTTATTGTAGCCAAGGTTAGGCTACCAGCAAATTTTAAATTGATCCAGTCTTATCACTGGTGCATTATTTATTGCTGTTTGATGTTTTTTTATATTTGATAACATTTTTTATGATTGGTATTGTGATGTTATCCCTCAAGGTGATGTTTCCTCCAGGGAAATTGAATTGATAGTGAATATGTTTCTAGGCTGCTCACTCTGAATGAGTTTAGCTTGTACAGCACACATACACTTAGGCCAAAAAGATGGATTTTTTGCAAGAACACAGGCAAATGCTTGTACTGAAAAGGTTTATGCTTCATGTGCTTCTTGCATACATAGTGAATGCACACATAATGTTTTCCTCCATGTAGTCATGTGAACAGTGTGGAATGCTATCAAAATAACACTTTCACCATTCTATTTCTAGTACAAAAATCCCCCCAAACAGCGGATTTCTAGCTATGTCAAATTTCAGTCCAAAATACATGTAGCGTGGAATAATTTTCAAATGAAGTTTGCGCACTTTAAATAAGCTTTTGTGTTGCAAAGATTACAGCACAAGCAAGAAAATCCAAGAGGATAATATCTTGATAAATTAGAACATTTCATTTCAAAAAAGCACGGAAAATTAATGGAAACTTTGCACAACTCCTTAAGCATTGTTCAACCACATGGTAAACATGACTGTGGAAAATGCTAGAACAGTTTGAGTCTTTACGGCTTTGATTTTGGCACAGAGGGCTTCGATAACTCTAACCTGCGATCAGGCTCTATTTTCGTTTCGCTCGGTGAAACATTCCGGCGGGAAGGGCGAAACGAAAAATAGGGCCTGATACAATTCTTCTGTTTTGTTTTGCTTGCACGCTCCTCGGTATGCAAATTTCCCATATGTATATGTAATGGCATTCGCAAAAAGTCCTCAAATGTCGGCAAAAATAAGAAAATCACAGGCTACGATAAATCTTGGCACTAGCATTCAAATTTACAACTTGAAGGTACGCGCTCCGGTATTGTACATAGTTGCTCTGTCTGAGCTGAAACTGAATGAAAATTCAGAACACGACGAGGTTGTCATGTACCAAAATATGCTGCATGTTTGAACCTTTCTCATTTCAGGTGGTATCCGGAAATATTCTCTACGCATTTGTCACCGATTTTCTGCGTAAAATATCTTGGGAAGTTAAGAGAAATACCTTCAGTTTCACTCTTTACAAAAAAGATATCAGTAAAACCGTTTATAAACAAACGAGTGTTTTGTAATTTAATTTAGTTCCAGAAGTGATAAATATTTGAGATTACCAGCGAATTTCATCTCTAAACAACAGCGAATTTTAAAACGAAGAACATTTATTATAAACCTAGTCAGATCCTTTGATATCAATGTCAGAGATCATTAAAACGACATTATTAACACTGAATGAATAAACTGAAAGTCTTTATTACTTCGGTAAAAATAAATATAGCATCTCGCTGAGTGCGGCTCTCACTAAACATCAGCTTATCGTTAAGTTTACGGAATTATCGGTTGACTTGTTGATCACTCTTGGCGAAAGATACTTGCTGTTCGTTTTGTTTCGTAAAACGCGGATACAACCACTACTCTGCTTATATTTTCAATACTAGCTAAAAGCCTTCAAATGAAAATTTGGAGACAAGATGCGATAGAACGGGATACATACTTCACTGTTGCTGTACTTCTCTGCTCCGAGTGAGAGACAGCTTGCGTCAAACCGGACGCCATTCTCAGGAGAGAAAGAAATGATCACAATTCTCCTAGAATGACGAGAATATCTTTGAGCGACACGTTTACCTCGGCAGACTTGTTCCTTGGCCATGGCGGTCGGATTGAAAATTGTGAGCAAGTCTCGTAGACAATTTACTTCCGTTGACAGCTCTATTGTTAAAGGGCCAATCAGATTGCGAGATTCCCACGGCCAAAATTTGGCCGCCAACACGAACTCCTGTGAGAGATTGTATCAGGCCCTATTTTAGTGAGCGACCCACATAAGAGAATATGAGAGCGATGCTAAAATTTGGCCTGATCGCAGGTTACGATAACTCAAGCCATTCACCATTGGCGAATTGTGAAAAATAATTCCTTCCAAGTTTAAAAACTAGCCTCAAAATTCTAACTCTTAGAAAGAGCATTTTCTCACTCAATCCAAATATGGCAGAAAATATCGCTTCGTGCATCTTCACTCAATTTTTAATGAAGTTTTCTTTACTCATTTCATGATTAAAGGACACCATTTTGAAATCAAACCTTGTAGTTTACTTTACAATACATTAGACACCCTCTAAGAGACTAGTTACCAGGTTTCTGATCTCAAAGCTTAAAGCGGTCGATTTCCCGGAAAAGCGGTTTAGTATGTTCCAGTAGGGAAAACAGAATCTCAGTTTTCTGGTTTAGTGTGGCGAAAGAGAAAAACAATATTGCTTGAGAGTATCAGTACTTTCCAGCCAGACCTTAACATGCATGATATTGAGTATCTGATATTGTTGGCCCACTCTTAATCAAAGTGCAAGTGATTGTTTAGAAGAATGAGCAATACTGAGGAACTCAGAGACTGTCAAAACTAACTAAAGTGAGGACTGGTCTAAGACATATTCTGCTAAGCAGTTCAGTGATAGTCAAGATAGAAGACTAGTGGGAGTGGAGTTCAAATATATATACATGTAGGTGGCAGTGGCTGCTGCTTAGGTACTTAGTAACGAAAATTCACTGGGAACCGCAAGCAGAAGTGTCTGCTCTCAGCTGTGACACATTCTCACAAATGTGAAACATTCTTCAGATTTTTCTTTGTGCAAAGGTGTAGGTTTTTTGTCTAAAGCCAAAGAGATGCTTTGTAAGTTCATTATAGGGTAGAAAGTTTTAAAATTGTGAATCTTTCTTGACTTTCTTTTGGAGGGTCATGGACCTTTCTGTGTACTCCATGAAGGCTTCTGGAAAACTCAAATAAAATCGTGGTGCTGTCAAGCCCCGGCCTGTCCAATCGATGAAATCCAATAATCGATAAAATCGATCGTAATCAATTTTAATCAATAGCAATAAATCGATTGATATCAGAAATCGATGAAAATCGAAAATTGTAAACGTTGTGAGTATCAATTTCCATCAATTTTCGTCGATTATATTGATTGTCATCAGTCGCCATCTTAATAATGATTTCAGATACTTTTGCACTGCGCTCAAGTACTTGTACCTAAATTCTTCCCTTCGTAAAAAGAGATTCATAGTTTAACTCCTGCTTTTCCTCTAAACTTTTTAACAAATAAGAGGAACTTGATTGAAAGCGTGTCATGAAAACCATTTCTTGTCGAAAAGTCTCGTTAGTTGAAGGCCGTGATATGGGACAATGTTCTCTTGATAACCCTCTGTAATCTCTATGAACAGACGTGGTTTCGTTGAACGACATTTCTTTAAAGTACCAATTAGTACATAAAATAACAAGAGATCCTCCGTGCACAGACTAAATTATAGTACAGAGAAAAATTCACCTCTTCGAAGGTTCCAATCAAATGGTATCCAACCCTCTAAAAATCAAAACACGACGAAACAGATTTATATTTATTAGAGTGTTTGGCATATTACGTAACAGAAACAGTTTTTGAGTCCTCTTCTTATTATAATGCAGCTACAGCAGCCCTACCAGAACTTGACCAAAAGTATTGGCTGAAACATTTACTTGAGTCACTGCAAAGCCAAATTTTTCTTGAGGACAAAAAATTCTCCCATCCTTACTGTAAATGGACACTCGTGGTAGCCCTTCACTACACCTATTGATGTAACATTCATTTTACCCGAGATTTTAAGACTGTGCTATGTCCACGAGTTCCACGCGAATAACAGATGCGTTGAGGTTCAACGCATTCGCTTACAAGACGTTGTAAGAAATCATAAATTGTTTATTTATTAAAACTGATAATAATCAATAAAATCGATAAAAATTGATACAATCAGGAGGAGGAGAATTGTGAGTATAGAGTTTCATTGATTAATGAACCAATCAATAATAATCGATTAATTTTTATCGATTATATTGATTATATTGATTGCTTTCCAATGATCGATTTTCATCGATTGGACAGGCTGGGTGTCAAGCTGAACAGGTGCATTTTCTATCAGTGCTTGTCCCTAATGCTGGTCCTCTTATCCCAGACTAGTGAAACTTTGTGTTAGATTAGTAAAAGTAGCCCATGGGCTAGCTCATTTTTATGGAAAGAAATTATTGACTCTCTCTGGGGATTTTTTTTTTGTTAAATCTTAATCCGGTACTAGTTTCTGCAGCTTAATAAATTAAACTCGAGAACTTCCAATGCATATCATAAGCTCGTAAAACTGGTGCGGTCTTCAAAAAGCCTTTGTGTCCTGGCTTCTGTGTCCCAGGTTTTTGGGCTTTTAACTCTTTGCAGTTATCTTGGAAAAGCCCTGGAATATTTTTTTGACATAATTTCCCAGGCCGATAAATATAGGTGTCATCATCACCATTTGCACTTCTCCTCCTCATCAATTTGATTCTTGTACTGTGGCTTAAAAAATTCAGCAAATGGTTTGAACCCAGGAGTCATATCATAAGTTGGTGAAGTATGATTGTCCAGGTGAGGTAGTCCTGAGAAGGACTGTTTGTGATAACATTGACTGATATTTCAACAACCTGAGCGGATGTCATCTCTAGGCTCTGATGATGACTTCCGCACGGGTTGTCGGAATATCGGCAAAAACTCTGTACTGATGAGTATCATGCCCGCAAAACACTAATGGGACTGATCATGGAGAAGTAATCAGCAAATCAGGTTGTTTTCTTTATCTCTTCTAGAATGAGACCAAAAAAAATGAAGGACGAAGAAGGAGCCAGAACGATAGCTTGTCCACATAAAGTAAGTTCTGAATTTATTTTTGAAAAGCAAGTGCACAATGATGAAATGGGGGTTTGTCGAAAACAAAAGATTGTTATAGAGGTGCAACCACACTAAATCTAAATGTTTGATTTTGAGCTCCAAACATAACAAATCAACTATAAAACAAATTAAACCTTGCCCCCTTTCATGTTTGTGTGAGGATGATTCTCCATGAATTTTTTCTAGAAATAGATACATGTATCTGTCTAGTGTACAGTCATCTTGCATGCCAAACCCTTGATTGCAAAGCAACTAAATGGTTTGTTTCTCTTTTCTAAATACTTTTGCATTTGTCAGGGTTGTACAAAGATGTTTCGGGATAATTCTGCAATGCGAAAACACTTACATACTCACGGACCACGGGTGCACGTCTGCGCTGAATGTGGCAAGGTATACATTCATTTGTGAATAATAATAATGTAATATTACTTGATTTTCTTCTTTACTCCGTAGGATAGAATGTCCTAAAAAATCTTGCTTTCTCAAAATATTTCTGGTTTTTGTTTAATTAACTTCAAGGCATTCAAACTGGCCCCCAAATTTAAAAAAAAAAGTTTCTGGCCAAAAATAAACCTAACCCTTTTAACCCTCTAAATCCTGAGAGTGCCCAAAATCAAAATTCAAGCAAAATACCCATAAACACTTAAAAAAATGAAGGGCCCAGTGGAAAAAGGGCGTAAGTGATGATTGCAGGTTGAAAAACTTAATTGCTGCTATTTAGCTGAACATTGGCACACAGGCTGGTTTTCCTGTAAGGAACATTGTTGTGCAGTTATTTCTTGACCTGAGAGCTTCAATTTGAAGAATTAGCATATTACTTTTGCTTAAAACTGACACAAAGAAAACAACAGGACCGCGGATTTGGTTGAATTCCTTTGTTTTAGTTCAGGCAGAGAACAAAAGAAATCTTTCACGCATCACTTGAGCGAGTTCAGTTCAACAAAACTTTTCACGCAAAAGTAATATGCTAATTCTTCAAATTTTAGATCTCAGGTCAAGAAATAAGTGCGCAACAGCGTTCCTCACATGAAGACCAGCCTGTGTGCTAATGTTCAGCTAAATAGGAGCAATTTCGATTTTAACCTCAAATCATCACTTACGCCCTTTTTCCAGCGGGCCCTTCAAATACTGAAAAACAAATAGTACTATGTATAATAAGTCCAGCCAGAGAGGTTCATTTGAATGGTCGCACCATAGACATTCATCCACAGGATTAAAAGTTGTAACACGTCAGCTAAATTGACTCTGCAAGTTAGAGTTTGTTGCATTTTATACTTCGACTGTGTGCAAAGTGTTCACATTATGACATTTTTTACTAGGTTGCTCATTGTAACAAAAGAAACAACTTGTTTCATTTCATCTTCTAATCTTGCAGGCTTTTGTAGAGAGCTCAAAACTCAAGAGACATCAACTGGTTCATACAGGAGAAAAACCATTCCAGGTAACTGTTTTGTGTATTAGCAGTTTTTTTTTCAATTTTGTCCACTCTGTCACAGTAACTCAACCATGAGAACTTCAATTTAGTCAAGCATGCCGTACAATCACTGTTTTTAGTTTAACACCGTATTTATTTTATGAAGGTTCTTGTACTTCCCTTGCTTGGTGAAGATTATTTGCCCCACTTAGGCAACTTACCAAAAGATTTACTTGCCTGATCCAAATTTCACAAGACTGAGCCAAAAGGACAACCTGTTATTTTCGTACCCTGCAGTCCTCTACTGATATTTATTTTTGATTGCTGTTCATTTCTTTTGTAAAAGATAGTAAGGGGTTTTTACCCTATACCAACAATAATCATTTTCTCTACAGTGTACATTTGAAGGCTGCGGCAAGAGATTTTCACTGGACTTTAACCTTCGCACCCATGTTCGCATTCACACTGGTGACCGACCTTATGTCTGCCCTTTTGATTCCTGTAATAAAAGGTTTGCTCAGTCAACAAACCTCAAGTCACACATCCTGACGCATGCGAAAGGAGGAAAGTAGTATTCCACTCGCAAGAACATTGACAAATTGTGTACAGATTTTCAAGGACAAAACTTTTTAGAGTCATTAAGAATCAAGTGGCTTGGGTTCAGACTGACTGCTAGAATTTATAGATACAGCCTTGTACATTTTACACTCGTATCCTAGACACACGTTAATTGCCTTACGCAATCCAGCAAGGCAGAACATCTGCCCTTCACTCTGCTTTCCATTGCTGGAGATTTTTTTCCTCTAGAGATTGGAAGTTTGAACAAGAAGGACAGTCACCATATGGAATGGTTCTTAGAAGTGAACATTGCAAAGTTAATGTGTTAGATTTTAACCTAGACAGCCTGTGGCACCAGGGCTTTAATTTATCCCATCTGGATCATAGCCTCCAGGTGTCATTTTGAGCAGGAGGCAAGCAATGTAACATCAATTCCTGTGTCAGGGATGGTGTATAGTTTTGTTGTTAACTTAAATTGTTGGATTTACATTTCCTGTAACATACATTGTACTTAAGCCCGTGTAGTTAAACAAGGTTTACAATCTCTTTCAGTAGTTGAAAGGTTCATGAAAGAATGGCATAGTGGTATCTTTGAGAGACAGACAGTTTTGTTCTCTTGGCAAAAACCATAATTTCACAGAATTTGCCCATAGATATGGCCATTGAATGACCATACCAATGCACAAATTCTTAGAAAAACAATGCTTGATTGTTCTCTTTTCTTGTGAGCCAAACAAAAGTAATTAACATTAGATGCTTTGTTTGAGGTGCAAAACAAATTACTGGTAGTCATTGTAATTTGCACACAAATTCTTTGAAGTTGTAGATTTGGTTGGGAAACACTTGGCAAGTACATGGCATTGTTAGGTTTATAGAGACAAAAAAGTCTGTATATCTAATTTTATGCATGTCCGTGAGCAAATATCAAACCAACAAAAAACAGCCTAGTTGTCGTTTACAGCCTTCTTCCACCAAGCTCGCATTGTGTGAAGAATGTTTGACCTTGTTTGACTTAATTTCTGGCTTAAAAAAATTCAATTTCAGTTAACAGAAGCACTTGATGATGTAAAAAATATTATCTCATCTATATCCAAACCCAAGCAGTAGTGTGGTTGTACTGACAATTTAGATGACTGGCTCAGCAAAGCAGGGAAATGATTGTTTACAAAAACATTTAGTTAGACCCATGTGAAGCTATGCAGACTGTTTGATCAGTGATGCCTGACATTTTGGCTGGAGATGACTCTTTAATCAACAACCATTAATTGCAATCTCAAGTTTCATGTCAAATCAATGTTATACTCGTTTTACAGTGCCACTTGCACAAAGTTCTTGATCAGTTATGACAACTTAAATACATCTTTTTAAAGAACTTTTTGATGGCTTCCATTTCAGCAGTCCAGTCAAATTTAAGCGCTATGAGAGGAGGAGACACAAGCATGAACATGAAACTTGATAACTTCTCCGCTTGTCATGAAAGTCGTGAAAAATTTGTGAAAAATATTTCTCAAACTCATTAATAATTCATAGAGAAAACAGATGAAATCACTACTGTGACGGTAGTTTGGATACCAGATCTTAATTAGCATAAAATGTTGTGAACTTTTGCTTTGAATTTCTCCAAGAATTGTGGATGGTTTGAGAAGCCATACTAAAAACGCGTAAGCGTATTTCATCAGGTATCCAAACACCTAAAAGTCGGTTTTAAAGAAACTCAGCTGAGCCTCGTTTTTTCAACCCCACTTCTTGGTGTTTGGATATCCTGGTAAAACATGCTTTCTCGTGTTTGATAATATATTGCCTCAAAGATTGCCAAACTTGATCAAACAATTTTTTGCAAGAGGTAACTGTACACCATGCGGCACTGTAAACCCACAATCACTTTAATGAAACAAGAGCTCTATTGAAGCAAACTAAAAATTAAGACTCTCTCCTCACATTTTAAGTTTTAATAATTATGATGATGACTGTTTTAAAACCCAGAGACATGCATATGTGAAAAAGCCAAAACTGCTGTTGTAAACTCCTTGCAGGTTGCTAGTTGAAGACCACTGCCTTCTGTAATAAATCTTAATCTAACGAACTCCTCTACATTAAACATCATGATGTCACGTATGCTAAGTGGGGGTGCACTGGTGTAGTGGTGAGTGTGTTTCAGATCTGATCAGACCTGGAGGTTGGTGATTCAAGACCTAGTCCCTGCTATGGGGTTTTTTCCTTAGGCGAGAAGCTATACTCCTCATTTTCTCTTCCCACTCAGGTTTCAGTTGTTCAAATGCTGGATAACTTTATCTGCTGGTTAAATCACTATCCAGCTGATAAAGTGTATTGGTTAGAGGACATTTTATATGCTGGTTAGTGATTTAACCAGTGGATAAAGTTACCTAGCCTTTAAGCAACTGGGGGCCAGGTGTGTAAATGGATGATGACAACATACTGCTTGGGGGTAACCCTGCAGTGGACTGGCATCCCATTTAGGGGAGTAAAAATACTCTCATTTCTGGGTTAAGGGGTTTGGCCATTTTGGTGAACTGAGGCTCGTGCGCTACTTTGCCTTTGCCTATGCTAAGCTCTCAGTCCTCACCAATATGCCTGACTTGGGTAACCTGAACGTTTTTTCAGTTTTACTCCTTTGGTATGGAACAAAAAACAGCTCATGAAGGTGACTGAATTACATTTACAGGCTATTTAAATGGCTTTCTGTTTTCACGAGTTAGCATAGAGCCTTGCTATCTTCAACAAAAACCTTTTTTCTTTGGGTTTCAAATTACAGCAATTTTCTTTGGCCCCTCTTGAATTGCAGCTATCTGAAAGTGTTATGTTCTCTGAGAGCGATGAATATAGCAGGAGTCTGCTGTCTTGTCATCCCTTTTTCAGCCCTGAGAAGTAGCGAGTATTCACTGTGATAAGCTCTTGTAGACTCGGAGCATTTCTCTGGGTGTCTTGTGAATTTGTCATTTGTAATGTGTTTTGCTGCATTGTTAGTTATTTGGCCCAGCGTGAGTTCAATTCAAACTATGATTCTGTAAAACAGTTGGTCAATAATAGTGTAGATACATTCATACAAGTGTTTTATTTCGCTGAAACCTTCATTGCCTTGTGCTAGTTTGTGCAACGACTGGACCTGAATCAGTTGTAACCACCAATTAGTTCTCAAAGTAATAGCTGTAGGGGTCTTCTTAAAATATCCAGTGTTGTGTTGTTTCTGATAGCTGTAGACATTTTTTATTGGTTGTATTACATAATGTGTATACAGAGAATACTTATCTCAGAAATTCCCTTGTTGTGATTTTGAAACCACTAGAAACACACTGCGTTTAGAAATAAATTTTGCATCACTTATCAAGGATTGCAAGATAGAACGATATCCTGTTCGTTACTACTCGAGAATGTGCTCTTGCTTTACCCTAAAACTCTCACAAATTATTGTTACCGTTTGTCAAGTTTTAAACAGATTGAAACAAATCACTTTTGTGCGTTTGTATGACAATGAATAAAACAACTTAGACTTTCACCTTGAACTGAAGTTACATGGTAGCCTGAATTTCAGCCATTTCTAAGCAACCAGTGTAGGTGGTTGAAACTGGGGCTAGATACATGCATCATGAATGTCGTCAAAAAAAGGAATTGTCCCAGCTGGCATTGACCCAGCCCAGTTCTTTATGTACTTTTTTGTCCAAGTCTCTAAGTGATAAATTGTTCTTAGCTTTGCATTGTGTTCACGTACAATTATCCATCTTGGAAGGGAGCAATGCATTATGCATGTAGATTCTCAGCTCCACGACAGCAAAATCTTCATTAAATAGGTTTAATCTGATTCGTGTTTGAGCGAGGATTGAAGATTGGTGCAGTAGAACCCATTATAACAAGTGAACATTGAGGCAGACGATTTGGTCTATCCTTCAATGCCAAAAATCCCATATTGTAGGCCATGTGTTACAGAGGAATCTGCCCAAGTTGTAACATTTAGAGAATCGTCCAAAGTATTTAAGGTGATTCCCTGGTAAAAGAATCTGTCATAGATTTGCAATGAAAATTGGCACAAATATTCAAAAAGTCATGTAGGTTCTAAAATTGCAATAAAAATTGGGGGTCACCGTGCTCGTTTTAGTGGTATACTGCTGACGAATACAGTGTTTAAAGACATTTTCAGACAATAACCGCACGAAGCCAAAATGCTCAATATTTCCACTGCTGATTGATATTTCATGTATAAGTTGACTTTATACATATGTGTAGTCATGTGTGTCGTACAAAACGTGTCCGAAAAGCTTCAAATTTACTGGACACTCAAAAAGTAGACGGTGACGACCAGGGCGGAAAAAGGTTGGGCGATGAAACGAGCGTGTCCGAGCAAAAAGGTGTGATCCAGTGGACTGGGATCGAATTGGGTGCTAGACCAAAATTCAAAATTCAAAGATCCAAATTCAAAATCCTAATAATCTATTAATAGTTTCCGAAAAACGTTAACTTTGGGTTATCTTTTCTTTGTCTTTTCCGCCTTAATCGATGCTAAAAAACTGTCTAAAAACGAGCAGAGCAAAGTAAAAAGATGGAAAATGGCGTTTGGATGACGCGTGGCATGACGCTCGTGCAAGGTTAATCAGGACACGTCCCTAGTTAATTAATTAAATCAAATCAACATTAACTTCGCGCTTCTTCTTCTTTTTTCCCCAAAACCTCTCCTATGTTTGTCTGTTTCTTTAGGCACTACAAATAGAATTGCTCCTCAGTTTAGACCGTTTTCTTTGCTTTGTTTTTGTGAGATAAAGGGAGGAGAAATCTGCAAATTTAATTTCACTTTTAATTTGTTTACATACAGTTGGCGGCGTTGCGACGAATCATCGCCTTGGCGCGTTGCAAGGAGGCAAAGTTTACAGTTGAAAAACGCCACTATCTCCAAATATCTCCAGCTAATTTTTTATTATGTCATGTAAAATTTATCGGCCTTTAATACATGTAAGATTTAGGGTGGAGTAATCTGGAGCTTTTTTAAAAGAGACGAGGAAAGACAACCATGTCATGTTTTTCGGCAAGAGCAAGCATTCGACGCTCTCAAATTGAACGCATTTTTCGGGAACTTACTGTGAAAAAGATTGACTAATGTCCACGCAGACATAAGCATTTTAAGCTGAGAGCGAGGACTGTGAAGAAACGTTTTAATCATAGTGCACGGCTGGCTGAAAAATAAAGAAAGAAAATGAGATTTCCGGTTTGTTGAAAGGTAAATTTTGCCGGCCTCCAAACGTACCGGAAGCGCGGAAAGAGCGCTCGTGCCAGTCCTTCTCCGCATCACACATCGCTTGAAGAGCGGACTGCTCGTTTCATCGCCCAACCTTTTCCCGCCCTGGTGACGACGGTAGCTTGATGTGCGGTCCTCTACTCTAAACGGCTTTTTTGGTGGGATTTCTTAAAATGTGCAAAATCTGATCATAGATTTTTGCCCACTTTTTATATTGTGTTTGGAACACTGCGCTATTTGAATTTATACAATAAAAAATGGGGATCACCGTGCTCAATTAGGCGAAAACGATTATTTATTTCTGTGAACAACTCAGTTTTAATAGAAAACCTTCCAAGTTCCGAACGTGCGCGCGCTCGTGCGCGCGCTAGTTACGCATAAAAGGGTGCGCAGAAAGGATGCGCAATTAGGGACATTCATACCGGGAAGTCTGAGTACTAGTTAAGCGGCTTGTAGGGACAAACGTATCAAACATGGCGGCCATCTGTGAGAAAGCGTGACCATCATGGTGAAGTGGTTTTCCTGCTCAGCGTTTTGTAACAACAACTTTCGAACCCGAAACTCGAAAGGGGAAACCGTTAAGCTTTATCGTCTGCCCCGTGACCCTAAGGTTCAAGTTGCGTACACGAGGATTCTTCAAACGTCTGGTATAAACTGGCATTCTGGTCATATCTGTGCTGAACATTGAAGCCGTGGATCCAGAGAAAGTGTGAGTTCTGATTTACCTGACATTCCTGTTCCAGCCTCCCAATTAGTGACACTGGAAAAGAAACTTAATAAGGCGAAAGCTCAACTGAAGAAGAAAACAACAAAGGCTGACAAACTAAAAGTACGTCAGCTCAAAAGGAAATTCTTCCTGGCCAAGGAGATGTCTGGGAATTCTAGAAAACGAAAAGCTCCAGCAGAAAGAGACAATTTTCAACGCTGCAAAAACGCCAAAGGACTGTTTGCGTGCTTCAGAAGAAGATAAGCAGAAGTTAGCGGAGCAGCTGACCAATGCTCAGGACATGGTTAAAAAACTCGGGACTGAAAATCTTAGTTTAAAACTTAAAATGCAAAACGTTGAACAAATCCAGCAAAGGACTACTAAACGGAATGAAGAACTGAAAATGACTATAAAAATGCTACAGCAAGAGCAATTAATCTACTCCAACCTCATTAAGAAACCAAATACATTTAAGTACTTGTTTGGATTATCTGTTGAACAATTCAATATTCTTTGGAACTGTGTGCGGCCTTATTGTCATGTGATTATCTATCCTGATTGCAAAGGTAATGGGGAGAGAACTCTAGATAAAGCTACATAGCTTTTAGCAGTTCTTACAATCTGTAGACATTCTCTCCATCAGGGTGTGATGGCTTATATGCTCGTTGCATGGATAGTTTTCCTAGAAACAATCTTCAATTGTATTGACCTGAAGTACAAAGCAGGTTTTTTACTAAAAAAAATGCCATTTTTGTAAAGACTGGCCATGGACTCACAGACATGATCATCGATTGTACTGAATTCAAATTTCTGCATGTGTCAAATCTTGATTTGAATTCTCTCATGTTTTCCAATTACAAGAATATCATAACAGGCAAAGCACTCATAGGAATTGCACCACATGGGATGGGTCTTCTTTTCAGTGATATCTACCCAAGTTCTATATCAGATAACAACATCACTGAAAAGTCAGGGGTTATCCACTGGATTCAACCAGAACATGAACTAATGGCAGACAGAGGGTTTGCCATTCAAGATCTTTGTGCATTGAAAGGAGTACACTTGAATCCCCCTGCTCAGAAGATGTCAGACCAGTTTACACAGGCAGAGGTTGCGTCCAATTTTGACATCGCATCAACAAGAATTCATGTTGAAAGGTTTATTGGACGAGTTAGAGAATGGTCTATTTTGAATACGTTTTGGCCTGTTCAACGAATGGACTTATTATCCTCCACCTGGCAGGCATTGTGTCATATTGTCAATCTGACAATGCCCCCTATTGGTCCCAGAGAAAACAAATGAAAGTAGATGGTTTGTAAATCCAAGTTGTGACTTTATTAAACACAACTGTTACAAAAGTTAAATAAGACAGTCAAAGTGAGTTTTATTTGACTTTACTTTGAGAACTCGACCCTTGGAACTGACTTTACTACTGTATTAATTTTATGAAGGACCTTAGGGGTTTGATACTTGCAAGTCTGGAATACTTCCAGCCACATTTTCTCTCAAGCGTTTGTAGTAGTTATTTTCTGAATGTGACCACTCCAACAAAGGTTTGTCATTTAAAATACTGTTTGTGATGTCCTTTATAACTGACATTAAAACATTGTCTGTCTTGAGAAGGAAAAATGATGCTTGTTGTGTTTCAGGGTGATATGATTCTAAAATACAATGTGGGGCACCAGTGCACTCCATTTCTAATTGAGACTGGATGTAGTAACCTGGCATTTGTTTCAGTGATGAAAGTGGCCCATCAGTTTTAGGTGGTCTTGTTTTGACTTCCAAAATGAAAGGAGATGCAGCCAGTGCATCTGGACTAGCACCATAATTTGAATCACTTGGATGCTCAAAGAAACCACAGGTTTCAGTTTTACTGTTGGACAAATGGCAAAATACTGATATTGCTTCCTGCTCAAATTTGTGACCCCACTTGAAATTCTCAAAGTTTGTTTTAAGAACATAACTTTCTTCCAAACCTTGTTTAACCACTTTCCAGTATTTAGTGAACTTCTCTTGTCCATATAAACCAAGGAGTGCAGGTAGTCTACTTCCAGTTATTTTGAATTTACGTAGATCTTTCCATTCATTGGTGTTCTGTAGAACATCATGGTTATTTGGTCCACAAGGGCAAGGAGCCTTCAAATTGCTTATGTTTACTGTCATTAAGGGTCTCATTTCTTGAAGCTGAGTTTCAATACTGGCAATGACTTATTTATTCTCTTGACTGACTGCCTCATTCAAAACTTAACTATCTCTTGTCCCTGAGTCTGAGGTTTGTTCCTTAACCTTCTGTTCACTTGCTTTAACAACACATTTAGAAGTAATAGAGCTTTCTTAATGTTGTTTGCCACTAGATCCATCTTAGTTTGATTACAATCAACTCTTTCCTGACAAAATGATTCCTCGCAGTAACCATGATCAACTAGAGCCTGAGATTTTCTTAAAGAGTATCTGTAATCTAAATGTTGATATAGGGATGTTGTTGGTCCAATAATTGAATTTTCAAGTACTGTGTACACATGATGTTCAAAAGGTTTGAAAGTTCCCTCGATTTTAGTGATTTCTCTTTTCATTCCTCGCTCATTTTTTCAACATTGCGTTTCACTGTGCTATTTTGGGGATCAGCCGCTTGAATGCCACCTCCTTTTCTTTCAGCATGTACAGCAGATTTAGCTTTTAACTCTCTCAGTGGTACCATTGGTATAGAAATCTTGTGTGAATGTCGATGCCATTTTTGTAGCTGTTCTGTACTTGTTAAAGCTATTATTCTTTCTCCAGTTTCATGATAGTGTTTCAAGAAGAGAAGTAGTGCTAATACTTCCTAAGTCCTACTGGACAACTACAGTGAGCTTTGCTAGGTATTCCATTTTCAAACATAATAACTGTGGGGCGTTGCATGGACCCGTAAGACTTTTTTATCATAGCTTTAACGCAAACGTCTTGCCCATCGGCTAGAGTTTTAACATTGGCAATTTTTCTACTTGTGAACATTTGTAACGCTTTCTCTTGCTGACCAGCACTACCCTTTTGTTTCTTTGAAACATACTGAGTGAACATTTACCATCGACCCTGGGAAGATCGTCGCTAGCTGCCCTCCATTTGGCTGTGGCTGGTGGAATTTCAAAGGAATCAAGACTACAAGGAAATACATAGGCTTTTTCTGACTTTGCTTTGAGTTTCTGGACTAGTCCTGGATACCTTGATAATCGATTTATCCTGATTGTTAGTTCTTGTTTTGAACCAGATGTAGAGGCTCCGATATCTGCCAGCCACTTCACGCAGTTTTCCTTGTTATGTTCTACACCTTTCCCCACATTTCTTGAATTTCTTTCTCACCTGAACTTGAAAGCCTGTATTTTTTTAACTTTTACGTGGTGTTACCTATCTTCGAGGTCTAAATTCACATGAAAACGTTTCTAAAACTATTGCACTTTTCGAAGGGCCGCCAAGTTATTGAATTTTCCCGCGAAATTTTGTCCCTACAAGCCGCTTAACTAGTACCCAGACTTCCCGGTATGAAAGTCCCTACACAATTGAATGGAATCACCTTAACTGTTGTAATAAATTCACTTCATTGTATATTTTCATTTCTAGAGTCAGTGTTCTGTGTCATGGCCCATAAGCAATATCTATTGGAGGGAAGGGGCTGGGGGGGTTGGGTCACTGGAGGATCACTCCCATAGGGATGCAAGGGAAAATTGAGAGAAAAAAATTCGTGCACAGCGAGTGGCCCAGAACATTTAATGTTCTTGCATACGGAAAAAAAAAATCCTGCAAGGGAAATGTTAACTTAAAAAATCCCCCCCCCCCCCCCATAACTTTTCTAATGGTCTGTCCCCAATATCAGCTCAACAAGTCCCAGGGGACTCCAAATAAAAATGATGGGGGTGCTGGTCATACCGTCAGTGGCTGAAGTTGTGTAAAAACCAAGAACAATTGCCCTTGGTAATTATTTTAAAGTAGAAACCAGAAAAAATTGACAAAAAAAGGAACTACTTGTCAGAATTGGTATTCCCTAGGGGTAAAAATGTTTGAAGCCACGCCCACAAAACAAGATTCTGTTACCTTTCAGCGCTTCCAGCACCCTGATTCCAGGGGTGTGGATTCTACAGATGTTTTCAGCCCCAACGTTGTTGAGCCATTTTGGCTGGAAAAGGGCCATACATTTTGTCTTTTGTGGTCTGAAATACGATCTTATCTACTGATCTGGTGAGCTCCTGTCTGAAATTTGTTGTTTAGCCCTTAGAAGATGAAAAGATTTTAGGGGTGTTTTCTAAAATTATCAACAGATGAAGTGCTATCTTTTAAAGCTTCTCATCCGAAATGTTGGCTTGGTTGTTGAAATTTCTATCTTGTGGTAAATAAAAAGTCCATAGATTATCAGTATCTTTTCCAGGTCTTAAATAGTTTCTAACCCAGATTCAGTCATGCATCTTCTGGTAACAAGGCTCAACAAAGGCCTGAGGATTATTCTGCTTGTCCGGGTATTTGTGCATATGACCACGAACTGCACGAAGCACCCCCAGGATGTAGGGAAAAAGTATTTGTCTGTGGAGGGGAGTGTTTCCCCCTATTTAGGGCAGGGGACGTTCCCCAAAAAGGACGAAACACGCGTGGGGATGAATATATGGAAAGAGGGTGGTCCTAAAACTATTCAGTTTGAGAAAAAATAATTCCACCTTTCCTGCTTGCAGAGTACACTATAAAATGGAATTGGCGTAATTTCTCCATTGGTTCGCTCTTTTACCAGCGACCTTGTACCTGTGGGAATAATGTGGACGGGGACAGCGAGCAAGGGGGGGGGGGGGGAAGGGGGCGGTAGGTGTACGGGATGCGGGAGAAGAGCGAGCTGGAAAAATAGGGGAAACTTATGCGCCGATCAATTCGAAAGTTCAACATCCCCCCCGGGCAACCCCCCGGGCATTTGAACTTTTGAAGATTGGCTTGTTCAAATTCCCTCCCCTCGGGGCAAGAAAGCCGTTCAAATGCCCCACCAATTAGTACTGAACTATCTCTCCTCAAAGGCAAATTTCGTCTTTAATCAACACTGTTCACACTTTTCAAAGAGAGATATGCCATAAGGACGCCTTCAAACTTCTTTTAAAGACCCTTTTGAAAGAGTTGTTCATTAACAAAGGCGAAATTCTATCTTGTAAATCCGTCAAACCCTGCAAAAACCGAAAAAACGCAAGGGTGTATTACGTCAGAACAAGAGATAAATGTGGTTCAAATTCCCCACCCTTCCAACGCAACGTACAAATTCCCCCCTCCCTGGGCACGATGCACAGTCAAATGCCCGGGGTATGTCCGGGGGGGGGGGATGTTGAAGTTTCGAATAGATCGGCGCATTACGCAAACCGGGATTTCAAGTAAAGGTTGAGCCGACCTGGTAACTAGTCCTTGTTTTAACGCTGACCGCCTGACACAGTGTGTTCAACTTATATCATGGCGGTGGCTATTTCCTCTTGTTGTCGATGGCTCGTTTCTAGAATGTGTAACAGAAGCTGTTTGATTTCACCAGTTGTACAATTGTCTTCCCTGTCATGTACAGGAAGAGTGTTGCGATCGACGGCGAGACTGCCTTTACGATGTCCACGTGCGTATTATTACGTGAAACCAAAAGAGAAGAAAGGACCAAGCTTGAGAGGTTGGCTCCTGTTTGGTGCTGGTTGTGTTGGGATGGCCACAGGAGCTGTAGTGTACCTCGGTAAGAGAAATCCATTACCTCAAGCTTGTTAGTTCTTGTATTCTCCTCATTTATCTTGTAAAAACCTGACTTTACAAGTGGAAACGAGCTTATTCTCATGTTCTGGGAATGATATGGGTATCACTTTAACACTCATGGAGGGGGAAGGAATGGAGGGTACTAAATGGGACACCAAATGGGATGGGCTTTTAAAGCCTGCCCCTATTTAAGATGCTAGTTTTTTTGCTTTGCCACGTAGAAATTAAATGAATGCGCACTATTCTAGTTGATGAAACATACACGGTATTTTTCTTCATTGGGTTATTCCAGAAAAAATCCACACCCCCCCGACGGATGGGGTCGTTTTTTAACCCCCCCCTCTCACCTGGATTTCCTGAAGCACAAGACCCCCCTCTTGTCTGGATTTCCAAGACAAAAGACCCCCCCTCCCGCCTGGATTTCCTGAAAAAAAACTATTAGGCTTAAATCGAATTTAATTTTAATAGAAAATACGTGCAATCACGTAATTTCTGAAGCATTAGCTAATATTAAGCTAAGAATTCTATCGCGTGGAACTAAAAAAGAGAAAGGAGCAAAAATACGAAAAAGTGAACGAGTGTTTTAATACATTCTTAACTCATTAAACTCAGTTGCCCTCAACCTTACTCTGCGCTAGATATGGTCCTAAAGTAATACGATTAGTAAAAAAATATGATAAAAGAGTTCAACAGTCAATACTTTTCGCCTGCTTTTCGAGACAACAGGTCAGTCTCATCCACTGAAGATCGAGAACTTCTAAATCAAAATCTTTCGAATAACCAAAGTCTAAACTTCTTTATCGTCCAAATTCTTTTAGAACGTAAGACTGGATAACTTCATTCACACATCCTACCTTCAAGGACCTGTAGTTCTAATGTGCAGTGGAAGGAATGTTGAAACTGGCGTTGTTGTGAACCGCTTTCTCAGTTATTGTGTCTGCCATAGTTACAAAAAGTCTTTTGGCTTTCGTCAGTAAATCGGGAACGCAAAATTTATGCTGAAGAGAAATTATGTAGCCAAAGCAAAAGCACTTGAAACTGCTCCCAATCAAGAAATGAATTTTTAACATGTACATTCAACCAGCTTAAGATCGCTTTCAGATTCGTCCAGTGCGTCGTGTCAAAAGTCCGCTATGACCGTAAGTGATAAGCAACTGTTAAAGCAGAAGCTACTGCGGCTGCAGAGGTCTCGGAAGGGGACAATGATATTGATAAGCAAAGCAAACTTGAGAGAAATTATTTAGCGCAAGAAAAACTTATTCCGTCTACGTTTCTCAAACCTTGTAACAAAGACGCTGAAATTTGACGTTCCTTCTTTTATGACTAAGAGGGCAATCTGTGCTGAAGTTTTAAAAAGCCGAGAAGTAGGCAGACTAGGCTGGTAATTGTAGACCAAGGTAACAAAAAAAAAAAGAAAACTAAAAATACAAAGTGTGAAGGTGTGAAAGTAAATCAGTTGTTTTTCTTTTCTTTTTTATTATCGTGACACCAAAGAAACCGAGATTTCAACGGGGCTAACGTGAAATCACACAACGGTGGCGCGCTAGGTCTGGGTACGAGTAGAAATGTGTCAGGCGAGTAGAAATGTGTCAGGCGTTTCATGATCTTCGTTCCAACAACGTTGTGACGGGTTCCTCTTTAATTTTGTATCTTGTTTTCGCGTTTTCTGCTATACAAGGACCTGTGAAGGAACTTAGATTATCATTTATGTCAGGTGAGAAATATTTGAACAAAAATATTTCTACTTTTTTCAGGGTCTGAGAAAGCTGAAGTTGTACCGAATTCAACGTTCGAAGCGCTTGAATTATCGGTTGAAATGACCCCTGCGGAAGACTTTTTAAAGTTCAACCCCCCCTCCCGCCTGGATTTCCAGAGCCTTTTACCCCCCCTCCCGCGAGAATTTCCAGAATCCCATCCGTCGGGGGGGTGTGGATTTTTTCTGGAACAACCCATTCATGATTTCTGGATATTTCATCATAACTTTAACAAAACTGTCGAATCTGACTGGCTATCACCAGCCTTGATTTGAGCATTTATAAGGCAATGTAATTGGACAGTGTAGGTGTAGCCTGCATTGCAGATGAAATTTAACCTTGTAAATAGCGTCTGCGAATTAGTGCACAAATCCTTGTTCTAGACCCCCCATGAAGTACCAGGCTTCGAGTAGTCATCTGTGATTGTTTTTTTCATAAGGTCATTGTGTATATTAATGACAGTCGGTTTTAATTGGTTAAAGGGATCTCCCGTTAACTATAACCAGAAGTGAGTGGACATGAGCATGGAAAAGGGGGAAGTAAAGTGTATTATGGCAAGTATTACGGAGGAGGAGTGGAATGCGGCCTTTTAAGCAGTTAAATCTCAATTCGAAGTGGTGGAAGTCCTCCCCAATTAACAAGAGGTGATCAAGTAGTTTTTCGGGGTGCAAACAGGTGTGGAGAACCCTATCTTGTAACAATAACAGAATAAGCCGGCCACGGCATTAAGAACAACCGCAAGAAACTTATCACGGTACAAATACATGTAATGCTTTAGATCCTATAATGACAGAAATTTGAATACGCTAGGCTGAAAACCTATCAAGCAGCGAAACAAGCCAAACTAAACATATGCGAATATGTATACCAAAGGTGGCATTCAAACCACATTTAGGTGCAAAACAGACATTGAGAGGTCAAATTTAAATGAGAGCAACAAACAAGCGACACGCCACAGGCATTCATATTACAAATCTCAGAAAAAGACCAGATATGACCTTGCAGAGATCAAAATCTAAAACATGCGACGTCTACTCTGTCATCTACAAGTCCTCCAAGCTCAACTAAACCCACTAAATTTACCAGAAGCAAAATTGTAACCCCATTTTAACAAAATTGAAAAGGATTTCGAAACAACTTCCGGTATTTCATTTACTTTGTTGGGGGTCTAGAACAAGAATTTGTGCACTAATTCGCAGACGTTATATACCAGAGTTCTATTTCGTCTCCGACGCAGGCTTTGTAGGTGTCATGCCTAAAATAATTGGACAGTAATGCATGATAGGGCATGCTGTAATGGATGAGTTGCACTTGAATAAGTTCTTGTTTTACCTATCTCACAATTAAAACTGTTGTGGTTTATTTCTTCGGAAAGTTTTCCCCTTTTTCTTTCTCGAATTTATTATATTATGATTAATTGGTACAAGGACTTTGCGTTGTCCAGTTCTGTCCGTAATAATACTTGTGATTAAACAAATCAGATTCCCGCTTCGTTGTCATCCAATTTTGTTTAATCACTTCTATGATTACATACCGAACTGGACTCCACTCAGTCCTAATACCATTATTAATCGTGCTGTGATAAATCAATGAAATCAGTGATCTTTAAAAATCAGTCAATCAATTGTCATTGAAAATCAGTGAAAAACTGGAGTGATCAATTGATCTTTTTGTGAATTTTCATTAATTGAACATAGATTTGTGGCTGTAAGTGTCACCCGCAGGTATCCGTGCCAGTCTTCCACCTCGCCCTGTTGGTTGTAGCTGCTCTGATTTCAAGTTACTGGTGCTGTTCACAATAAAACGTTTTCTTTGGACTAATACATTCTCAGTTTTTGTACTTTACTAATCATTGAATATTAAGAAAATACTAATGTACATTCAGGGACAGTGTGTCCTTTTATTACTGCACATACATGTACCTTCTGCGCATCTTGGGTCTGTTCTGAGATATTCAGGTTTCTTAAGGAATCTGGCCACTATCAATGGTAGTTTTGCATGATTTCTTTGACTGTGTGGAAAAAGCAGATCTTAGCAAGGGGTATATGAATGCAAAAAGCAAATTGGAGGTAACCGTACATTTTTCAGAGATAATTGAGCTTACCAGTAAATTTGGAAAGAAAATGCCACACATTCTTTGTATTTTAAAGCTTTTTTAGAATTATGGCTGCTTAATTATCTCTGACAAATGCTTGGTTAATACTCACATTTTTCTCTTTAGGTTCCAATAGGTGTTGCCAATGTGACCAAGTTCACAATTTATTTCTTTTATTTAGGAGTTTATTTTTCTTGAAATCATTTAATTTTCTTCACAAGAATGTGTTTTCGCAAAACAAACCGAGTTGTTAGTGCCAGAAACCATGTTTCATGGCACAAGTAGACACCACAAGTCATGTGTTTCGGAGTTAATTATCAGTCACCTGTGTTAGGAGTTATTTCACAGTAGGAAACGTGACCTTGGCAGAGAATAACAATCACAATATTCTCTGATATTTTGGTGCATGTTGGAATTCAGTTCTTCCTGAGTGTTGGTGATCTGTGGCATGAACTAGGCTTTAAGTTACAGCATATGACATCAATAGAATAGTTAGAAATAAACAGTCACAAACTAGTTTTGCTCAGTAGCACTCTAGCTCTCAAAGCAGCTAGTTCTCCTGTAACCAAGCAGATCCACTTTGGTATGTTTTTGAATTGCATCACAATAGTCTTTGAGTATCTGAGGCTCTGGTTTTGTAGCCTTTGAGCCACAAGAGCCTTAACTTTACTTGGATCACCTTTTTTGTCCTCATTCGTTTTGGTTTAGTTTTCTGTCTTGGTTAGTTGGTTAGTTTTGTACTTGTTGCTTTTGTTTAGCTGAGCTTTTGGCTAAATAAAGTCTTATTTGGCTGTCCCTCGAGTAATTTGTTCGTTGTTCACGTAACAACATGAATCTAACCTGGTCACACTAATATCTGCTTTTTCCCCACAGTCCTTAAACCTTTACAAAAATACCTCTGTATTAGGACCCACCATGCTTAAATCACAAATTTTGGAACAATATTTTGGTGAATTCATAACCCTGTGAAAATAAAATCACCAGGCGACAGGGTAAAAAGCTACCGAAATCACACTACCAATATCTAAACATTTTCTTTTTCTTTTTAGGTTGGCCTGAACATGGGGAGGATGATGTAAGTGCAATTATTTGTTTGCTACAAATCTTCCTGTCTCTTGATGAACTTTGTTGTTGGGTTAGAAAATGATATTTCAGAAATGTCTTACTTGGCATTGTCTATCAGTAATTATTAAAAACTGGACTAGGTATATTGGATTTCTAGCATTTTGATTGGCTCAACGGAGCTAGGCTATCAGCTCATATACCTGCTGCGACCAAATATGGTCAATGAACACTCAACAACAAAGTGAGCTGAAAGTTTTTTCCTCGCGAGCAACCCGGCAAGAAAAATGGACGAGAAAAATCACTTGCCAGCAAATTTAAATTAAGCAGAAATTCCAACAACGTCACCAACAAGCATCACCAACAGCGTCGTCTAACACAAGTCAAAATTGTTTGAAGAAAATGTGCAGAAATAGAAATTTAAGCATTAAGCGTTGTGTTTACAATTAATTTCTTTCATCGATCGTCGCGTCGGTCATTGAAATTGAACAAACGGTTGGTATTATCAAAAAGGATTTCCACTTCAAAATATCAAGACAAGACATAAAATAAAACACAATGAAATGGGGCTGGAGCATTTAATAAAAACTATCACACATTCATGGCGAGTCGGTGCGAAAATCATGAAGCAGTCTAAACAAGTGCTAAAAAAATACAGCTGCAAACTACCAAGAAGGAAGGAAGGGCGAGATTGTTTTTCGGCTTTAACATGCAGAATCAGGACACTGGTTTACCTGCACTTGTTGTAGCTCTATGTTCCAACAGGTCCAAATGCTCAGATAGAAATTGGATGCAGGGTTGTAGTTAGAATTTTCAATAGATGGAAGAAAACTTGTAATAGGCGGCAGGCACTAGAAGCCGCTTGCGGCTTCTGCATCACGTTTTATATTTCGGCAGTTGTGTATCATCCTTCCAAGATTCATCAGCCGGAAATTTTTTAGGAATAGCTGGCGATTTTTTCCGGCTGCCGGCGATTATCTACATCCCTGGGATGCCATGTAAACGGAGTTGAATCGCTTTTCCAGTTGTTTGAATGTTGTTTTTACCATTCCGTCCGCAACCTCTAAACCGAGAACAACTGCATTTTGCGCTTTGCGTTTAACAAACTATGATGGTGAATTCTAATGTTCCTCGCTACAGTAATCTTGCTTCTGAGCTGCATAGAAAATACCTCTTCAAGTTCAACTGTTCAAATTTGTTCTGTCTTCAGTTCGATCAAACACGCATATGATGGCTCCGTTGTGCGAACAGATTACAAACTTGTTCAGTTTCAACTCCAGCAGCTATATGGTGAAATTGTACAGCTTCAATCCGCTTTGAACAATGATTACAACAATGTTCAGGAAAAATCAAACATGTACCATATTTCAGAGCCAATAATTAGAAGATTTTTTTCCAAAACGTGTGCTACTTTGTTCACTTTCGAGCAGTTTTCATTGATTCATTCAGCTTTGCAATGAAACGCTGCAACACTTCGCGAGGTTTTGGCGCCTTTTTCGTTCAGTCATGTGATCGATTCTTGTTCCGCTTAAATTTCTTTTCTCATTTTTCCCGTTCTTTCTGATTTTCTTTTCAAATAGTGGTTAAGTTTTTAATAAAACAATTATTCTACTCGGGCTTGCTGGATATCAAATGATTATAACCAACTCGGCGCTACGCGCCTCGTTGGTTATCTATCATTTGATATCCAGCACACCCTCGTAGAATAATTGTTAAATAGACAGTGACAATATTGAGCCAATCAGATTGGAGTATTCATAATAGACTAGGACAAGTGTCTGCTATTTGTAGATAGAGCTACCTTGTAAAGATTATTTGTCAATTTTATTTAATTATTAATAAATGTTTTATTGTAACACATTATATTCCATTCTTGGTTTGCATCAATATGATAAACTGAGTTTACTTGCATGAACAACATTCAGAAACAATGGAGTTAAACAGGAGGTAAAGAGAAGTAATTAGAACAATTGCTGGCTCTATAGTACTCGTCAGAATGAAGTTATTGAGGAAGTAATTTTCAGAAAATTACGAGACTTAGTGTGTGTCCACAAAGTTGGTGTCCTTTGTTAAGGCTGGTTTACACCGGCGATATTTTGTGCAATTTTTGTCACACTTTTCAATGCAATTTTTGTCCCACTTGAACTCACAATAAAAATCGCAAGCGTAAACTAGCGGCAATTTCGGTGCGATTTGTTGCCGTGATATCGCCGAGTTTTCGAACATGCTGGACTCTTGATGCAACTTGGCAGTGATTTTTAGGAAATTGCAGCAAATATCACGCCCAAATCACAAAGAAATCGCAATGAAATTGCAGCTAGTTTACACTTGCGACAAAAGTTGCATAGAGGAGCGCAACAAAAATCACATAAAAAATCACATGGTGTAAATGGGATTAAAATACAAAATAAAATTTGGGATTCATCTTGAATTTTGATTTTAAGCACTCGTGGGAGTGAAAGGGTTTTAAAAGAACAGCTTTGTGGTGGTCTTAGTTTATGTTTTCAAGTTTTGATGACACCACATGACATGACATCACATTACATTGCTTTGCATTCCATTCCATTCTATTGCATTGTATTATATTGCAATTGTAGGCAGCGAGCAGTTGCTGTCATTACAAAACACTTACTCATCTGGTAAGAACTGAAACATTTTATTTTTCTCTTTGCAGTCACGAGATCCATACAAGAATGGTAGGTTGTTCTTCTGAAAAGTATTTTCTATTTTTTTTGAAATTCGCTTTCAAGCAAAATATGCACATTATTTGAAAGAAAATTTGCAGTTTTGAATATAATTACCTCTGTCCACAGATCCAGTGCCTTTGCAGTTTATTTGTAGAACAAGAGACAAGATATGGGATTTTTATGAGGTATGAACATTAGATTTTAAATAAGACATCATACTTTGTACCCTCTAAGAGTGCTAATTTGAAAAAAATTCTTAAATTTCAAATTCAAATGCTGAACATTGTAGAGCGTCACAGTAAAAAAGTGCTCTAAAGCTTTATTTGTACATTCTCACACCAGGATTTCATTCACAGACTTAAATGCTGGGACCAAATTTCTTGACTTGCATTTCTAGAATGTTTTTTGACAGCTTTGGAGAAACTGAGGAACAGCTCCCCAACATATTTGTTAGCTGACTGTTTGTAAGATGTCAAGCTACAAAACTAGACTAGTTCTGGAAAACATAGTGGTGAATGAATGGATGACCAACTGGCTGACTGACTGACTGACTGACTGATTGACTACCTTAATGACTGATTGACTGACTGACTGACTGACTACTGACTTACTGACTGACTACTGACTGACTGACTGACTGACAGACTGTCTGACTGCCTGACTGACTGACTGACTGACTGACTGACTTACTGATTGTCTGATTGACCATCTGACTGATTGACTGGCTGGTTGACTGACTGACTGACTGACTGACTGACTGACTGAAAGACTGTCTGACTGACTGACTGACTGACTGACCGACTGACTGACCATCCCTAAAACATTAAGGTTTCCCTATCCTCTTACTTGCCAGATGTTTGCCGAGCCATCAAGCAAAATGTTATTACCTGAACCTCTCCAGGAGCCATATTACCAGCCACCTTACACACTAGTGCTGGAATTAAAAGATGTCTTGGTACACCCAGAATATGACGTAAGTAACAAATGTAGGCATGACAGGCTGGTACACAGAGTATTGGCCTCCTAACGATGTTTAGCATTTAATGTAAGTCATGGGTATAGTTCCCCTCCATGGGGTGTTCTGGTAACTAGACCCCTTCAGAGGGGTCTCTTTACCAGAACACCCCAAAGTTTTCTCGTACACCAGAAAGGACTCTCCTTGTGATTTTTAGCAGTTTGGACAGTCTTAGTATTAGGAAGGAAATTAATGTGAATGTAGAGTAGCTCACGAGAGAAAAGTAATCGCTTGAAGAGCAGAAGTGAATTCCAGATGTTTCAATCGATTTCCAGCTGCATGTTGGTGTCCCTCCGAGGGACACCAACATGCAGCTGCACCAACAGGCGTTTCCATACTGAGCTCTATAAATTTCAGTAAACGTTTCGGCAAATAACTCAGCAATGGAATACTGTACAAATCTGAGACTTACTGAAGTTGTTCATTTATTTATCTTTTATAATATTACAAATTCTCTGCTGCTTTCATCGACTGATTTCGATTTTAATATTTTATGGCGTGACAGTGAAAACCGAGAATATTAGATATTCTGCTGACATGCAGTGAAAAGGCCTTAAAATTCTGTTAGAAATAACTATTATAAGTGACTCACATGTTTCATATTAGAAAAGTGTTTGAACCAAGGTGTACATGTATCACATTCTCCTTCATGTTTGTTGGGATGAGACAGTTAGGTATATTAACTGCAGGGAAATTGAAGCGAAATTACTATGGAAAATAATAGGCACTCACACAGGCTCCCAGTACAGAAATTAATTTTGGTTGTTCACACTGGTAACATAGGCACCCCAGGCTGCCAGGCTCTTGTAAGTCAACGTTAGGCAGCAGCCTTGGTATCATGTAATGTGTCTGTCCATTGAGTGCACACAAAAATTAATTGGTGGGTTGTAAGAGCTCACATTCTACTACTGGAGAAGTTGTCCAAGGGTATGATGAAAATATAAACAATAATTTACACATGCAATGTTGATGTAGAGAATATATGAAGGAAAAACTGTGATTTAAACGTGAAGTAAATGGAATGATCTTTATAGTATGTAAACAATTTTAGCATTTTTTTTAATAAAGCCACAGTATACATGTCACAGAATTGCATAGGCCATTGGCTTTGAGCCCTTGAAGCAGACAGTAATCAAAGGCAACAAGTCAGAGTCTTTCTTAATGATAGTTTTGTTTTCGTTTTTGGACACAAATAAGGAGGGAGAACAAGTTTACACATGCTTTCCATAAAACCATACTAAACTACTTTGCCTTGGTGACCTTACACCGTTGCAAATAAGATCAAAATCTGGTAACACGTTCCTCCTCATTTCCTTTATAGCGTAAAAGTGGCTGGCGTTTCAGGAAGAGGCCTGGAGTAGATGCTTTTCTCAATCAACTTGGTCCACCATTGTTTGAGGTTGTGATCTACACTCATGAAGCTGGATTTGTAAGTATCTGAAATCATTGAAAGAAAAATGTTGTAAAAACCAGGAGTTGCAGTTTGTTTTGGAGGAAGTGGAGGCAGCGTGGCTATGTGGTTAGGGCGCTGAAATTGATATCCGGAGGTCACAGGTTCAAGTCCCACTGTGAGCACTCGCTGGAGTTGTTCTCGGTAGACCCGAGTTCAACTCCTTGGCCTCTCTTGTAAATAGCCAGCTGGTCTGCCTCCTGCCAGCTGGGGTTCTTAAAGCTATTATGTTCATTTGGATTATTTCTTTCATTGTCCCTGAAAAGCCTGTTGCAGGGAGTAGTCAATTAAGTTATTATTATAATTATCATTATAACTTTTCAAAATACTTAAGTGACAATTTTGTCAATCCCTTTGTACACTGCAGCATAAAAAGTACACCCTTTTTGGGTGACCCCCATAGCATATTATGGGAGTAACTCTCCCCCCCTCCCCCCCCCTTCACAGGCTGACATTTGAACAACCAGAGTGGAAGTGAAGAGTGTCCTTAAAACTGTGTTGTCAGTCGATAGTGTTGAAACTCCGGTGATGGTATGGGATATAATTACCTCAATGAATGATTCATGACCCCAGCCCTGAGTCAATGATTAATAATGAGTGAATCCTGATATCAATCAGGCAGTTTATTTTTAAAAGGAACTTTAATGTTCTGTATAAACTAACTTAATTACGCGGATATCGTGATTCATTTTCTTTATGAGCTCTTAGCCTTTAGATTTTACATTTTTTTCTTTGGTTGATCATCTGTGTAGTTGAATTGAGTAAATATAAATAAATATAAATATAAACTCCCCCTCCCCCCCCCGCCAGGCTGACATTTGAACAACCAGAGCAGAAGAAAAGAGTGTCCTTAAAACTGTGTTGTCAGTCGATAGTGTTGAAACTCCGGTTAATGAAGTTTTGTTTAGTTTTAGCTAACCAAAACGTCATTACCCAGCATTTCAACTCCAGTAAAAGTTGTGATGGTATGGGATATTATTACCTCAATGAATGATTCATGATCCCAGCCCTGATAATGGGTGAATCCTGATATCAATCAGGCAGTTTATTTTATAAGGAACTTTAATGTTCTGTATAAAGTGGCTTAATTACGCGGATATCGTTGTTCATTTTCTTTTATGTGCTCTTAGCCTTTAGATTTTACATTTTTTCTTTGGTGAATCATCTGTGTAGTTGACTTGAGTAAATATATATAAATATAAATATAAACTCCCCCCACCCCAGCACAGGCTGACATTTGAACAACCAGAGCAGAAGTGAAGAGTGTCCTCAAAACTGCATTGTCAGTCAATGGTGTTGAAACTCCGGTTAATGGCTTTTTGTTTAGTTTTAACTAGCCAAAATGCCGTAACCCAGCATTTGAACACCAGTAAAAGTTGTGATGGTATGGGATATAATTACCTCAATGAATGTTTCATGACCCCAGCCCTGAGTCAATGATTAATAATGAGTCCTGATATCAATCAGGCAGTTTATTTTTATAATGAACTTTAATGTTCTGTATAAACTGGCCTCATTACGTGAGCCAATGATTAATTAATAATGAGTAAATCCTGATATCAATCAGGCAGTTTATTTTTATAAGGAACTTTAATGTTCTGTATCAACTGGCCTCATTACATGAGCCAATGGTTAATTAATAATGAGTGAATCCTGATATCAATCAGGCAGTTTATTTTTATAAGAAGCTTTAATGTGCTGTATCAACTGGCCTCATTATGCGGATATTGTTATTCATTTTCTTTATGTACTCTTAGCCTTAAGATTTTAGATTTTTTGGTTGATCTTCTGGGTAGTTGAATTGAGTAAATATTAAATATAAATGTAATAATATAACTATTAAATATCAAACTGTAATAACGTGAGAATTAATTAGGATTGATTAAAGATCTTTTCTATATTAGTTTCTTATTGTGGTGAGGTTTCTGTCGTTATTTATGCCTGATTCTGCTACACAGAGTGCCGCCCCAGTAGTAGATGGATTAGATCCCAATGGAATGATCATGTACAGACTGTACAGAGATGCTACGCGCTACTCAGATGGTGTACACGTAAAGGTCAGGAGAGGTTTAGTCAATAGAAAGGGAAATCACGAAAATGAAAATATCATAGGTTCTTTCAACTCCCTTACACGCACCCCCAAGAGTGGGGTACTCGACAGAAGTTTGAGAAGGAAGGTACCATTTGGCCCTGTCAACCCAAACCCTGTTTAACACAAAAAGCTTTCACGTCTGTACCCTATTTGAGACAGAGGACAGAAATATGCTTGCACTTGGACAAGTCAAACTAACTATCGCATATTAAAGTGGTTAACTTGTGTACAATGTTTTTTACATTCACTTTTTACTTTCGCCAATTTTGTTTTCCAAGTAGCCAGTAAAGTGTTGATGCTGAAACAGCTGAATCCACATTGATTGAGACAGTTTACACGAGTTCCTTTGTTCTGTTACTGAACTTAAAGGCAAAACCGAGAAAAAACAACGAAGTGCAACATAAACTGCTTTTTTATGATCAATTGCTTTATCTGTATTTAGTAACTGTTTGTTATTAATATTATTTTTGAACTTTCTCATGGCAGGATTTGTCTGCACTGAACCGTGATTTGTCCAAAGTTATCATGATAGACTGTGATGAAAAAGCTGCCAACGACAACATACGAAATGCCATCATCCTTAAAAAGTGGGAAGGGGACCCGAACGACAAAAAACTCTTGGATCTAATTCCTTTTCTTCAGAGTAAGTATTCTGTAAAAATTCTTCCTTTTGTTAGATGACCACTTTCCTCTTAACCTTGAGATACGCTGAGAAAGTAGTTGATCCGCTCTTTAAGTGCAATCCATCTGTATGTTAGCTTAATTGTACCGTATGCTAGAAATGCCAGGAAAGTTCGAGATTTTGAGAAGCAAAGGTAACCTCTGAGTGAGCAGGCCTTAAACTTAGGGGACATTCTTTTGGGACTATTCTGGCTATTCTTATTCCGGTTTAGGAATAACGGCATACACGGAATTTCAATTTCGTAAAGAACGCTCCTTTTGAAAACGGAATACCCATGGTGGAGGTGACCTGAGAACTACTATGTCTGCACACGCGCCGGTGGCCGCGCAGGATTTCCCGCCAAAAATTTCTCAAAAGAACGTGTATTCTGGCTATTCCGAGTAAACCGAGTAAACCGTATAGTGCTTTCATTCTGTTCGTTCTGCTATCGCGAGCAGAATGTTCATTCCGAAAACGGAATCGCTCCCAAAAGACACAAATACCGTCTATTCCGAGTTTTCCTATTCCGGAATAGCCCCAAAAGAAAGTGCCCTTAGTGAAACCACTCTCACGAAGCTTGTGTCAACAAAACATACGACCTCTGTCCTACTTTTGAGTTGACCACAACACAGCCCGTCTTTCTGCTTAATTTGGCCAACGATTCGGCGTACGAATCCCGCGCGAGTTTGGAGCAAGTTTGAGTACGTGCGAGGCTCTCGTGAGGCTCTCGCGCGGCCTCGCGAGTGCCCACGTTTTTGGCGATTCGAATTTTGAGAACGAGAAGCGACTGTTTTACAGTGTAACTTTTGAGAGAACGGAATATAGTGCTATTCTCCTCTCAAACGTTTTAAAAATTGACTGAAAAGAGATAAAAATAATAGTTCTTTTTTTATGAAGCGACAGAATTTTCACAAGAAAACAGTTACTGCTGGAGTTACCATCTCAGAAGAAAGAAACCAAAGAAACAATTTCAGGGAGGGATTTATTTCCTAAGAAATATGAGTGTTATACTTAAGTCTCTACACGGTCGAGAACGTCAGCATAAATCTGCCAAAATTGCCCAAGGACAAACTGAAAGAGCTTGGAGCTAGGAAAAGGATTTGAAAGGATGCCGGTTAACTTTTTCTTGGAAAAAGAGAATTTTATAAGCACTTTATGAACTCTTGCATTAGGATTTTCATGACAGTTTGAATGCAGCCTGTGAGAATAAAACGTCAATTATTTCCCAACGCAGAGGAGAAGCTACACCTATCCACTAAAAGTTCAAGGGCTTTTTCATTTTTAAACCTCCTGGGCTAAGCCCAAATCTGTTGCTTTTGTCAGCCTTAAGTGGAGTCCATGACAGGATTAGTCGCCGAAGAGTCGAAGTGTTTTGATTGCGTTGTTGACCGAGGTTAAATTCCTGAAACAACAATGACTTGTCGACATTCAAAAAGAATGGGGTACAAAGAACCAACAAATTAAAAGCAAAACTTGATGTATGAAGAGGCTGCAAGTTCTAACCAATTGGCAATGGCATTTTTGAGAAATCTCCCTTTTCCACTGGCAATTAGTTTTCACAGCGTCAGTGCTGGATTTTAGTAGAGAGGCTGATGAAAGTGTCAAGAGGTCTCTTTTCGGCTTTATTTGAACAATGCTGTAAGAGAAATTGTCTCGAAGTTTTTTTAGAACACGAATACCCTCAGTCCCTCACTGGTGATGTTCGTGATGTGAGAATTCCAACTATGAGTTTTTTTTCCCATGTACTTTGCGGACTCTACCGAATCAAATGTACACAACAAAGACCCACACCAAACAACTAAGCAATGAGAAACACAACCGATAAAATTAACCAGAATTTTTGTAAGGTCCGAGTCAAGGTCGATAGGAACACACAAGTGGTGTCTGCCCACCTTGAGGCCTTGCCCGGGAGGCTTTGAGAACTATTGTTAACAATAATCGCCTTAGACAGATACTTGAAGACTCTTCTACATGACCTTCAACAACAACACTGACACAAGACATGTATACCTAAAGAAATTTACGTTCCGTGAAATTAAAACTTGCGAAATTTGAAAACTCGCGAATTCTTATCCCCACGAAAATTAAAGTCATTAGGGTAAGATACGCTACTAATATTTTGGAGCGTTACCTTCTGCGACCTTACAAAAGTCAAGTGCAACTTCTGCGAAGCTTGTTTGAATTATTTTGACTCATAATTCTGAGCCGTATTCTTGTCTAGAGACCATTTGTCCTTGTTTAAAAAGCAGCTTTTTCTGTTCAGTATATATATAGCCGTGGTTCAGTACCACCGCCCTAGGTAAACCTGATTCCCCGAGTATAATTTTCCTTTGGTAAAATAGATGGAGTGTTCGTGGGGTTTTCGTTTACCTGGATAGTAAAGGTTACATGTGCCCAGGGCATTCCGGTAGAATGAAACAATCGAAACATTGCTCCAATCGGTTACGTGGAAAAATGTCACTTTCTCCGAGGAACTGTCATATTTGCCTAGATAAAATTGTCTCGTGTAATCACGGCTCATATCAATCTGTTATTGCATTTTTTTTCTGTAAGGTCATTCTCGCTGTCAGGAGTTACTCAACATTCGGTTCTTTTTTCAGGGCGTCATATCTTGGAACTATCAATTTACTCGTCCTTGGCACAAAACACGCGACCTCCACAATCGCGTTAATTTCGACTATTTTGTGGTGATTACTATTGCTTAAAATTTGGCATCTTATTGGCCGTTAAAACAACTTTTTTGTTGCAACACTTGTAACACTGTGGTCGTTGAGTTTTTATTTGATTTGTTAAGCCCCATACACACGGGCAAATCGTCTTTTACGCCCCATTTTCAGTTGCATTTTGCAAGAAAGTACTTCTGCCAAGTCAAATTGAGTAGCTAAATGTGTTTCGCTCAGTAAAGAGGCCGTCAGTAATTGGGATGAATTTTCTCATTTACTCCGCGCAACTTTCCGGCTTTCCCTCGGTGGGCACTTGCTGCTTTGTTGTCATTGTTGGCCTGCACACAGTCAAGGGCATTTGTCAACGAAATTGCTCACCCGTATGCACGGTCAAATCATTTGTCAAGAAAATTTGTCGTCGAAACAAATCTACTAGCCTGGAGCTAGTACATTTTTCTGTCGGCTAGTAGATTTTATCTATTAATTGCTCCACCAACAAGTAACACGACCTGATGTTTTAGCTGCCGAATGAAATAAGAACGATGACAAAGGCCTTCAGGCTAATACATTATGCTTCAAACTTGCCCGAAGGGCAAGCAAGAAAAATAAATCGATATTCTTGAACTCTGAATTGTACCGCTTAGTAAATTTTATTACTGTCAAAAGGCCGCAAAGTAGATAACCACTTTTTTGGTCATTTTCATGTTTTACAGCCATTGCCACTTCAAACGTGGAAGACATCCGTACGGTGCTAGACTTCTATCGACAAGAGGATGATATTCTGGAAGCCTTTAAAAGGAACCAGGCTCGACTGCGAGAAGCCGAGGAAGCCAGACGGGCTCAGTTCAGTCAAAAACAGGGCGGAACCTCCTCTTGGTCAGAAATGTTTGGGAGAGGATTCAGCTTTGGTCGGTCAAGCAGCAAAAGCGTGAGTTGAAAGAAATTGTCCCGTGTAATTGAGACTGATACGTATACTGCTAGCAGTCCCTTTGCCGGAAACCTGCAGCGAACGAGCGGAGGGGGGCTGGGCTCGTTTTTTTCTCCTCGCTCCAGTCTCGCCGCGCTGTTGATAGCTCGCCGTCTCGGCTTTCGCTCGCCCTCTCGACTTTGCAGAAAGGGACTAAAAGCAGTCTATTACACAAGTTTTGTTTCCTTAAGACGGACGTATTTTGATTTGATTTACTGTGTTTACATTATTACTTACCAACTTGCCTCTAACATACAACAGAAAAATCTACATGCCATAAGAGCAAAACGTAAGAAATGCAGCTCTCTGCACAACTGAAAATTAAAGAGACGTGTCCGCTTTGTACTAAAACGATTGTAATATTTGAGCATTAGGCAATGGCTTTTAGTCTAACTCTAAAGAAAATATTTGTTTGTGCCCTTTTCATAGCCGCGAATTTTTGGTTACGCTTGCTTCTGATGACAAGTAGCTCGATTTTTCTGTACCATTTCCCTCCTCCCCCCCCCCCCCCCACCTCGTTATTTCCATCTCCCCTTCAGTTCCTTCTCTCTTTTTTTGGTGTTAGTTCCTCAGTCATTATTTTTGGCTTCCTTGCCTATCAGTTTACACCCTAGGTTAATCCCTCCCCTCCCCTCCCCTCATTAGGCCATTTCCGAATTGTCTTGTGCCTCTTTTTCAAAGCGAGGCTTCGTGAAAAACTTTTTATATGAAAGTGAGTTTTATCTGCATGTGAATGAAAACTCATTTTCATATGAAAGGCTATGCTCCAAGACTTGCTTTGAAAGAGAGGCACAAGACAGCTCGGAAATAGCCTGTTCTGTTCGTATTCTTCCTCTCGGTTGTTAGTATTCCCATTTACCATCCGACCCCCTGTTATGGCTCCCCGCTTTAGTTTCCTGTCCCTCCCCGGTTGTTGATCCCTTCTTTAATTGTTCCTGAAGCCCGCTCTCTTCGGGATGTCAGTCGTATTAGGCTTCGCCTAGGTTATCCTCCCACGCCCCCCCCCCCCCCCCCCCCCCCACTCCGCCCCACCACCAGCACCTCAGGTTGTTAATCCTTCCCTTTGGGTTTTGGCTATGCTCTAAGAAAAATCACAGGGTGTCCAAAGGCCCCCAACCATGAATTCTGGGGTGCTCAGCCCTTAAGCATTATACAAAAAATGAGTTTTCTAGTCGCCCGGGGACAAACGTTAGTAGCCTGAGGCCCCCGGACGCTGCTACAACACTGTATTCCCAGTCGAGCTACGGTTGGTGTATCCTCGGTGCTTTTTTTTTTTTAAGCTTCTCAAGTTTATTTTACGACGTTTTACAGACACAAGTATTAAAACTCACCCGCAGATAGCAAGTGCTAATCAAGACGGCAAACTTAATCGGAGAGATTTGTACTCATCAGGGTTGCATCAACTATGGATAGGTCTGTCTTGATTAAGTGTAGTAAAATTCGCACAGTCACCATCTTTTTTTAACCAGCGTTTGTTTCTGTCCTATGTTTGTTACTGTTTTTCAACAAAGGCCGTTGCCAAGCAATAGCAGTCGAGAGTATTTATGACTTCGCTTTGTTCAACAATTTTTAAAATAATAATCACATCCGTTGTATTATATGGCTCAATATATACCAATCAAGTTAAAATACTCAGCATAATCTAATTTTAAATATGAATTTCGTGCATAGGTTAGCAAAATGCGGGTACAATTAAGTGATAACCTTAACATTGTCATCAATTATCGGCTGTTTTGGTTTCCGTTCTCAGAGAAATAAAAACCTCAAGAATTCGACTGCTCTTAAACTTTCTCTTAATTTAAATTGTCCTGTAGTGTGTGAAACAACGATGGTTTAATTTTGTCTGATCGAATTGGTGGGTGACATCAAGGAGTTATTCCCAGACGAGAAGTCGACAGTGTTAGACAGGCTATTTGAGGTTTGAAGGGGCTAAAACATACTGCAGTGTCTTTTTTCCCCACGATACATAATTTTATTCCCTTGGAAACCTTAAGACAATATTTTACTTTCAAAGAGGTATAGTGATACCGGTAAACCATGAAGAAAAGATGATGGTAAGGAAAGTTAAGAAGGATTACGAACAATGACCTTGGAAAATTTAACATGCATACTTCGGTATTTGCAAACCGTGACGAGAAAACCACCGCTCAAAAATTCAAATATAGGCCTCATTTTGGCTCAAGTGGTAGCAATTAGCTTTCATTTGAATCGTGTCACAGCTTAATCGGAATCAAGCCTCTGTAGTCCTGGGCCTTCTTTCTGTTGCATGCATAAGGCTTGATGAAAGCAGTATTTGCTGAGACATCGTTCATTGAATATCTTTATGTGCGGGTTTTCTTTTCCACTTAATAATATAACATTTATTGATCACCCGGTGAAAGGGGGCATTCAGATAACGAAATAAAACAATTGTCATTCGTTAAACAGACATTCTCGAATGACTCAGTCATTTTTGCGATATTACTCACAGAATCTGTAAGGCATTAAATGACTAATTACATTAAATGAAAGCCTTGTTTTAGTTCTTAAAAGCTTTAATTCATTATTATTTTATTCAATTTTGAATTTTACGGTTTTTTCTATTCTTCATATTTTAGTTCGTAACTATTCAGTTAGAGTTTCATGACAAAACCAAACAGCTCTGTGACCAAAGCAATGTTTTTGTTTACTGCATGTTGTTGACTTTTCTCCCTGACAACCGAATTGTCCTTGTCGTTTTTGAAGGTTTTTAAGGATCATTCCGAGTGATATTTTAGCGTACGTTTTGTCAATTCGACGTAATCTAAATACGACTTACACACTGTTATCTTACTCTTATGTTTAAGGTTGAGCGCCATTGGAATTTGTTGGTCACGTCACAGTGTTCGTCTTAAGAAGACTGACATTATTTAAAAATGCGTAATTACTATAGTCAGAAACTCATAAGTCCTTATGAGTTTCTGGTATAGTATTATAGTAACGGTCGAAGTCTTCCTTTTTAGCAAAAATTAACCCAAAAAAAGTGCTTAAGACAATGATGAATATTACTAGGTGAAGTTTTTTTGACTTCTTAATATTTTATTGAATTTCAACATCGTTACTTCCTAATTTACAAGATTTCCTTTGTTCGTATGTTTCAATTAAATCGAGTTAACACCAAACCGGTTCTAATCTTAGACTTTTCCCACGCGGCAGAGAATAAACTAATTACAAAATAATATACGACTGTATTTTTAGCTGACGCGTTGTATCGGAAATAAAACCTCGTATCCGGCGGAACTGAACCAGAGTACCTGTATGGAATCGAATATTATGAAAAGGTTTCAAAAGCGTTCAGCTTTGAGGTTTATATCGGAATGCAAATCAGTAAAATGTTGCTGCAGTCTAAAAGGAATGGTTGAGTTATTGGTTTTCAAATCCAAACTGTCGACCATTTTACGTCAGTAAAATGCTTGAACCTGCTGCCGACAGGAAAAAGCCTCTTTCTTGAGTATCAGGCGGAGTGAATAAAGGTCGACATACACGAGGGAACTAGTCGCAAGGAAATTTTTGCTGGGAATTGTCTCTGCAACAAATCGCACACATGAGACACACGAAGGGACTAGTCGCGGGAACAGTCCCGTTTTGGTTTCTGATTGGTCAGTTTTATATTTGGTTGCAAGGACTAGTCGCACGAACAGTACACACGAGGGGACAAACACAATTTGAAGGGACGAATCCCCGAGACCTTGCCCACGAACTCCATCCAGTTTGAATTCGTGGGACAAGTCGCAGGGACCAACGTTTGTCTCTGCGCCGAAGTTTCTTTTACCAGAAAGGGAGAAGGGGTAGTTCACACAAAGGGACTTAGTCCCCGAGTGTAGTCACAGGGACTGGTCCCCTCGCGTCTGCCGCCTTTAAGTGACTGAGCGCGTTCTCTTGCCGAAGAAGAACATAGCTGGGCTTAACATAGCAGTGGAAATAGAGATTGCTATTTAACCTTTGCTCGATTTCTGACCTCCTTTCAGCACGGCAAGTTGCACTATCAAAGAGTCATAACAGTAACAATGACCAACGAAACTATCTTGCGATAGTCGTTTGGGTCCTAAAGAGGACCAGTTTCTTTCCTTAGTTACTGAGACCCTTAACACGATCATATTACCTTGGTTCAGTCACATATGAAATTGTCTTATAGTTTTGTTACTGATTTCTGGGTAAATGGCTCCATCGTCTTACAGTTCTTTTGTATTTGTTGCAGGTAAGTCCAGAGAATAAGTGAGCGGTCGCTTTCCGCAAATGACCTAATTCACAAGTACTCAAAGAATAGCGGAGCCTGGCTATGTTCTAGGCGAATACAAGGAATAAGCATCAGAATATAAGAAATAATGTCTGCTTCCTCAACAAGGAACAGAAAGCGATTTTACGAGGAGCACACTGTGGACACAGGGATTGGCGAGTGTGGTAGCCATTACATCAGGAAACAGTCGCTTTCATTCTCGAACCGCCATCTTGAGTTTAACATCAGATTGAGAGGGAAAAAATGCACTCACAGCACAGGGGTGGGGTTCACAACTTAAAAGTAGGCCGGCTGCTTCGCAGATGTTTATAATCAAGGAGAGAACTTGCGGGAAAGGAAAGTTGGGACAGGATAACACCGGATGTTACACTGCAGGCTGCAGTGAGTAATTTAGTTTTTTTTCGAAAACAGTGTGGAGATTCCTTTGTTGAGGAGTCATATTAAATGAAAGAAATTATTCTGTAGCACGAACAGTTAGTATCCAAGTCCCTTGACAGCCTCGTCACCGAAACGAGGCTGCACAAGACATCAGTGATTACGTCACTGCCAAAAAAGCTCTGCGAACTTTCTATATATTTATTGTTGGTTTACAAGAATAATTTCTTTCTTAGTTTTCCGGAGCTTTACCCTTTTCTTCTTGACGACAAACCCTCTGTCTTGTAATGTGGCTCAGGCTTGTGAAACTGACAATGTTAAGAATTTTTAAATTTATTTTTGTGTTGCTGTTCACTTTTCAGTCCTTCCCAAGTGGAAATTTTAAAAAGATATGAAACTTGCACTGCCAGAAAGTAAAGAGTTAACTACCGTAAAGGTTTCTTTTATGCGCTCCTCCCTTATTCTCCCTTATTCTTCGAATCAAACTCCCATCGTCAACCCTTTCAATTCCCGCATTCAGACGCAGAATTAACAAAGTGTTGTGAACGTTGAGTGTTCTTCGTTCCACCTCTCTTGTTCATTTTATATAACTTTAAATTTGAAGAATCGTGCAGTACTTGCAAGGTATTCAGTGCCTGGCGCTACAATGTCTCTTTTCCATAAAACAACAAAATTTGAGTGTGGTGCAAATCTCTCCGAAAGCGCTTTAGTCTTCGAGAGTGAACATATGCCTTCCGAAACTGCTCCTGATATCAAGGTCACATCAAAAGCCCTCGGAAACAACCTTCACGTTCTCCCGTTCCCCCAATCATAATCAAGTTCTAACCGTTCGGAAAAATACAAAGCTGTTTGAGATAACGAAAAAGCAATTGCCTCGGTTTTAATTACTCAGCGGTCAATCTCAGCGATAGGTATGTAACTGAATAGACTACTGTATAGTACATGTTGTGTAATATTGCAAGCAATAACGCAAACCTCCCTAATAAAGGCTTTTAACATGCTTGGTATTTGGTTTCGTTGATGATGATTAAGTAAGTATATTGACTTTTTTCTCGATTACGTCAGTGCAGGGCTAAAAAAAATCTATTGCACATCCGAATAGTTTTCAGGCCCGAACCGCCATCGGAAGATTTGAGGATAAAGCCCTTATTGTTGATGGCTTCCTGTTTTTTCGTTGCCCCTCAGACACCGCAGTAGAAAGTATGAACCCACTTGGTATGAACCCTCGTAGAGCTTAGGGTTGAATCATTTAAAGCTTTAAGCCCTGGTATGAAAATGCATATTCTCCTTACTGTTCTCCATACATTTCTTGTGGAACTAGCTAGGAGAATTTGTCTAATTATCACGATAACTGGTCCTTGGTGATTACTTTATTCTCATCACTTGAAGGTTTGAACAAGCAGTGATGATGTAAAAAGATTTATTTTCGTCACTGTTAGGGCTTGAAGGGTTAATGTAGTTTTTACTCGTGAGTTTTTGAAGGATACCCAAACGTACGTCCATTTGAGTGATGGCTTTTGAGTAAGTACTGCCCTGTGGTGGTGTTCATTGTGTTGTTCAAGGTGGTTCTAACTTTTGAGTTTGTGGATGAAATGTTCCGAGGACAGTTATTCAGCTGTGCTTGCTTATGGTGCTGTTTATTATGCTATACAAGATAGCTCTAGAGTGACTGGATGAAATCCTTCAATATGGCCATTACCACTTTCGTATTGTACTGTTTACCATTTCGTGGAGGGTGGCTCTAGCTTTTGAGTCTGTAAACTCCTTAATTACTGCTAAATGAAAACTTTTTCATGTTATCTTCCAGTGGTACTGATTGTAGTGCCACACGAACTGGTTCAATTGGTTTCAACTGCATTCCCGCCCTCAAGGGTGGCAATATAACTGAGAGCAAATCAGCACTGTCCGTGGTCGGTGCTGAAGATATTTCAAATTTGTACTTTGCTATAAATTTCAAGAGGTGAAGGGTTAATTGGAAACAAATGTCTTCTAATTATATCCCAAGTGGCTGCATTGGGTGGTATTGACAAGGGGAGCAAAGTCTGCTTTCCATTCTTGCTTCAGGGCTGTCTTTTCGCATATCCTTATCACAATTTTAACCTTTGAATTGGAGCCCGATTGCCTACTGTGACCTAATATTTCCTCGTAATATCAACTAACAAACAAGCGTGCAGGTCACGCGAATATTAGTATTGAAATAGCATTTTTAAAACAAATTTTTCGAACTCGAGCTTAAGAAGACAAGCGGAAGGAAATATCACGAAAAGACTTCTCTTCTTGACCAAAAGGTAAGCTTAAACGTTTTTCTTTAGTGTGCGATTTTCCACAGTAACTGAATTAACATGGTAGTTTCTAGAAATCACTCGTTGAGACATATTTGCACTGTGATGTCAGCCATTGCTTTGTAATATACGTTATTCAACATACACTGAGTATTTCAGTGGTTCCCAAATCCCGATATAATGATCTTTAAGTGGACACTTATGGAATATTATCCCTCTGTACACATCCTTAAGTTTGGAAGCCTCGCTACTTACGTGAGTCTAGTTTTATCAATGTGCTTCCCTTTAATGTCCCGATTTTGTGCACCTGATTTTTTTATGTCGTTAGATAAGGGCTTTATAAAATGAAAGGACACTTATCAGTTTTCTTTTTATTTACTTAAGTTTTTCCAGGGAAGGATAATGGGAAGTCGTTCCCCTCTTCCTCCTATCACCCTCCCCTTGGCGATTCAAACCGTTCTGAGAAAATAAAATAAAGGAAAGACCAGGTCACAATGTTCTCAACAAATTTTTCAACACATGATCAAACCAATTAACAGTCAAGTGGCAAGCGTTGACTGCATAAACAAGCCCTTTCTGCTCTGTGCGTGAGTTATTTCTTTGTCACTGCTCAACCCTATAAAAAAATGCTGGAGCGAGTGTGAACATTAATATTCGGCTTGCAAACTCTTTTGCCTGCGCGAGGTTCATGCGCCACATACCCGCACGATTCAATAATAATCGCTGTTTCTACCCAAGTGACTCCTCCCTCTCAGTCACGCGCTTCGTCACTGCAATTCAGTTTTCCAAAAAAAGGACTCGTTTGTAGTCTAACTGACAAGAGTTCCTCTTTGCCAATGAGCTGTTCACTACCATGAACTATATATAGCTATGATGGTTCATAAGTCCTTCAGTTCATGTAGAAGTGCATTTCAACATTTAAGGAAGGCGAATACCAGACCCGTAGCTACATTGAAGAACTACAGACAGTTGCCTCGATTGAAGTTTAGCCTGCTTTCGCCTGTATTCTGTTGCGATTGAATTTCACTTTTTACTTTAACAGTGCCCCGGTCAAGTGTGTCGTCCGCATGGCTACAGGCTAGGCATATCACTTGCGAAGAAATGACGGGCATCCTCGTCTGTGACCTCTTCTCTCTTTTCTTACGCCGCGGTAGAAGTTGTTGTTTTATGACTCGAAATCCCGTAGAATAAGAATGTAGTTTTCTAGTAGACGTACATCATCATGTTCCATTGCAAATACACGAATCTAATTGGCTCATTCGGCATTGATTGTTCGCTATCAGACAACTATCGCGCGCACCACGTGCGCTGACCCCAGAAAGTAACTTTTTTGCGGGGAATGTAACCCAAATATCGGTTTTCCGATTGTAATCATTAAGCTGTCTACTAACAGTATTAGTCAACACGTCCGCATTTTCTGTGAGCTGCACTCGACTCGGCTGCGTAAAACACCCGGTCATGAACTCTAATTGTTAGTAGTTTACTGATGAAAAGAGAGGTCTTACTGAGACCAAACGTCTTTCCTGAAATCTTTTCCTCACCTAAAACAGGGATTAATCTTTAGATAATCTGATAATTTGGGATTATCTTGGTAATCAAGGATGTGTGAACTATATCGCTTTTCACTTCCACGTGCCATGTTTATTTAGATATTGACGCATTCGGTGAGTGTCACTACTAAGAGCCATATCCCAATCAAATTGACGTCATTCTGAACTTTCACGGCGTAAAGTGTAGTTAATAAACAGGGCCTCTCTCAGAAAACTGTTTAGAAGGTTTTACGAAAGCAGAAGTGCCAAGATCACGAGGTATGTTGTAAAAAACAAACAATTTTCCAATTAGATTTTCGAAAAGATCACAGAAATCGCGAAAACAGTGTTAACCGAGTCTGGGAAGCAGATGGCAAATAATTTGCATAAAAAGTTGATTTCTGAGATATACTAGTGGCTATGTCTAACAAAAGATTTATCTTCAAATCTAGTTGTGCTGAAAAGCGAACAGTCCGCAAATATTGTTTTAATTAACTGAGAAACAGCATCCAAAATATAATACAAACTGGCAACAAACTCAAAACAATATAAAAAGCCGAGTCCAGGTTTCCAACCTTGATCACAATGGTGAAAGGCGAATGCTGCCACTATTGCGCCAACTGTGCCATGGGAAATAGATTCCCCGTACTGAATTTACCAAAAAACGGAAGGAAAGTTTGAGTTTTATATTTCCCTGAGTTTGAATCAAAACTCTGGGAGGTTCAGTAAATCCAGTATGGCGAATCTATTTAAGGATTCTGGCTTTCGTATCATTTTTGTGATCTGATCCTGAAAGGGTTTTCAGACAAAGCAAGACTTCGCATTATCCCCTCTTGAGACAAATGTATAACAAATGAAAATCCGACTTAGGGCTACATACCTTAGATGAGCTTGTAGATTACTCAGGCCCACCTAAGCTATGCAACCCAGGAGGTATGCTATCCTTTAGTTAATTTCGGCATAGAAAAGACACTTTACATTTATCAAAACTTGTAAAAATAAGCCCCTTAGTTTCCTTCAGTTAGAGGTTACTGAGACGTTTTCACTGTGGATATCAGTCATGCGTGCGATTGTAAAGGTTTCGATACTCACTAAGCCCTATCTTCGCTTTCGTGCAAGGCTGGAAATCAGTTATTTACAAGCCTGAGCCACTTGGTGGCCTATCTTTCATCAGATATCGTTGGTTTGTAGACGGTGAATGTTTCTAGAGATCAAATTTTTCTGAAATTATTTCAAGTCAGATTCCTGCTGAAACATACAACTTTCGCGCCACCTTTTTCTTCTTTTCTGATCCCGGTAAATGGCGGAAATGACAGCTAAGTGATCTCTTCGATTTGTAGAGTATTGAGAGCAGAAATGCATACATGTGCAGGAAACACATTTGTTCACTTCTAAAGAACTAAATATAGCACAATTGACTCTCTCAGGGTGACCAAGGACTTCTTTCGTAAGTGACCATCTTCCTTTGGCAACCAGCTTCTACAGATCCCATTTGAATCAGTTCTTAGCAAGAGAATATGATTCAAATCTCTCGACATAATCTCTTGGTTCTCAGTCAAACGCGAATTTTCAAAATCTCTAGCTCCTCAGTGCCGGGTTATTTCATGTAAAGGGGAATCTTTCCTTCAAGAGACATCTCTTTGTATTAGAAGCGTCACAGTTGAACTTCATTCCCAATATTGCTTTCAGTTTTGTGTTAGAGTTCGGTTTTGTAAAAAAAGAACACGTATTCTGTTGTAAGTTTATTCACAAGAATACCGACTTTAACCGGACTTGAGCCTTTGTGTGTCGATGATTGTTCAGTTTATGGAACTGTCGGTTGTAAAAAAACAACTCACTTATATTTCACAACAACAACCCTCTTTTTCCTAAACTTCCTTTACCCAGTGTGTTTTCTTCGGTAACTAAGCAACCGTATGGGAAAAACATCACGTGGGTTTACTGTTTCCAAGCAACGCTTGAGTAGATCACGTTCCTTTTGATGGGCCAGTGTTGGTGTCAAAACAAAATCTTGCTGGCTGTGCTGGATAAACAGTTTTGCTGGCTGAATGTTGGTGGCGAAGAAAACCTCGTGATGTTGGAAAAGTTTTAGTAGCTCAACTCTGGCTAAATATATACTAACAAGTTTGAACTTCCAGGGCTTCTAGGGCGATTGCCGATATTGTAAAAACTAAAACACTCACACAAGGGACTAACATAAGTCAGTTGGAACGGTGGCAAGTTTCGATGATCTCTTGAGAGCCAAAGAGCCCGCTCGCGAGCGTGGAATTCTTGGGCAGTCAGTTCCGCCGGACTTAGCCTTGTACCCGAGATTTGAAAAACACCGGTTTGTGCTGACTAAATCGGAGTTATAAAGGGGTTTATTTTTGAAATATTGACCTGTTTTGTTCATGTATTGTGTCCTTCGTTTCATCTTTTTCTTATTTTCAGGTTATTTGTGAATAAGCAACTAACAAAAACACAGAAACACCCTTGCATTAAGTCTCTTGAAGATCTTCGTGTACATATAAACAAACTGAGATAACAGACCATGTTTAGTTTTCTTGTTTGTCAGATCTAAGTGTCGTCGTAGCATAAGTGAAAATATTCAAAGGCGTTTGATTTTGGAGATATCGTAAACAAAGTCGCGTTCCTATTTGCGCCGGCTCAGTGTTTTTGCTGCACCCCTGTCTCAGGGGCATTGCTAGTCGTATCTAGCCGTGTGTTTTTCCCTTCTTCTATTAAATGCCAACTGCTTTCGTTGTCAGAATATTGAAGCTAAGTTATTCCACTTTATGCGCTGTACTATCAGTCTATGACGCACGAGTCGGTGATTAAAAAGCGCGAATTGAACTTAGGAATTCTTCAATCTTGGACGCCATATTGGTGAAATGTTGTAGACACGTCCGAAATGCCAGTTCTTATGTTTCTTCTTCACGTTTTCCATTTCTTGGGAAATCGAGAAATTTCTACAGAAGCGGATCAGTTAGTCAAACACGAGTTCTTGTGCTGGTATTTTTTGTCAATGTAGGTCACTAGATAGGAATTCAGTGCCGAAGTATTTTGTTGTATTGTTAACTCGGCTTAACAGAGTCGCCGGTAATCGAGCGTAAGGCGTTGAGTGTCTCTTGACAAAACTCTTGTAAAAATATTTATAGTTTGATCGATTTTTTTATACTGATAAGGAGAATGCTAGGAAGAGTTAAAACATGTCCCTACATTTTCCTGTCCAAATTAGTTTCTTTTTAACTTTTCCGACCACGCCTCGAGAAGTTCAAAGCAACTCGGTTTCTTTTTAATGGATTTTAATGACTGTAATGGCATTTAGATGATTGCATTTGTAAAATTCCTTTAACAATCTAGAAGCAATATCGCTAGCTAATATAGGGTTGCAAAGAAAGAAAACGTGTCAGTAAAAACCGCCACATAACTCAGGGACTCTTGTGGCGTGTTTCATGTTTTTCTTGTGTGTTTAATGGCGTAATTAGCAATGGCGACTCCAGACGGAAGAGACCTTTTGTTTACTTAATTGATCTCTATAGTTATGAAATCGACTCTGATCATTAAAATAGCTATGGCCAAAATAAAATTTTACCAAGTTTCTTAACGTAGTTCCGTTATTCATTCTGTTAATTCACTTGACATTAATTCATTAAAGTGCGCGCAGCAGTGTTTTTGGACAATCCAAGCAATTTGCGGTTACTCTGTGATGGTAAAACATCGCGGTAAACAATTGATCGCACTGATAAGAAAGAGCAATCGATTAAAAGAAAATTTATCTGTGTGCTTTATGGTTTGAAAGAACGTGGTTTATTACGTAGCTCGTCTGAAATAGTGTGAAAGTGGCAAAAATTGCCAGTGGCAGCATGATACGTTGAGAACTTGAGACACGCATGTTTGTCGAGCAGTTAGGACTGCATGCACGCTTCGTAGGCCAAGGACAAAGCTGTTAAGAGAGGTGATACTTGCTCATGAAGGTTACATTAACTGGCGGTAATTTTGCGGGTAAAGCCTAACTGGTGTTCATAGAATTTCTTGAGAGGCAAATTAGCTGAGGAGGTGTACTGGTTGTTTCAGTTGAAGAAACGGAAATGAGTCATTTCCTTATTCAAGGAAATTGTATTATATACTTCATCTTATCTGCTAAGGAAAAGGCCATTAAAAGCCCCTACACAAGCGTGCGCAATTCACCTGAAAGTGTCCACATGTTGTGCAATTTGGTCAATGTCAACAACGAATTAAATTTTAAATGTTGCGTCAACTGAAACAGAAGAAAAATAGACTGCCCCCGCGTTAGGTTCGTGAGCCCATATTGATTCGGGTTCCCCCGTTACTATGCTAAATATTGCCAGAATTTAAGTGGCATTGTGGTCAAAATGAATGGCACCTCCCAGATGGTTCTAATTCTGCCAACTCACGGATATGGCTAGAAAAGCTCATTCACTTAGTCGCGGCCAGTATTTTGGACTTCGTTTGGCTCGGGCCACTGATCACTGTAGAAATCTTCGCGATACAGGAAAACAACTTGAGAAGACTTACTCTTAGAGTCGCGCGCACCAGAGAGGTTTTTCAGGTAAGCAAACAAGCTCAAAACTAGCTATTTATACGTCTAAACGAACTCCTTTCCTCGATTACGCGGTGAAGTTATTATTTTTTTACTGAGGTAAAGTTTATTTATTTAGACCGGTGAAACTTCCTGCTGTTATAAGTAATTCGTTTATGTTCAAAAAAGTTTCGTGAAGTCTAATTATCGTTTGCAATTTCAATACACCAAGAGGTTCAGTTTGATTCGTGTCGTAGTGTAGCATTTTCTGCGATGCGGCAACAGAATAAAAAGACAAGATACAGTGCAAAATCGATAACATTAACCTGCCTGATCGCGTTAACTAGAATTTTAGGCGGAGAGGTCCAAGCCACTATTTTTCTACGTGTCAGTTTTAAACAGAAATTTAGAACATCTAGGTTATCCTTCGGATAGATGTAACAATTCATTTGTGGTTTTCTAATGGTGTAACTCAGCACGCCCGGCAAGCTATTTTAGCCGCGAATTATGGCGAATTAGCGTTTCCGGGGTTTGGGAGGTCGGTGTAACAACCAAACGTGACCAGAAATCATTGTAAAGAATCGGTCAGCTTTAGGTACCTGTTTACCCATATAAAGCGATTGCATAAAGCATTGGCGCTAAATTGAGCCCTCTGTAACCCAAAGAAAAGACTCTCACTATCGCTGTTGTATTATTACTTCTATCTCTATAAAAAGCTCACTTTGACACAAGCAAATCCTTTGGCTGAAGTTGTGCTACTCGAGAGCAAGTTGTTTTGAACTGTTGATCAATCTCCTCAGGATTATTCTAGACAAGCGCGTGTATAAACTAATATTTTGTACAGTTCTTTGCGTGATCGACAGCTTAACTTAACAGTGTTAATGCGTGAGTGTAGATTGTATCAGCGAAAGGTGTATGCATAATTCCCGATATGACATACGAAGGAAACTGACAACTGAAGGGAGGAGTTCATTTCGCCGTGGATAAAGAATTATGGCAATTTTACGGTTTTGTTTTATTATTAAGAAATTTGTAGACTCTAAACACGCTACCAATCTCAAGTAGAATTTATTTTTTCTTTTCCTTTGGTTAGAAAATGACAATTGAATCATTTCCTAAGGGCCTTCCAATATCGAAAGCCAATATAAGTTTAAAAGATTTCAATAGAAAATCAATTACTGTTGTTAATCCACTATAACCTCTTAGTGTCGTGTTTTCTTTAGTTTTATTTTTTTCACCTCTCGTGACCCGTGCGGTTACGATTAATTTGTACCCATTGAAGAGAAGCTGTAAGGGCAGCCGTCGCTACAGAGTTCAGCTCATTTCTATCCACCAAGTGATACGCCAGTTCGTCTGACTCGTGTGCAAAACTCTCATCCGGTTTTAATCGCCGGCGTCCGGATTATAAGTAGCAGTGCAGCTAACGATAACTCATTCTATTGTGTAAGCTCTATAATTATCTCATTTATAATACTGCAAGAGTCGTGACCAACTAAGTGACTTGCAATTTTTAATGCGTCGCTAACTCACCACTTAATATTGCTGCAAAGCAAAGTTGAAGTCTTCAAGAGCCTAGACTGAAGCGACTAAAAACATTGCTACTCTTCTGCATTGATACTAGTTCATTGCAGCTGCAGGGTTAGCTATAAGTATTTTCATGGTGTATATATGAATGCTAGAAAGTGAGCATCTTTGATACGCCCTGATAAATTCCCCCGGGATAGTGGCTATGAAAAGGAAGTCAGTAAATAACTTGGCACCAAAGAAGAAAGAAAAATCTTTGACCCCTACGGAATTTGAACTGTGACCTTTGGAGGGTTACCACAGCATCGTAAGGTCCCTCTATAGAGCGGGGTTCCCTGGTACCCATTTTTTAACACCCCTGGGTTGGGAGGGACAATGTGGAGTAACAACATTGCATATTCTCCCCTACCCCCCCCCCCCGCTCCAAAAAAGACCCTTTGGCCTCGGTTGCTCTGTACACTGCTCGAGAGCTTTTTGTTTCAGAAAAAAGAGTTGAAATTGTGAGCATTTATCAATAATTTGACAATAGAGTGGGTGTGAGCGCAGAAAGTGGCTGAAAGTTAGAGGATGCACTAAATGTTTGCAGCTGGATAGACTGAAGACAAGCGTCGGGGAGAATACAGTTGTTGAGAACCCAATTATTTCTTTCCCGTCTGTCTCTCTCACATCCCTATCGCATTTACTGTCGTTTACGACTGAGAACATGCTAAAACGTTGTCTCATACAGTGCATTGTCCCACTACAAAGAAATTTTCTAGCTTGTGCCTGCAAACACGAATAACCGCTCTCTCAAACGCGCTCTGGGTTGATATCATGAAAGTGTTTTTACAGATAAAATCAGAATCCCAAGTGGGGAACTCGACAATTTTGTACCAATATTTCACTCCAAAGAGCCTCTTTAGTCCGTTGTGACGCAGAGGTTCAGTTTCCCATTGGCTCGTTTGTCCTCTAGTGACGCACCGTCTTGTGTATTGACTTAGCGATATGGGCGTTTGCCAGGAACTTAATTATTTAACTTGCGGCCAAGACAGCAGGCAAACATTGCACTCGGAGCAGTTTCTTCTGGACCTAAGAGGCAACGATTGAAATATTGAGCCTGTTTTTCACAAGTTGGACTGATTGTGACAAGGTATGTGAATTGACAGTATCACCAGCTGCAAAGCAAGTATTTTATCTAACAGGTTTAGGCTATAAAGTAAAGTTAGGGCTTTCATTTGCTGTGTAAGGAATTGACGAGGTGTATCGCTACATCTTTTCAAGAACTCTTCAATATAGTATGCCGGTTGCTTATTCTGGATTTCAGACACGAAGTTTTCGTACTTGCGTCTTAATTTCAGTTTAGCAGCGAAACTCTTTTGTTGGACATCAGCAGTAGCTGTTGCAAGCTCTTTGTTTCACTAAGTGAAGAAAAACTAGAAATTTGGAGATTCCTCCGGTTACTTAAATCTCTGGTGGCAGTTTTCCAATACAGAGCGCGCAAATCTGCCGATCGTGGACTTTACAATTACTACTTAATTTTGACACACGTGTGTTCAGCCAATCTAATGGTTCTTAGTAACTTGCTTTCACCCCATTCTGATGGGAAACTGTTGAACATGGTTTCTTCTTGTTAAGTTAAAACCACTAGAAATTCCGTTAACGATACCCTGCGTTGCATCCAGGATCCTCAACAAAATCCGCCTAGTTTAAAAGTGGAAATCACAGATATTCACCACAGATTTTTTTAGAGCTTTGCTTGTGTTTATAAGCAGGTAGTTTCTCTAGGAGTGTGGTTATGTTTTTATCGTGTACAAAACAAATAAACAGACTGAAAACTAATGTAATGGAAAAACAAAATGTAAAAAGACAATCATTGCACATCAGGTGTTTACACAGTGGTGATGGGCGATTAACAAACAGAATCGCCAAACGACAGGTTCCTGTGACAATAGTGTAAAATTCAAATTGCTTCCAAAGCACCTGGGCACCTTTCCTAATAAGAGAGATGAACAGATTCTAAGCCAAATCTAATTATCGTGTTAAGCATAGACTTATTTCATGAATAGTTGGCGGTTTTCGACTGAAGACAAAGCAAAATATGCGGTTATGCTATGTAACCTGTGTTTTAATACCCAAGCTGTTGAAGCCGAGTTTGAGCTGATAATGGGTGTAAACCACCTAGAAGTCGCCAGAAAGACTAGATTTATTATGTACATTACTGGTAGCCCTGAAGCATTTTGTGACTGCTCTCCCTACCAAAGGATATCTTATCAGTAGAAACTGCCACAAAACGAGTAGGACAAGTTAAAGTAAGTGTTACTTTATCCTTGTCCTTTGGCTGATGTGGACCTTGGCAACGCTCTGAGCACATACCCAACCACAGAGCAAAACTGTTTATCAATGAAAGGAAGCCTGTCATTATTACATAAAAATAGCTGACAAACTACAATCATAATTGACCTGTTACACAGTGTAAATTAAGCCAAAAGGAACGCTAATCACGTGAACTAAATCCGTGTGAATTTATGCACAGCTCCACCGATGGCGGTGGAGGTTTCTTCATCCTTTTCACCTTTTTTTCATCTGACTGATTTAAACAAATCTTAGTAATGAACATAGTGATAGATAGGGTCTGTGAAAAACGTCAATATGAAAACTGAAAAAAGCAAATTTGTTTTGAGTTTTTCCTCGTGGGTTGCCAGGTGCAAGGCAAAATAGAGAAACTGAAGTTCCCGTATATCGCGCTCAAGTCATGATACAATGTTTAATTAAACCCCCTGATGTGAAATCTCTGCCACCCTTGAGTGAAAAACTTCAATGTTTTCAACACGTGCTTCTATTGTGTTTAGTCATTTTCCCGCTGAGAAATGGCCAGAAGGACCTTTGTTCGTTTGTGTAGAAATATTTGCCGGAAACCTTCTTGGACGCGGTAGTCACCGTTATTCTACCTATAAATTGATTTATGCTTCAACATGGAAGCCTTTAACCATGGATCGTCAAGCACTAAAATGACAAGCGCAGACATAAGGCAGGAAAAAAACACCACGGACCCTGAATGAGTTGGTTCCTCCAGGGCGCGTTCGTGCACTTTCCCGCGCGTATTTCACTCCTCATTACGTATGCCACGAGGGATGAAACGTCTGTTCACATTCCGCTACATCTAAACAATGTCTCCGTCACAGCATGAAATCTCGTGAGTCACTTTTACATACGCAGCTCACTTTACGGACCAATTGTTATTTTTAATGCAGCAATACCTGAATATTTATTGCTCATAATTATCCTTTCTTCAACGCCAGCTTTGTTTAATTCTGTTGAAAATGAATTGAAAACCTGCTTTGTGTACGCGCAGATTAGCCCGAAGGGCATTCAACAAGGTGGCTCCGTAGAGTTTCCACAAAAGCGATTATACGAACTGGCAAGACTTGCAAAAGAAGCCCTAGTTGTGCTGTCTTCCTATCTTTGATCCTGAATTTTACCAGTCAGGTTACCAACATCATTACCCTTATTTCTCAGGTTTTGCTTCTTAGGTATACGCCGTTGTCATGGCAACAAAGCATCTAAAGAATGATAGATATTTTCCATTAATTCGTCTTTTTTCTTAAATATTTTAATTTTCCCTCGGTGAAATTTTTTTAAACTTTCCTATTTTGTGCAAATGATTTTGATTAACATTTTGCAGGAGAAAAAAATATGGGGTCGTTCAGACGGATTCACCAATATCACGCGATTTCTTATTTTTAACCATTTAACTGAATTGCTCTGACAGAATTTTTCCAAAAAATAATATGTGAAAGGTAACCGTAGTATCTCAAAATATGCAAAATTTAAAAAAAAATTTACCGAAGAAAACGCCAGAAAATTAACTGTTAACTTTGCTTTTTTTGGCTAATGTGACGTCATAAAATATCAGGAAAACCTACGATTTTATGTGAGCGCGCGCAGATTACTGCAACTCGCATCATCAGCGCGCGCACCGTCATAAAGCTATAAGGAGCCACCTTAAGACATTTAATCTGAATGACTGCACCTTAGGATTTTATCTGCAAACTCTAAACTTATTTCTACAATACATGAAGTGAGGTCTCATTCTGGAAGCGAAGATTGAAACTATGGTTGTAGTGGAACGTAACGGATCAATACTTGTCGATCACTCATGCTTTTTTTATAAGTCCGATAAGATGCACCTTGCTATTTTAGATGGGAAAAAAGCACTGAATTCTAAAGATTGAACTGAAAATAAAGATTCAGAGAAAGTAGCTTTGATTGATGGAATAGCGTACAGAGCACATAGAACAACGAACAGGTGGTGACATGCAGTAGACGCCGAATGTGTGTCCATAATTTATGCCCTTAATTTCGTTTTTTTCGTCACGCAGTTTAGCAAGTTTCGTTATAAAAATAAAGCTTTAACATTCCTCTTTAAGACTAGATTCTTATCTTACAAAGACTGGAGCAAGAATTTGTTGCCCAAAATACGTTGACTACATGGAGTTTTTGGTGTCAAAGTACAGTCAGGATCGTCCCAAAACTGAGTACCGGACTGGACAAATTTTTGCCATAGTTATTCGCATCGTGGGCATCATTTAGCGGTAACCTGCTTTCCTGGAAAAATACTTGGAAAATACTTCCTATAAAACGCCACTTACAGGGTTTCAGTTAAAGGCTAAATATCAGTTACTAAGGCCAGGCAAGAAAGAATGTAAGCCTATTCTTGTGCTGTTAGTCATGTGTCTTCCAAGCCATAGGTTTTTTTTTAGATTTTGTGGTGCGAGAACTGCAATTTGCCCTCATCGCTGCTTCTTGTTTTGTAATTGTTTTTTTAAGGCGTAAAAACCTTGACCTTGGTTTATTTAAATGCATTTTATGACTGCATAAGTGATTTTAGCATCGAAGCTCAGCCTAGAAATGAATATTCTAGAGAGAATTGTTGTTACATAACCTCGTAAACTAGACTAGTATCACGCGCTTTGGCTAACTAATTAAAAAAAACATACCATGCATATACATAATGGATTCTTTCTAGCCGATGAAGCGAAATTGCGAAAAAAAATTCAAAAACAATCTTAAGCTTTTGTCTTTAAGTCAGAAAATCACTCCATGGCTAAGTAAAATTTTGCTGGATTTCCTAGGTACTAACTCAAAATCACTTTTTCCCACTTTTAATAGATGCTCGTTGTGTCTTTTGCCACCCGTGCTTATTCTACCGCTAAATCTCGGCAGTCATAACAGAAATTCACCAAGCCATGGATAACGCTTGTTTCTGATCATCCTTTTTGGCGTCCTGCGTAATTATTCGGTTGCGCGCCCGCGATCCATCTGGCCAGCGAGCGAACTACAACGACTGGTCAGAACTGTATGTCATTAAACTACACCACTGAAGAATATTGTCGCAAACACTTGTTCCCCGGGATACACAGGGAGTTTCATTTTAAATTAAAATTTTCGCGATGGCCTAGCTAAATTGGGTGGCAACCCTCAGTAAATTTGAGAGCTACGCAATAGCACCATGTGGACTCCGTATTTCAAGTAAGTGCAGGTTTGATTTCTTATCGACGGAGCTTGCTTGCATTTCCGCGAAGCTTTTATCCCGAAAAAGCTGCATACGTTGGCCAGAACAGCTAAGCTAATTTTGCAAGATGTTTGCATTACGCTTGGTGCGTTTGGTTAAGCCACAGAGCAGCGTTTATGAAAATGCAAGCAACTTCGATTTATTAATGTTTTTACACGTGTGGTAACCCTGTATCACCAAAACAGCCGGTTCTGTGTTCTTCTTGTTTGTCCGCTTTTTCGCTTGAACTGTAGAACACAGAGAAAATGAACAAAAAGTTCTGATCACGTTCTTGTCCGACAGCCGAATATAATTTTTTCTATTTATTCATCTTCGACAGAAATCTTACATTTGTCAAGTGAATATTCTCCGTCGTGGCGGCAATTTCTTCGCTTGGATTGGCACACGTGTAGGATTCGACAGTTTTACATCAGCCCAATTTCCATTTTTTTTTATATTGTTTCTTTTTTTTGTCGGCAATATTCGTCTGCTGGGTTACAGCAAAGTTCGATTTATTATATCCCGTTTTTCAAACACAGCATTCTCCTTCGGTGTCGTAACTTACGTGTTTCACCTACAAATATTGAACTGGTTGTTGAAAGGGATACATAGTAGTTATGACTAATAATTTGCTTCGAAACAGTTAAGGTCCTTGCTGTTACAGAAATCCTCAGTGAACATACGTATAGTCAGATATACTTGATGGCATTCAGGAAATGCTATTACCCAAAAAAGGCACACAGTTACAATTTATCTCAGCGACAATGTTCGTTTTGAGAACATATGCAAATAAAACAATCGCTTTGTTTTCAACTAGGTGATAGATTTCCTTGTTGAGAGCTTTCATCGCTTAAATACCGCTTATCGATAAATTCGTTTGTCTCTTCTAAGTTATTCTCGGTAAGCGGTTCGAAAAAACAAAAGTGAATGAATTTCATTACCTTCACATTTCACTCAAAACGAATTTATTTGCTCTAAATTTAGATATTTTAAATGACAGTACTCGATGATAGACGGCAGCCTTAGAAAACTTCCGACGACCACTACAAAAATTAGCATAACAGCTGGTCCCGAAGAAACAAAATGAATAACAACGTGGGAAAGATAGAATGCCCGCATTTACATTCTTATTTTTGGCACGTGTTTACAATATCGTTTCGGAGAAAACAACTACCAAGGTACGCGGACGAAACGTTAAGCGTAAGGCTCTTGTTCGAGAGAAGCAGAAACCACGATCAGCCTCATGATCTCAGAATTGCGACAAGACAAAGATGTAATAGATTCTGCAATATTTATAATGTTCTCAACACCTCTAAAAGCTAGTAGATGATTCCAGAGCGTTTCAAGACTGCAAAACTTGTCGTCGTTTGAGACACTTGATTTCTGTGTTATGTAGCGGTAAGGACCTGCAGTTAGCAGTAGATAACTGGCGTACAATTTGCGCCGAATAAGCATTAAATTATTATTATTAGTAGTACTTTAACCGATTTCGTTTCATTGTTGATAAAGATGTGTACGCCCCCCATGCGTTAGAAATTGTCTCGTGCGTGCATGCGTGTATCGATGGCTCAGAGGTTTGTAAGGACCTGCTACGAGTACAATAAGAACCATGAGGGAATTGGCGCTCTACATTGAACCAAGCTCTGGGTTAGCAGGTGCCGCCTGCAACCTGGAGTCAAGCTGGATACCTCCCTCCCTTGAAGTTTAATTCACGAAAGAAAAACATCATTGGCGAAAAAAGAAAAGACAAAGCCCCTTTGTAAACACAAAATGGACTCGCTAGTACAATTGTGTTTTGCAGGCAGAAATGACGATAACAAATTAGCTCATTAAACCAGGGAAAAACACTCCCGCTTACGATTTTTTCAGTCTAGAATCACGTCGCGCATGGCGTAGTGAGTTTTAATTGCGAAGCACTGAGAAACACACGGGGCAGAGTATTTATATCACTGATGTATTACATAAACTATGAGATATTTTGTCAATTTTGGGATTTGGACTACTAAAGAAACCCGCAGCTTCCATTTTCGTTTCGACTTGAGATTAGCTTTTTGCGTAAACACTTATGAATTTTTACGTAAACACTGAAGATAAAAATATCGTAGAAAACAATTCACTTGCTGGATATCATTTGTGAATATTGTATGCACACCTATAAGAATATTAAACGGCCTAATAGCCTATAGACACCTAGGTAACAGAGTTCGGTGGTTGTAGCGCCAGAGAATATGTCGCCCTCATTCAAATGGTTCGTAATTTTGCTGTGATTTTGCAAATTAATGATACGCATTGAAAGACGCGAAAAGGACAGATCTCGGAGTGCTCTTCTTGCCATATGAGGACGCATGCAAGGACAGTTTGAATCATCACTGGGAAAGTAATGAGGTAAAGGATTTATAGTTTTGTCAAGCAAAACATGGATAACAAATTGTGTTTAACGGAAACTGAAAAGGCACTTATGCTTCGGCTTAATCGCTGGTGTTACAGCCTAAAAGGAAAGCATTGTTGAACAAAACTTCCTTGCAGTCTAAAACACTCAAATCGTTCTCAGTAGATGAATTTTGTGAATTCGTCTCCTAAATTGAATCATGATTATTCAAAAAGGGATCGCCCGTCGCTGCTATTAGCGCCACTTAATCTAAATATCCTTTAAGGACAAAATTGCGTACAACTTAACTGTCATAAATAAAAATACACTTTTTCGACAGTAGGCGTATACGGTTATCACCGTGGCTTCAACAAAGTTCTTTTTTTTCCTTAAAGAAAAGAAACTTAACTTCAGTACTTCTTATTACCTAAAAAGTCGTTTAATGCTGAATGAATATTTAGTTTAGAAGGTTCGCGCAAGTTGGGTTTTTAAGACTTTATTCAATGAGTTAGAACTGCAAATGAAGTAACTTGTCTTTCATGTGTTTGAAGCGGTCGGGCCAAGCGATAACCAGAGTCGTCTCGAGAGTTGACGAGAGTTCACAGTCGTCGAGAGCGCGTGATCGAACGTTAGAGTTAGAGGCCAAACGAGAGCGAGAGGTTGAACATCCATCGATTCTAACGAAAGTCTGAGAAGGTTTTTTTTTTATTTGGCACGAAATGTAAATTACAGAATTGTTGACGGAAAATGGCGAGGCAGCCCAAAGAAACCATGACGCTTATACAGCTTGGGCTACCTCAACTAACGTTAAGTTACAAAGATTAATAGAACGACAGTGAAGAGATAGCTAAAATAATAATTACTGGTAATATACGAAAAAAAAAGGAAATAAAAAAATAATAGAAAAAAACCTCTTTGAGAGCACACGAGAGTCTGCAAGACTACATACTAGTCGCCGAGACTGAATGAGAGTTTCAGGTGAAAGAGAGCAAGAGTTTTATTATTAAAGCTCTCATCAATTCTCGTCCTCGTTGGGTCCGGGCTTTACATTCTGTGTTAACACAATTTTACCTGTGCCTCAAAGGAAACGGAAACAAAAATCTTCCGTATGAGTTAGACACCAAGAAATGCTTCAAATGGTACTTCTCGGGTGTCAAACGTCCCACTTAGGAAACAGAAGTTGGGTCCTAGGTTTAGGAAGCTGGTAGTGTGAATCAAGATTGACATCACTCGCCAATAAAACAGTTCAATTGATATGAATAACATTTTTTTCTTTTAATCTTATCTTGTGTTATCTTTTAACCATGCTCGAGATCTGAGGTGGAGAATGCGAGTCAACAATGTTCAACTCATCTGAGTAGTTACAAATAACGGGGCATTTTTTTATATTTCATTTTCGCTGACTTTTGTTCAATATCATTATTAAGCTGCAATAATACGCTGTAGCACCAGAAACTCTGGTGGGTAGCTAAGGGCAACCACTAAAGAAATATGCCATTATTGCAAGAGCTCTTGATTATTATAAGTAGTGTCAATCAGGGGCCGGGGCAAGTTGTGAGATCAGTGGGACAATGCCTAATATTTTTATAGTCCACCTTTAAAGAACTCCTATGCCACAATTTTGCTTATGAATTTGCTTCATGAAATAAAATGAAGCATTTGCTTAGGTTAATGTCCGGGAGAACAAAGAACACAATTGTTTTATAGCACCATGGAAACAAGGACAAAAGTGATAGAAACTCTTTTTCGTTGTTTCTGTAATTATGTAAACACACGTACCACTTTTGCCGATCAGCGCCTACAGTATTCAATGGCAAATTTTCCAAGTCTTGTGTGTCTGTGCGCGGTAGAATTTTTGGCAAAGCGCTTGCTTGAGTGAATTTAAAAACTGGTTCTTTTGAACGCAAATTTTGTTTATCACCTTGATTCGTTATTCTCTCCTCAGGACCTCTTTTATTTGCTGTTATATAGTTCTTACAACTGTGCCAAAGCAAATTTAGACAAGCGTATTAATCCAGCACAGGTTTATTTGTTTTTTACGAACTGCCCACTGACCGCAAAATGTTTTCTGTCCCCTGTATTTTACACAGCTTTTTAAAATTTTGACATCGCATGGCTCTAATCAGAATGCTGAACTAAAATAGAGGATATTTTCAGGATCGTAAAGAACTTACGAATCAACTAAAATGAGAACTTGTGCTTCATTTTCTTCAATTGATCTGATTCGTGTCACACGGGTATGTTTGCAACTGTTCATTGTTTGCTCACGATTTTGTTTACAATACTCTAAACCACATACACTTACAACCGAAATTTCTACTTTCCTCCAAGTCAGTAGTCAATGAAGAATGCAATTCAGTGACCCTGTTAAGAAGCGTATTTGAAAGCGGCTTTTAAACCGGTATACCATAACCACATGCAGAAGACTTAGGAGTGGAGTTACAACGTGTCTGCATGCTTAGCGGGACTTGTTTTCTTGATGGCTTGTTTTTGTTTTGATATTTGTGGTCGCGAATTTCGTGTTTTTCTTCCTTTGTTAGATCTTGTTAGAGAAATATTTACATGATGTATTCAACGCCATTAAGACTCGTGGTATGTTAAAATTACACCCAACGCCTTGTAACTAAGAAAGGAAGGAAGGAAGGAAGGAAGTACCTGAAACACTTTTGAAGGTAATTCGTCACTGCGGTTTCCGGAAAAAAAGGGATAAAATATAATGAAATTACCTTTAATAAATGTCCTCAGTCCTTCATCAAGTAGTTTACCACCAAGTTTAATTACTTGGTTGCGTTCAGAAAACGGCTACAGTAGCTTGAAGCTGTAGAGAAGCGGAAGCAAGTAAACATTTTCTCGAGATGTTTTTGCAAATGCAGAGAAAGAAAGCCGAAAAGAGCGACGAGACCCGATATGCATGCGAAGCCGCTTTGAGTTTTTGGCGGGAAAATGCGCTGCTTCACAGCGTGTGGCGGGAATGAGAAGCAGGACAGACAAGCCCCAGTCAGCGGACGACATACAAGCTGTACTTGTCGGTTTCAACTTTCACTTTCAAAGTTCAAATTGAGCGGCATGTATGTAGTTGTTATGGACTCTAGATGGATTTTAAGGTGGAAATGGAGAGCGAGAAGATCAGTAAGTTAATCGCTTTTCCTTTAATTTCATTCGCTTTAATGTATAATGAGGGTCGGATTAGTTGAGATATCTGTTTGAGTTTTAAGTTTCATTCCATATCGGCAGATGAAAATCATAGAGATTTTGGACAGCTTGATATAAAGTTTAAGTTTAATAAGCCTCCGGTATTTTGTGGCCGATAGCAGCAGTTATCACGGTTTTATCAGCATAAAATCTCTCGCAGGTCCTGCTAAAGAGCACGAACTATTACAACACAAACCCTTTTGTTCTTCAAGTCTTAAAAATGTTTATGTTCGTTTTCGTTTTAAAAGCAAACACTGCGCAATGACTGGTGCCTTTCAAAATCATGGTTAGCGATTATACACACAAAGAATGGAAGTCTTAGTGAGAGGTCTGCAAGTACAAACTTGAATGGTTTTCATTTCTCTGTGATTTCCACAATGGTTTGTCCAAAATCGTTGTTTCAACGAACACTTCATTAAATGATGGCGGATGTTGTTGTTTTGCAAAGCGTGTGGGGTCTGCATTTCTAAAAGGCTTTAGGCATAAGTTTGATCGAAAAGCTCGTTGTAAATTCATGGAATTGACTGATCAGAAAAGAACAAACTTGTTTGATTGTCTAGCTTGTTTCATAAGAAGAACCTCGAGCAACTGTGATTGTTTCGTCTCGAATTGAGTTTGATCATGTGCGTATTGCTTATTTACAAATTAAAACATGATGCCATCATCAAATAACGACCCAACACTAATGAGAACTGAGTAATAAAATGCTACCTGCCTGATAAAAAGCAGAACTAAACGGCAGAATATAAAACATCTGTTGAGGTGAGCATCAAATTCTCCTTTTGTTTTCTTCATTACGTGTCCAATTCTCAGGACTGGAAATAAATTTGTTTTAGTACGAGAGGTTCTTTTTGAGATAGAGACGACCCGATATTATTAACTTGACTCTATATCCTTAGAGTTGTTTTTGTAGAAAGATAAAGATAATTTGCGAGTTTCTGCCATTTTTCTAGACAGACAGTTATCTCCACATTTATGGCTGAAAGAATCCAGGGCTGTGTTACCGTATTTAAACCGCACTGCTAACTGGTACCCCAGGGTATTTCTGAGGAAGACATGGCAAGTGTTAACTAGCAATTCCTTTACAAGATAAAGATTTATTTCCTGAACATTTGAAAATACAACATTGTTAAGTATCTTTTAGTAACCGATGTAAACTGAACAATGTTCGCACTCCCCGAATTACACGTCACGTGTTATGTTGATAGCCACGTGGTACTACAGCGGATTGAAACCTTAATCGGCACTTATGAATCTACACTTTTGCATGAATCAGGTCAAATCAATGTCAAATCTCATCAAGTATTCGTAGCAGGTATTTTGAGGTGAAAATCATAGCTAAACGAAGCAACTCATCGATCAGATAGAGTTTCCTTTTGCTTGTGTTGTTTTCCCTCGTTGGTAGTCATGGACCGGACCACCGTGCTAGAACTCCTACCCGATACAGTTCTGGTATGGATTCACGTCATTTGCGGGCGTTTAGCGAAGCCGGAAAGTCTGTTTTTCGTCAAACGTAATGATCATTAATTCAAGCCCGACATTTTTGGTTGATATCTGTCGAGATAACGATCAAAAAAATATCGCGTAATCTCAGTGTATAGACCATAATTGGATGCGAAAGGAAACCAAAGTGAATTGAAATAGAACTGTTTGATTACAAGACCGAACTATATTCCTCGTGAACGTCCACGGATGTTTACCCAACCTCCTGTTCCTTGAAAAGCCTATCAAGATCAGTGGACCTCACAAAGCCTGCAATCCGTTCCAGCTCCAGCTTGTTAGATCTAGAACATGGTGTTTTAAATTCAAGCTGAGCAAGTTCGCGGTTAAATTTCTGTTTAGCTGTTTAATGGCTGACTGTTTTTCAGTTTGTTCCGGTCTGAATGAGTTGAGAGAGCCAGCGAGTAAGATTGACGTCCCGTAGTAATTGTGTTATTTTAAATTGCACCAGTGAAATCTTACACGCGACTAAGATGTGCCACAACAAAACTGGAACAACTCTATAAGGTATGTCAGTCGTTTGTAAGTTCTTAAGAGATCCTCTGTTTTCTTACGACCCATAAAACGGCTTTGTGGTGCTTCAGTTGACCTATGGACGCCAACGAAATCTTTCACTGAGTTAATCCACGAAGACAGCATCTCTAGCAGATCTTTTTGACAGGGCATTACTGGGGGCGTCTACCAGATTCCATTAGGGGCTATCAAAATACCGAAATACCTTATCTTCAGTCTTATTATAAATACACTTCAGTACTCAAGGCGTGCGCCTTTGATACTAATTGGTACATTTAGAAAAAAATTCTGAGTATACCTATTTGAGATAATTGCATTGATAAATGTTTTCTCAGTAAGCTCTGTTCGCTGTTTATAAACATTTGCGGCTATTTGCGGCTCAAAAAGCCATGGGGGCCGGGAAAGTAAACTGCTAGGGTAGTGTGTTAGCCAATGTTGTATCCCCTTTTTGGCTGCCAGTGTTATTTAATATTCACTACCGCTGTCTTTCTTTTCTCGCCAGATCTTGTATATCAGTCTTTTGTAATATTGATTTTGTAGTTATGTAGTCACCAAGGTTAGAACAAAATATAGGCGCCGCGAACTGAATACCAGAAAAACTGAATAGCAGAATTCCTTTCTGTTAAAAATTTTCTGTACAGTTATGATATCAATTAAAAGAGTGTACACCGTTTTGTTTCGTCACATAGTCCTGCCCAGCATGCTTTGTCGAGGCTCTCATATTCTGTAGAGTGAACCAGTTGCGATACAAAGCCTCGAACGTAGGAAAATGAAAATACTGAAAAACTGTGTCGATATAGCATGGAAGTTAGTAAAATCGCCCGCTTTCAAAGTCCTCTTCCTTTTTTGTCGTTATTGTTGTCGTCGTCCTTGTTGTTGTTGTTTTGTTGTTGTTGCTATCATTGTTGTTTCTATCGCTGCTGCTGAGTTTTGGGTACGTTTTTGTTTTCAGAAATTGAACCTGCACATTATAGCATATTCAAAACTAGTACCGATTTATTATACTCTTCGACCATAAGGTACCCTGTTCGTAGGGGGATTTATTTTCTTTTGTATGTTTTAGCATGACGTCATAAGGCCAATTTTACCCGCCTGACCTTGTTAGCGTGTTGGCATGTGCAAACGTAACAAAGCTTTTTACTCGAAAATGAGGCAACGGTGCCCAGTATGTTTGTGTGTTACTTTCTAAGATAGTAAACCGGCCATTGTTTCTGGGTAAGAGGTAAATTTGAAGCTGTGAAGACTGGTAGCAATTAACGATTCTTGATCGAGAAAAAAAGAAGAAACAACATATGTAATAAGTTTGCAATCAGTAGTTATACCAAGAGAATCAACTTGTACTTGTTCAAACTTTGCGAATCGCAAACTGAAAATGTTCTGATAACTCATGGGCGAAATGTGCCAAAGTGCATTGATCGGAAACTTATTTCTCTCTATTCTGCAAAGAAGGATATTCCAGTATTAGGGTAGTTTTAGGAGATGTTAAGGACCATAATATGGCATTTATTAGTAACTGACTTATATAGATGCCCTTTTAAAATCATTTTTAAGGGCCCAGAGTAATAGGCAGCCGAAAGGTGGTCTTAGTTCTCCTAAGACTCTCGAGAGAAGCGCGAACAGGGAAAATGCCCCTTTCCGCGGACCAACGCAAAACAAACAAACTGTTTTGCAATCTATCTGAAGAGTAGTGCAGCGTTCGCGTTCATTGGCAAGCGATAACTGAAATCTCTCGTGCGTTTGGATGCAGGGGACAAAATTTGAGGTACCTCATTTCTCTTGGTTGATTTATCGGATGTCGTGCGTTTTCTCTCCCTCGATGGAGATGTTTTGGACGACCTAACCTCGGGTCATCTGATTTACTTTTAGTTATGACTACTTCCTGAGTTCAGTTATCGCTTTTCAATCCAAGTAAAACGTGCACTGCGCTACGTGCTCAGTTCAGAGAATAACCTCAACCCACAATGCACTGCGATCATAGCCCGCATCCATGCAGGAGTGCTAGGAAGGTGCTAGTTCCCCTCCGGGAAACTTTGGAACGCAAGGCGTGTCTCTTAACACCCCAGGCTTGTCAAGATGGACCAATTTATAGGCACGTGGACGTGCCATTATATCGTCTAGGGTGGTCTATCATCATGCCCTGTTTTAAAACTGTTAACACGGCTGGCGCGTAGCGGACAAATCAAAACGCAGCACGGCTGAAAATCGACTTCAGTCGTGGTGTTTCGTTTGTTTTAATTACTCATGATTTCCTAATTGTTCGATCAGCTTACCGCAGATTATTTGGATTGCGAAAATATTTGTTTTGGAAGCACATTTACTGATTTTAGGCTCAGTGTTGCGGTTGATATAACAGCAGGAAGCAGGGAAAACCCAAGTCGAAAGGTCACCTATGTTAGTATTGTTCTAATAAACAAAGTAGCCAATTCATCACATCTGCTTATCGCGGTTTTGCCGCGTTTATTAAAATCCACTTCTCCGGTGTAGCACTACGCGCATTCTTCGGCGGTGGATTTTGTTCGTTTGCTGTCAACTTGTTTCTAAAATCCAGGGCGCTGTGTCTTCCGAAAGTTGTTGAGCGCGCGCGGGTGGTCTACGTGAAGAAAATTTCGCGAGGTTTCTGTACCTGGGTTCTGTATAAAAAGCCAGCGACTAACTAGACAGAAACAGTAAAGACCGCGGGTAGGTGTGCAAGCATTTTTAGGTGGAATTGCTCTCTTATCTGTGTGTGATAAGTGACGATCGGTTACGTTCTAAGAATAGCCACATTCTGGGCCTGTACATCATGTGCTAACCTAGGCAAAGCAGATATGGCCCCAGGATATGGCTGACTGCATTCGGATGTTTGCTCATTTTAAAGCGCCCTTGTTTAACCTAACGACGACGAAAAACAATTGCACATATATAGGGCAAGTGATTATCGAACAGTATAATCGACTCGACGCCGTTCTGCGCTAAAGTATTCACTTTGTGGCAGCACATTAAGTTCAATCATCGGTTAGTTATATATAACCTATGACAGTAATCAAAAGATTAGCTAAACGGCTCAGTGTAAGCTTGCGTGAAGTTTAATATCACAGTTATTTATTTGTCTCATACATAAAGTATACTTCATTGTCGATTCAGCGATTTTTAATTACTCTCCTAAGTGTTTAGTGAAGCGAGGTGAGAAAAAGCCTCCTGATTTTCACATGACATCATTGCTTTTATTAGACGTAGCGTGCGACGTTGTTTAGAAAGCGAATGATATAAAAGTATACCAGGTTAGAATTATAGAAGAACAATAAAAACTACCTTTTGTGCGCGTTTTTGTTCCGATCTCTTTCTTTCAGTTTCTGTTGATAACAAAAGATGTCAACAATTCGATCGTGTGAAAAAGTCTTGGTTCGATGCCTCATAGGAAAAAAATTCTTCCCAGCTACGTCAACGGGCAAGGCGGGCAAAATTATTCGTGAAAGAATTCATGGGGAGTCCCCCACCCCTCCAGTGTCATATAAATTGATGATAATGCAGATTTAGTTGCATCACTTGGGACATGAGCCATTTTATCAGGTCTCACAAGGAATGAATGGGCACTTAAGTCAATGAGAAACACATGGAAGTTTCCCTCTGCTACTGTGATCGTTCAGATTGTGAGGATTTGTCTGTGATCGTGGAAAAATTCTGTGAATCGTTACCGTCCGATTTTCGGTGAGTAGTATTGGAGTTCTCTCAGCATATCTGAAGTTTTGAGACAATGACATTTGTAGATTTGTAGATACATCGAATGACGTTCTTTTCAGTCGTCCGATTTTTGTCCAGTATTCGTTCAAAATCTTGCCGCAAAGGAAACACTGTCATAGAAAAACGACGACTAATTTAATTGGATCGATTTTTAGCCTGTTAGATTTTAGGTATTTCCGGATGAGAGCAGTTTGGAAAATATTCTAAGCTACTCGATTCAGTAACAGGCTGTTATGTTATGCTATGTTTCCTGTATTGCAAGAAATAACGAAAAATCAACGATGACATAATCACGATATTGCGATAATTGAAGTAATTATCGACACAGAAGTGCGAGACAGCAACGAAACAGCCAGATTTTCCAAAGAGTGCCTCACGAAGGTATAAACTGTGCTTTATTTGACATTTTTTGCTATCTCTGTTGGGCATGCACTGTTGCCCTGACAAGCCTCTACACGTCCGGTCTTCGATCCAACCGCGTGGGACATCTGTGACAGAGGAGGTTGAATTTCTACGCTATAGTCACCGGCCTTTTCCTCGCTAAATGAAACCATTGTTCGTCAATGACACTCAAGCGCATTGAAAGCCCTTTAAAAGAGTCCTGAGAGAATTCACTGACATGATATTCCAGAAGTCAATACGATATTTAAAAGACCGCAGGGATTGTCGGCGATAAAACACTTTGTGTATCTTTCAAATCAACGAGGCGTGAAAACCCGACACAGCCGGGAGTATGAACCAAAACATTGCGTTACTCTCTGTTTCTTTAACCGACTCGCGATCCAGCTTGGCGCTTGGCGACCCGATCTGCAGTCGCGATTACCTTCCGCTTTGTACAATGACAATTGACGACTGGCCAGTTGAGGAAACTGATATTTGCGTAACCAGAGTTTAATCGCGTTTATCTGTCTGTATGCTCTTTCAGGCTGAGCCGTGAGAAAACAAGCGTACGTCGAACGCACAAACCACTCGAGTGGATTTTATCGCACTCCGTGAAGATTATTCTTTAAATGAGGTGGGGACGAGACTCATGCATATGAGAGACTTCACTCGGCACTCACTGGCCGCATTTGTGAAAGGAATTCAGCGCCTAAATCTTGGAATACTTGTGCTTATCCTCTTGGCTTCAACCGTACCTCAGGTAAGTACATTTTCTGTATTGTGGTTTGCGCGCACTCATTCGTGATACAGGTTGAATTATTCCTGCGCTCTCGTTCCGTTTGATTTGGTAACACTGGCGGTGCTCGGGCATTTCAAGTGTGTGGATTTCTCGGCAAAGCTCGGTTTCCTCAGATGAATAGAAGAAAATTAAGAATCGATACATCAAAAACCCAGCGATATCCTTGAAATAATTAATAGATTTATCTATTGGGCCATTTTTTGTACCTTTTATCAGCAGTAAGATTTTTATCTAGTTCTGCTCAAATCATACCCAAAGTCTCCTTGCACTCTTTTCTAGTTTATATATTAAACAATATTTTAAAAAGTCTTTATGCACTTCACGCAGGGAAATTCGTTTGAAGTACTTTAGTGAAGAATAAACGAGGGCATAACGCCAGTTGGGGACACGCGCGCGTACTCCACGCAAAGTGTTTCTTTGGCGGATATTTCGTTTGTATTCGGAATTTCCTGTTATTGAAGCGTAAATTTTATTCAAATAATACCTGACGTCATCCTGGCTGACAAGCAGATATCCAAGCATGTAAAAGCTTTTAAGTTTAATATGAGAGCAGTTTTGACTCCAAGGGTCGAAACTGAAACGTAAATTGTTCTGTGTTAACCGATTGACACAGTACACAAAAAGTTGAGCCTGGCACTTATGCTCAATAACGAAAAATTCCTTTTAGTGCGGTAAAAGCTTTCTGTTTTTTGTTTTCTTTTTCTTGCTGTTTTTGTTTTCCAGTAAGGTGGCTCGCGTATTTCAATCGTCGCTTTTATTATAGCCTGATAACACGATAAAGTAGTCAAACTGAAAAACATTCTTCTTGAGATAAAACTCTGGCTCGAAGCTCCCTTTACGTTCCAATCTAGTCAGGCGCCGTGAACATAAAAACATCATTTTTATTTACCTTTCTGATTTGAATTTGCGTTTTGCAATTCAATTCTTAGTGTCGGAGCACAAAAAGCATAGTGCTATTTGCTCCCAAAGGCCAAAGGTTCGTTTCTATCCGACATCAGCAATACTCGATCAAAGTCGATAAGTATCAAACAGTACCTCTTGTAGACGCAGATCGATGGTGATCGCAGTCCAGAACAGCTTAATTGTCAAATCTTTAATAAACTAGAGTGCCTTCTTCTTCCTAGGCTGCGTAGCAAGCGTTTCCTTAGGTTTTTGCGGACGTTTTCGTTTGTTCCTTTTCGCGCGCCCCCGTCGCTGCACGCACCCGCGCCTATAGGAAACGACTGCCACGCAGGCTATCTTCTACTCTTGGTCACAGGCTATCTATGAAATCCTTACTCCTCTTCCGTCTCCTTCTTCGTGGCAACTTTCAGAAGGTTAAGGCCCAGAGTACAAATTGACTGCTAACTGTTAATCAAGCTACCCTTGTACTTCTCTCACGCCTTGTTCTTTTAACATCCTTAGTGTCAAGGAACGGGAATGTTCGAGGTCCGGTTCCTTGACTATACAAATCCCGGGCAAAGAGACTGGCAGAACAGATGCTGTAGCGGTCAAGAGGTACAAGGTAGCTGCTCATCTTCATGCAGCACGTTCTTCAACGTCTGCCTCCGGCCCCTGACAGACACATCCACCTGTGTCTTCGGACAGAAGTCCTCGGACGTTTTGGGAAATAGCTCATTTGTAATCCCGTCCAACAGCTTAATCCAGGTACCATGGCCTGCATCGCTGCAATCATGGCCGGTAAGGATGAACTCGCCTCTTAACCTCTCCCCAGCGATGAGCGCCAAATTGGCAATTATTCAAAAACGAACAATACCATTTGAAAGCACTGCTCAAAAGCTTTCCACGCTTATGTATTTCAGCTACCCACTGAAAAATTAGAAAAACTTTCTACAACATAGTAAATAGTACTTCGGGAAAGTAGTGTTCAGCAGGTCTCTTTTGAACTGTCACACTTTCCATTTTATCCCAAGAATCAGAAGACAGCATCGCCTTGTGCAATCGTAAAAAATATGACTGCATTATAGTTCTGTTAAATAGCTTTCGTTTTGACCACGGGGTTCTGACTCAGTTAAGAAAACGTCTCCCAGAAACCCCATACACAACTCAACTATCAGCTCAGTAACCTTTGTTTTTCGTACCGTTGGAGACATAACACTGGGGCAAAAAGTCTGATTTTGATTATACTGCCTATTAAACCGGTTTTCGGTACCGTTGCATCCTTCCGGGTCGAAATTTCGCGTAATGTCGCTATTCTAAGACTGATGTCTTTTCCGAGCTTTTTCCTTCTCCAAACCATTAAACGCAACATAATATTCACTTGTCTAATTTCCATTTGGAAAAAAGATTTCGGTATTTTGGGAGAATTTTCGCTTTCGAGCCTATAACTGCACCTTCGAATATTATCTTCGTGTTTTGTGAATAGTTTGCGTACTGTATAAACATAATAGTGAAGTGTTCCCGTCGACTGAGCACGTAACCGAAATCTCTGGTGCGAGTTGTTGTTTGTTGTGTTGTTGACTTCTTCCTTCCTTCCTTGATCAAACCAAGTCTGTTTAATCCTAAAGTGTCATCGTTCAAGTAAAAGCTAATGACCAATAATTTGCTGCGGCACTGTTAATTTTTTTTTCAGTATTTTGAAAAACGAAATTTGTGAGTTTGGAATTTAGTCAATCTTGGACCCGCATGTATTGTAAATGTTACTGTAATGATTCGAAACGCATGAGGAAAAAAGTGAAGGCGATGAAATGCACCAGACACCCGGACCACCGGTCTTGCTCACTTCTAGTACAACGCCACAACGTTAATCGTTTCTGGCTGCTATTAAACATGACAAATTACATGCCGGACGAATCTCGAAACTTTGTACAATTCAAGCGGAAGGAAGTAAAACATGTCGTCTCGCTGTCGAGCAAGGAAACTGAACTCTACAGTTACAAAAATACGAACACGACTGCAGCCGTAGCTTTTTCTGGAACTGGCTTGTATTGGACCACAACTGCTCTCAGAATTGTTTTGACTACGAGCAGTCTGTCTAAGCTTGCAATTTCGCGCGTGGGTCCGTTTTTCTCTCACGCGACCTATTCCGCCGCTTGTGGGAGATATGGTGTTTCACGTATCCAAATTCTAGACTATTGACGCTATAAAAGGACTCTTTTGACCTCTTTTAAGCACCACTAACTATAATTGATCTGTTTTGCGGGCATAATGCTGTGAGAAAAAGTGATTGGAAAATTCTCACGGCCAGGTTATATATGTTAATGAATTTGATCTCACAAGTCCAATATTTTTGCGCTATTTTTATGTTTTCTATTGTCGTTAGATAAAAGTTGAAAACGATATGCACATTTCCGATGCGAAAATTAGTGATATTGATAACACGGTTTTTTTAACGAAATAAGCAGATTAGGAGAAGCACCAAAGCTTTCTTTATCAAAGCTGTTCGGCAGTTCTTTCTTGTGATACTGTTTATCATTCTGTGCATACCCGAGAGACGGAAGTTCTACCTTTTGAGTCTGTGGACGAAATCCTGAAATGTCACAATTCAAATGAAAGCCTGTTGAGCAGTTCTGTTATTACCCTGTCCAAGGTTTACAACTGGTTTTTTTTTTGAGTTTACGTGTGATCATTCAACTAAAAGCTTTTGAGCAAAACTTTCTGTGGTGTTGTTTGTTTGTTTGTTATTTTTCAAAGTGAAATATGGGATTTTTTTAGCTTTGTTGCTAAGTTCATGAATTCAAGCAAACAGATTTTGTCATGTCGCTACACACGACCCGTAAGAGGGGTGCTGTTTCGTTGGTAATAGGTCAGGCACGTGGTACCCTTCTTACGGATAAACCTTGCGATTTAGTTCTAAGCTGCTTACACCTGCTGGCATTTCAAGCTTTTTATGAAAAACTTTATCGTATGAGTTCTCACACGACTTCTAACACTCGGCAAACAATTTCTTGCGTGCGCCAGATCCTAGTGTAAACATATGTTGTACTCGACGCGCGCGTGCTAGCTTCTAAGTATGTAATCGAGTATAACTTTCATGGTATCGCTCATTATTTTCATATCTTCACTTTTTATAGGGGTCATTCTCGCTTGTGGTTGCCGCAAAACATAAAGGTATGATTTCTTTCTTTATTTCATTGTTTTAATTCCATTTCCGAAATTTGTTCCAGGGTTGTTTAGCCTAGAAAATGCTCATGTTCTAACATTTTACAATGCCAAACTTTAACAGCTCTGGAATGCCACTCGAAGTAAGTAGCTAAAAAACGTGGGTGTTTTGATTAGGCGCGATAACCCGACGTACACGCGGATTAAAATATACTCTTGCCCACATGAGATAGGTCATTGCGGCACGCGAGAGGTTATCTCTTGGGTCCAGATTTTATGGTGCTTTGCCCATTTAAATCGCTAACAACATTCAACCAACTCCTCAAATATTAGAGAGTCATCATCATCGACTTCAATGCCATTCATTTAGGAAAATGTGTGTAGTTAACAAACAACTAACTGGGGGAGTTGGCCGCAAAATTTGTACTAGCGGGAGGCAACATGGATTTGAGTGCATTAAGACAAAATCTCTAGCTATTTGGTCGGTGGATTCATCAAAAGACTGCTAACAGCTAAGGAGATCTCTACTTATGGTTTAACAGGCCGCAGCGTTGTCATGATCTAGATCACGCAGCTTTTGTAGGCATTAAAAAATGGTGCAAAAACATTTGTTTCCAAGACACCCACGGTGATTATTTGTTTTTTCAGTTTAACCAGTGTTGACTCTGCTTGCACGCTAAACACGCAATGTGTTACCCCCAGGAAGGGTTTGATGGCTTCCTAAATACATGCTTCGCGATTTTCAAAATTTCAAACAGTCTACTGCAGACCATTCTTCAATCCCAACGTCTGAATCCAGTGCTTTCTTGTCCAATAATCTCTGGCTTATATCTCTTTTGTTTTCATATCTCTGGCATTAATCTATCCTAATCACTTAACCCTCTTCCATTATTTCTTATTAAAGTCAAGTCTTGAGTTAAATAATATAATTCTAACATCAGTTTGAAACCGTGGATGAAATCCTAAAGTGTGAGCTTCACTATCAAATTTAAGGTGTTGACTTGAACTTTTCTGTGGTACCATTCGATTGCAATTTCTCGAAACTCAAAATTATCATTGACTTCTAGCAAAAATCATTGTCTGCTTTTCAAGATTTTTCTCTCGCGTTTCTTCTCGTTATCTTCTGCAATCACTTAACTCTCTTAACCTGTACGATCACTATGTCCGTTTGTGATAATACCTCGATAATGATGCCTAGCTAAACAGCTTACGCCGTGATTTGAAGAGAAGCAAACAGCACCGGGATCTTTTGTGTATCCGTTGAAGGTCAATGGGTTGTGCTATCTTGATAACCTTTTGTTTGCCCCACCTTGTCAACGCATTGTCCGGCTGTCTTTGAAGGCGTGTTATAGGTGGCCGTATCGCCGCATTGATAAGGTTAATCCTTGTGTATGGCCTCGTTATCTTATCTGCGATCAAAATATTTGGCTTACGTTTGGTGAATCGATTCATCTAAAACTAGCCAATTCATTGTCTTGTCTGTTACCTTTTGTTGAGACGGCTTGTTTGTGCGTGTGTGTGTTTGTAGCTAATAGAAGCTTGCCGAGACTGGCATGCGGAGGAGAGGCAATGCTGTCATTGTCAAAAATGATGGATCCTTCGTTATCAAACCGGGAAAAATCCGTTCCCTCTAAGAACTGAAAAGATGACATTGAGGTTTTCAAGCTTCCTGCTTAAGATTAATTGATTAAGAGAGGCATAAATGAGCCAATTAAAAAGAGAGTCTGAAGTCAAGTTACTCCGCCAAAAAGTCGGCGGCCCATGCTACATGAGCAGCCGTGCCGCACGTATACCCTTTCGCTGAGTTACGAAAAACGGGCTTCCTTGTTGTCCTTTCTTCTATCCTTAGTTCAATAAACTACTCTGCTTGCTATTTAATCTTTAGGAGATAGTTTATTTTCAGCTGACGACTGAATTGCTCTAGGTTTTAAACCACGCCAAACTAAGGCTGATCTCTGAACATTATATCTTGCTTCTAAGAAACGTCTTTTATGGGGTCATCTAATCCAAGCGTTGAGATAGTAGTGAACGAAGGAAAGATAGCCCGGGGAGAAAGTAAATATTGTGAGCTGATAAAAGGGGAGATTATTGCATTCTTTTTACTTCGCGTGTTCTCTTTTCTTCGCTACACGCAATCTGAGCTCTTGGAATAGGCTAAGTAAGGGTTCATGAAGTGAAGGGAAAAAAAATTGACTGGATTATGTGGTTAGCTAGAATTACTAAGTTTAATAGTTCATGGAGAATAATTTGGAAATGAAGTTTAACTCGTAGCCCTTAGGAGAGCTTAGCCTACTGAATCGTGAACAGGAAAAGGACAATTAAGAATTTTAAGAGTTTTCGATTTCTTCGGCGCCACACTGTTTTATTTCCACCGCCAAACGGCGTGCCAACGCGAAAATGTATATTACTTTTAGACGCCGTCTATAAAAACTGATACTTTGTGTAGATGTTTTTCCTTCCGTAATCCTCACGAAAGAGGAATGTTGTCTGGTCTTTGACATTTGTAACACGATGCTGAAGACACTTTTAGCTCCAGGCCAGAGGGAGAAAAAGAATGTGTGCGTGTGTGTGGGGTTTTCTCTCTTTTTCTCAAACCAAATTGAGCCATAAAACAGTGACAACGAGCTCCTGTTGTCGCCGCTTCGCGGCTCAATCTCGTTTGAGACGAACAAGGAAAAACGTCTTTGGCCAAGGTACCAAAGGCTTTGATGTGTTTTAGCTTTTGTATGTCTCGCACTTTGGAACTCTCCTCATTTTTTTAAAGCTACTTTGTACTGATAAAGCAGGTTGAATCTTTTACCGATAAAGCCGCTTAAAGTTTAATCTAAATTAAAGTTATTAAATCAGTATCGGCTAATTTAATTTTGACCTTGGAAATCGGTTTGTGAGTTCAAGGGTCAAAAGAGACACAGCTTGAGCTGGAAAGCAGTCGAGAAAAATGGTAAAACAGCCGTCTGACTTGCTGTGTGCTAAATGTTGGCGCAGTTTAGCCCGGGGCTCTTGTAAACTTGTTTACTCAGCTTTCACGCCCAATTAATTTGCAAAGTTTTTTTCAAAATTTCTTACATATTTCCACCTGAACCTTATAACTTTCGTCGATTCTACTGTGCTGTCAGTGAGCTATAAATTACTCGTTTGACATGAAAATGCGATAATACATTTTAGATTGAGTCCTCATTGTAAGAGCTTACCATCGTCCGCGAAAACTGACTGCGGAGGCACGAAACGTCTTTATTTTCTGCTGACATCTGGAAAAAATCAGACTTCAATGGAAATAGCATTCATTCAGCTCCAGCACACGGCGGACAGTAGCTATTGACTTCTTAAAATATCATTTAGATAGCACTGCTGCAAGACAGCCATAGCTCTGTTTTCTCGAATGTGTCGCAAAGACATAACAACTACACACTTCTCTCAAAACCTTCCCAGTTAATCTGAAGAAGTTATTCTTCGAATTTTCAGTTCTGTCTTATGGCGTCCCCGGACATTCTGATAAAAAATCTAGAAAAAGGATAGATCTGTCTTGGTCTAGAATTTCAAGATAATTACAAACGCATGCATCGCCTATACATACACCACCTTTATTTCACCTCGGATTTACAAGGGTAGCTGTATAGCTAATTTCTCCGAGAAAGAAAAGACGAAGAAAAATAAATAAGTAAATAAATAAATAAAGAAATAAAGAAAATAGTATTAACAATAAAAGTAAAAATAAAATCATATATGATTTTATGAACTTTTGTAGCTTGCTTGGTTTCGGTCTCTTTAATTCATCTCTTTAATTCATCCAATCGGATGCTGTCTGCTGTCGTTTTATCAGTTTCTTGTGAGGATGTTATCTGACGACTTTCGAAAGTAGTTGTTCGATTGTTGAGGTTTTGTAAATTGGTGAGACTTGCCCGTGGTTAGTTAGCATCCTTTCATCCACGAGCGCGCACGTTTTCCTGTGCTTGCCACCAATCACATGCACAAACTTTCCCGTGCTTGGAGCCGGTTGCACATTTTCCCGCGCTTGCATCTGGTTTACAGGTGGTTTACCGCGCTTGCCACCAGTTAAATGTTTTCACGCGCTTGCCACTGATTACACGCATTCCTGCTCTTACCACCACTCACGTGCTTTTGTTTCGAGCTTTGATTGGTTAATTCCACAATAGGCAACGCGATGACTGGCTCTCATAGTTTTACGACTGTTAGAAGCTACCATCAGTTGCTCTAATTGCATAACGTCCTTCATCTTGCAGGTGTATCCTCATCAGTATTGATCGAACAAGCCGTCGTCAAAAGACGGTTTCTGCTGCCAGGCACGCAGTGGCAAAACGTTAGCCACGTAGGCACAGTCGCCAACATCAGCTTTTCGTACCGTGTGGTCTGCCGGCAACATTATTATGGTCCCTCCTGCAACACTTACTGTATTCCTCGCGATGATTCATTTGGACACTTTGCATGTGACAGCAACGGCGCTAAAGTGTGTTTGCCAGGCTGGACTGACATCGCTTCGTACTGCACGCAAGGTAACGTGTTCGTGTTTTATTACACGTTAGACATGTCAGTGATTTTCATGTCATGTGGTTAGCTTTAAACTTTATAATTCAGTCATAGAATTGCTAGTGTAAAAAATCAGATTGCCAATTTGTCTTAAGATTCTAAGAGGGAAAAAAGTTTTCAAACTGACGACACCATAGGAAAAACTATTCGTCATCATTTGTAGGGATGCTCACACTGAAGGATTCCATCCAGAAACTCAAAACTTGTAACTGCCCTGTACAGCATAGCAAACAGCACCATAAGAAAGTAGTGCTCAAAAGGTTTCATTTAGTAATCGTATTTTATAGTTTCATCCCAATAATGAAATGAGTACCACAGAAAAGTGCAAAGTATAATTAACAATTGCAGCTCAATATCTTTCGCATAAATGGTCACACTGCGGGCTTTCATCGCAAAACTCAACGGAACTACAATACGTGGTTCAAGGTGTCTCTTCACTTCTAAGGGGCGGATTACTCCATACTCTGGAAGGGTAAATTGCATGGCTTGAGTAGATTGACTTCTTAAGCTCTAGTACTTAACTTTTAGTGATCAGCACGATTTCGATTAAAGGATCGATGTAAAACAAATTTGCTGGCCACTCATGAAATTATCTTTATCTTCCGGAAGGAAATCTCAAATAATCACCTTTTCTCTTTAGTCGAGAAGTGCATTCGGATTTAATTCTTAAAAACAGGATTTCAAAACTCGTAGTGCGCGCCGGTCAATATGAATCATTCAAATAACTTGCTCATGTGCACTCAGAAATCTAAATTTCCCGTAATAAATTTAGATTTACCATTTAACGTGATGACAACCATTCACCAAAGGAAATACAACAATTAGCGAATTAATGATAAAATATTTCCATGAGTAATCTTAAAAAAAAACATTTCATAGCATTAGCCGATTTTTCTTTTTAGCGTCTTTGTATGTTTCTTTAGAGGCTGCAGGATCAATTTTAAGTTTAAAGGAAAAATCGTTTTGCAGGGTTTGTTATAGGTTGAAGGAGAGACGTTTTGCAATGTAGCTTGAAAAAAGGTTCTACATAGAACTTGAAGGAGAGAAATTTTGCAGAGTTCGATGCACTGAAAACGTTTTCACGCTTTCCGATCTATTGTGTGACAAAGGAGCAATACCACCCACTCTACAAGCTTTTTATTATTTTATTACATACGAAGCCATCAACTGGCTTTGAAGCGTTTTCATTTTAGCATAGAACGGTTTTCGAGTTTGGTCGTCACGCAATCCTGAATGACCAATCTACACTGCTGTTGACCCGACGGTCCGAGAAGTTCCGACTCTCTTCTCGGTAAAGAAAAAAAATTGTTGTGTGCTGTGCTCGATGGCGCAGAATCCGTAGTCAAAAAATACAGTGGCCCTACGCATTTGCCTTTTAGTTTTCCACGAGCTAAACTACTTAAACTCTTTACAAGAGGAAATATCATAACACCGAAAAGTAAAAATCTACAAGTGTAGGAATAAACTATGCAATGTGTTTAGAAAAAGAAATTTTTCATTATGATCTCTTTTAAGCCTCGCTGTTTCATGCAAGAAGAATCAATCGCATACGTTTTCTTTTTGTAATTTGAATAAATAAATAATGTCAGCAGATTTGCTACACCAAACTGCTCTTCAAGCTCATTAGTTGTTTCTTTCTTTAAGACTCTGCCACTTTTGGCCGGCAAAAATGCTTTCTCTTGTTATATTTGCCGGTGCATTTTTTCTGTTGTGGAAGCCACATGAATAGTCGTTTGTTTACAGGTTGTTAAGTTGTAATCCGCTCTTTTTGTTGCTATTCTATCTTAACATTGATTGTCATATGCACCGGATTATAACTCCATGTAAAATTCTGTAATAGATACACAACGAAGGTCTCCATTTGTAAACAAAAGACAACCTAGCAACTTCACAAAACAAACATTTAACGTATTGGCAGTCTGTATTGAAACAGCTCGATCCATAACTTTTAAATTTGCACCAGATATTCGACGAGAAAATTCAGTTCTCTGTGAACCGCGATTAGTATGCGCTCTCACGTTGTTCAGCGAAGTGTGTCCTGCCGGTCAACCCAAACACCTAATATCAACAGACCGTAAAATCAACAATATTAAACAATATTTTTGTGTTCATGCGGGCTATGTATTGTTCAAGGTTGCCATCGATGATCTCTTGTGTACATGAGAGTGGGACAATCTTATTGTTTATTGTTGACTTCAATCTCGTCGTGCGTGCTTATGCCTCGAAGCGCTGTGATAAATTGACCTCTCTAACCAGGTGCCGTTATCTGTCAAGGCACGTTATCTATTTGTACTACTTTCTTTCTTACATACACAGCTGTAAAACATGTGACCATTCATTCGCGAAAGTGCTATTTCGCACGCTAGCATCAGCGGGAGTTTTGAGCATCGTTTACTACGCGCGTGACAGACTTGAAGCGAGGGTTACACGCGTGTTGAACAGTTATGACTCGCCTAGATTCGTAGATTGTCGACAACTGTCGGCGAAGCCCGTTCGCCCGAAGATGTTGGGTGATGTCGGAAATAGCTTCTGTTAAATGGGAAACGGGATTAAGCGTATCTCCGTTTCCTGCCTGCCTTAATTCTCTTCTAAACTCAAACAGGTCGCCTTCTAATCTGGTATCAAGATATACAAAATTAGCAAATTTGCCAAACTATCCACTTGACACTAACATTATTTGTCTTTTATCTTTCAGCCGTTTGCAGGACAGGATGTGACCCTAATCACGGGTCTTGCCATCAGCAGCCTAATAAATGCATGTAAGTGTTTCTATTTTCGCTTGTGAAACGTGCGTTCTGTAAGAACAAATCTTGAAGAAACTGCACGCGAGATGCTTCTCTTCCGGTCAGTTTTGTTGCTATGCATCAGAAAGCTGACGAAATCCCTCTTCAGTTCTACTCTGTTTATTGGCTAAGACCAAATGAAACATCTCGACGATTTGAATCCTATTACAGCAAACAAATGTGTTGTCCGGTGCAGTTTACAAAACTTCCAAACATTTTCCTTTCGTTTACTGTCCACTTTTTCTTTCTTGAAAATTTCCCTTAAATACAACAGACAAAGAAACAAACAAACAAAAGCCTTCCTTCGGGGATTCAGTTTACATTTGGCTTAGTGGTTAGAGCATCCAAAGGGTGGGCGAAATGTCATTGGTTCGACTTCTGTCAAAGACTCGGTTTTTGTTGTTGTTGAGCATTCCCATGCTCGTTGCATAGAGCGGTTTTCAACTGAGTGTCGTAAAAACAAAACCAAAGCAATTACTATAGCCAATCACAACAAGAACAAAACACAAAATGAACCGATCAGAAATCGAAGCAGATACAAGTAAATAGCGTTAAGCGCGGGGAAACGCGTGCGAGCAAGTCACGATTGGTTTTGGTTTTTCGGTGAAAACTACTCTACTGAACATAGGCTTGTTGTTAACTTTCATTTTTATGCTTCTCTTTTTGCAGCTGCGACAAAGGGTGGAAAGGTGCAAATTGCTCGGAATGTGTAACTCTCCCCGGGTGCCTTCATGGCACGTGTGACCAGCCGTGGGATTGTAATTGTAATACTGGCTGGGGCGGACAACGCTGCGATCTCGGTAAGTATTTTACTTCTGACCGCATGAAAAAAGGATAAGCCACAAACGGGAATCAAGGCAGCCCATTCGCCGGTCTCTGTTGCAAGAAGCAGCTAAGAATACTGCAACTCCCCCTTGGAAGGGATGCTAGTCCATCACCGGTTTACCCCATACCATTTTGTCATGCTTCTTTGAGGTTTTTAGTAAAGCATTCATACACCCGAGTGGAGAAGGGCAATTTGGAAATATGTGAAAAAAACTCTATTTAGTTGTTGTATGTCATTGCTTGAAGTTTTTTGTTGTCCTCTCTGCTTTTTAAAGCGTCGTTTCTCACCCTTTTCCTTTGCATCCTTACTTCAGATCTAGAATATTGTTCGCGAAAGAAACCCTGCAAAAACGGAGCATCGTGCACAAATATTCACGCAGGAAATTACGCCTGTACGTGTAAAAAGGGATATACCGGAAGAAACTGTGAAACAGGTGAGCCAAATGGATTTACTTCTTCTCTGGAGAAAGTTCACTTTGGTTTAGGCGATATAAATCTTCGAGCCGTCTTCGGAGGTCTTCGGGCTAACTTCGGAATTCTTCGAGCGATAGTCGTAACTCTTCGGAAGACCTTGAGCGATCTTTGGCAGTTCGGTGTTCTTCGCTGATTTTGTGTAATTAATAATTCAGTACTTAAAGGCCCGGCTCAGTCGTCGTGTTCTTGTCGAATCGAACTTATTTCAAACAAAAGATAATTGGGCGGCTTCGTTTGTTCCAATTGAATTGGACACAACAATAGCGCTTCCTTTGAACCGGCCAAAGGAAAAAGGTCACGTAAGCTTAGACAATTGCAATTTTCGATTTTTTCTTCTTACGTTTTCGCTATTTCTTCAAATGATGTTCGTAACTCTTCGGAGTCCTCGAGCAACCTTCCGCAGATTGAACAAGATTCACAGCAGATTGCGAAAAGCATACCTTAATTTTCTGTTTTATTTTAATCAACTTGTACTATTTAAATTAATTCGTGCTGTTGGTTTTATACCTTTCAGAAATAAATGAGTGTTCCAGCAACCCTTGCTTTAATGGTGGCACATGTACGGTAAGAAACAAACGAAACAGATGTTATGTAATAAAAGTTCAATAGTACATAGCTAACCCAGGGCTTGAAATAATTTCCCGGCTGGCGCCGGTCAAGTTGTCCGGTCAAACCTATTTTTGCTCGGACACCACCCATTTTTGGCCGGACAAATCTCCATTACGCCATATCTCTACAAAATTCCCCCCCTCCCCCTGCAGCATGATGTTTACATATCAAACAAGTACATTTTCTAAGCCTTTATTGTACATGGAGCCTCGAACTCATTGCAGGAAAAGTGGAATGCATGGTACAGCCACAACGTTCGGCAAAATCAATATTACATTTGTGCATGCATCTATCGCTTCAGTTCTATGTCTTCTATACCGTTAAATTTTGATACCTACTAAAGCTATGAAGTTGATGAAATTGAAGCCTGCGATCTAGTTGATCCTCATAATAATACAAGCTAACTGATGTGAATATACAACAAGAAACTCTTACAAGTAGAATCCATATCCACTGATTTGCTACAAAGTAAGCTTAGAATGAATAAGCTTGAATCTTGAAATGTTTCAGTACTATATCTTATTAAAAGGGGTCGGGGAAATGATACCAACAGGCAACTCTCTTTTTTCATTTGGAATACTTGAATGGCAACCTAATTTTGCTACTCGTTGTCAATTTCAAGTCTATACTGCCTGAGGAAAACATTGCCTTGCGAAGTAATGCCCGTGAATCCAATAATCACCAAAAAGCTTGGTAACCAAGTATTTATCAGGGGCGTGCCGGAAGTGATGAATGATTTGTTCCGTTTCAGCGTTTTTAGAGACGATATGAATCACAACTTTTATGGATGACTATTTGGCCATTTGGAATTACTGGAATTACATCAACGTTGTGCAATTAAGGAAATGAAAGCACTTTGTTGTGGTTTTAAGTGAAACAAAAACATATCAACGCCAAAAATATATACAATGTTCGGGAGCCTACTGATCCACTCCTGTGTCTTTTATTAAATCTATTGCTCTGTCTTCTAATTCGTCCTCATTATCTGAATCGGAATCTTCTTCAGTTGAAGAACAATCAATCAAGACCATTCCCCTTTTCGCAAACTCTCGGGCCTTGTACGATTTCCTCTTGCTTTGGTTCGGAGGGCGAGTGGCGCTCGTTACCCACAAGTGAATGGCTGGTGTAGTGTCGTAACCTTGAAAAGGGGGACCTTCCATTTTGACTCTTATCAGGTGGCTAAGGGTGTTCTCGCTGAGTGTTGCCCGAGAATCTGAGAGGCATTGTTATGCTTCTCACGTCACGTTTACAAAATCCAAGCGGACTATATATTATAAGAATATAGTAATTCATACTGCTACACACGCTACTCCGGAAGACCCGCTAATTTGCGGTGACGGCTTGATGAACGACAAAGCGAAGATTTGCAACCACCGGAAATTTTACAACCACTATTATGAATCATTTTTTAAAAGTTCTTGGTCTGGTAGTATCTCTGTCTTTTCCCCTTTTTATTCACAAACGCCAATAATGTTGAACCTATAAAAATTTAAAACCTGAAGATCCGCATTGAATTTTTCTTTACAAGCGTAAACGACCGGACAAATTGTCCGGCCATCCAAGGATTTGACCGGACAAAACCTATTTTTGACCGGACATTGTCCGTTGACCGGCCGTTATTTCAAGCCCTGTAACCAACACTACTCGGCATCTCATGTGGGATTAGAAACGTTTGCCAATTTGTCCCATCTGGGTGGCTGAACGAGCAGGTCATAAGCGGAACTGTAGTTTAGAAAAGTCAGTGGTTATAAATCCCGACAAACTTCTCTGTTATAGCTTAATGTCAGCGTTTTGACCTTGGCCGTGCACAAGCTACCAAGGACCGATTATTCAAACAGTATAGACACAGTTAAACAAAACCTTAGCTTTTCGCGAAATTAAACTGCTCAACCCAAATGTGATAGCGTCGTGTACCGTTAACACATTGAGAAGGCGTGAGACACAGACTAAAAACCCAACCAGCCACTTAGACTACCCTTCTTATGAGTAGTTTAACCCTTTAAACCCCAACATCATTAAACAAATTCTCCTTACTGCTCTCCATAGATTTTATTAATTACTAATTGGGAGAACTTGTTTAGACATCTAGACAATTCATCTTTAGTGATCATTTGTTAAATTCTCATGACCTGTATGTGTTGTAATACACTGAAATGATGAGAAGAAATTTAATGTTGATCTCTATCGGTGCAAGGGTTATGACCTACTTTTTACCAGGTCTAACTTAGTCTTCGCTTAAATAATCGTCCCCACAAGTTTGAAATGTGCTGGAGTAACTAACATGACATTTCCTCAGAGACAATGCATACTCCTTATGTTCATCGCGCACCTTGTCGTCTCTGATAGATAGTTTCATTTTGTGAATTCCTCTAATTTTCAGCTTTATTCCTCCAGGATCTCATAGGAGATTTCAATTGTACATGTCCCGAGGGTTACAGTGGGAAGCAGTGCTATCCCGATTGTGTGCCTGGCGCATGCAAAAACGGTGGCACTTGTGTGAATGGAATCCGCGGCTACTCGTGTGTGTGTAAAGCGGGATTTAGTGGAAGCTCTTGCGAAGAGGTGCTGCCAACAACTCCCGCTAGTCGGTCCACGACTCATCCCACGAATCATACCTCGGTTCATTCCTCGAGTCATCATCCCTCAAGTACGGGTGAAAGTACAACAAGTGGTACTACCGGCGCGACAACGACAACAGTTACTACTCCAAACCAAACGATGAATGGTAAGCTTTGCAAGCCCAGCAAAGACGTTATTTCTAACCTCGTAGGCGACAAATTTACCGGCCAGCATTTGTTGTAAGAAATCGTCATTATCAACGAAGTTAAAGTAGCTAAGGCGGCTGCATGTTTTTGCTTAACATTTCAGTGTTTGGTTTGTTTCGTTTTTGGCGCCCTAGTTACTAACTCTATACCACAGGTAACCGCATTGTCTGGCTTTCAGTTCACATTAGTCCTCCTTGCTCGCTAAGCCTTGGCTAAACTTGCAGTGATTTGCCCTTACTTTGATGAAAGTCAAATATAGTGCTGTTTTCGTTGATACGGGCGCCAGTATAGGACTGCATTAGAACGAGTTTTTGCAATTTGCGCCTGTTTGCGAGTCCGTTTAGCCCTTTAAGCCCTAACAGAGACGAAAGTGAAATTTCTCTCTGCATCATCACTGCTTGTTCAAACACTTAAGTTACGAGAATAAAGGAAACAATTACCCGCAAGGACAAGATGTCTTGATATTTAGACAAATTCTCCTTGCTAGTTCCATACGAAATGCATGGAGAACAGTAAGGAGAATATGCATTTTCATATCAGTTAATTTGATATCAATTGAGCTGACATAAAAATAGAATAAAAAGCTAACGTTTCAAGCCTCAGCCCTTCGTCAGGACTTATCCCTTTACTCGCTAGTCGCACTCCATACAAGTCTGTCTGTAGGCAAGTTGGCATTTCCAAACTTCCGTTGAGTTAACACTGACTCCGTTTAGTCAGGGCTTTCCTTACATATGGTGATAAGGTGACAATAATTCATGCAGGACAAATGATGGAAATTAGGGGAAAAGAAAAAACGGATTGCATCTGGCAAAATTTAGACTAAACGTTTTCAAGATAGCTAAATTGTATGAAGTGTCTTAACGTTAATCCTTGTATTCGTCTGTTTCACAGAACAATCCTACAATTCAGAGAGAGGAACAGGTGAGATAAAAATTTTCTTATTTTTTTCGAGTTAGAGAAGACGTTTTTGACTATTTAAAACCTGAAATCTGCGTTAAGTGACAGTTGCGAGGAAATGCATAAACTGACTGTTTATGACTCTTTACACCCCCCCCCCCCTCCCAACGCAAACTCTTCCTCGCAATTTGCACTGAGTTTGAATTGTGTTCCCAGTTCCTTTGTTCTTAACCCTTCGAACCCTAACAGTGAAGAAAATTAAATTTCTCTTTACATTATGACTATGTGTTTAAACATTCAAGTGATGAGAATAAAGGAAGTGATCACCAAGGATAAGATGTCTTGATTTTTAGACAAATTCTCTTTACTAATTCCACAAGAAATGTATGGAGAACAGTAAGGAGAATATGCGTTTTCATCTCTCTTAGGCACCACAAGCCGGACTACCATGATAGTGGCAATTGTGGTCTCCATCTTAGTTGTACTTATTCTAATCGTCGCATGCGTGGCTTGGAAATTCTGGAGAAAGCGCAGACGCGAGGCAAACCACGTCACTGCAGGAGTCGTGGAATCGGCGCAAGTGAATCCAAAACAAATAGACATTGAGGGGGCTGATCCTAAACATTGTGCAGGCGCAAGATCAGGCAACCCGGAAATAATTCGAAACTTCGTTGCTTCAAAACAACACGAAAAGAATACAAATAAAACACAAGAAAACCTTGGAGATGAAAAGAAACTTAAAGGAAAGCCACTTAAAAAAGAAACGCTGAAAGGAAATGACAGGTAGGAACCCTTGCTCAGCAGTGACTACACATAGCACATGCGCGTCTCGATAAATGCAAGCAAATGCGTGTTGATGAGGAAGTTTGGTGCAGCTAAATGAACGTTGATAGGGGAATTCAGTGCAAGTGATGCATGCTTTTGAGGGAATTGAGTGGAAGTAAAGAGTACTTTTACGGGAAATAGTAAGTGTTAATGGGTGTTGTCGGTGGAAGTAAATGCATGTCGATGAGGGATTTGGTGCAGATATAAATGCATGCTGCTGATAGAAATTAGTGCAAGTAAATGCATTTCGATAAAAGAATTTAGTTCAAGAAAATGTTTGCTAGAGTGCAAACAGTACTTCCGTGAAATACAAATTACAAAGTTATAAAATTTTGTCACAGTTTAGTTGAAAATTGTTAAAGAATAAGCAGCCGCTAAATTGACTCGACATAAGTGAAACTGAGCAGCATTCTAAGAAGAGTTTGCAGTAGCTTTCTATTCAGTCGACATTAGAGTAGATAAAATTGACAATTCACAAAATTGCATGTCGATGAGGGATTTGGTGCAGATATAAATGCATGCTGCTGATAGAAATTAGTGCAAGTAAATGCATTTCGATAAAAGAATTTAGTTCAAGAAAATGTTTGCTAGAGTGCAAACAGTACTTCCGTGAAATACAAATTACAAAGTTATAAAATTTTGTCACAGTTTAGTTGAAAATTGTTAAAGAATAAGCAGCCGCTAAATTGACTCGACATAAGTGAAACTGAGCAGCATTCTAAGAAGAGTTTGCAGTAGCTTTCTATTCAGTCGACATTAGAGTAGATAAAATTGACAATTCACAAAATTGACTATTTACAAAATTGCACAAATTTGTGAAATTTTGTTTTACTAATATTTCACGGAAACACTGTTTGCACTCTACTGCGGGAATTGAGAGCAAGTAAGGGCAAGCTATTCGTGGTAAAGATTGTTATCACCTCTTGGTTCTTCCACAGTAACGAAGAAAATTTCGAAAACCATGGTATTATCAAACTCAACCCATTTAACAAACATTGCAATAACTCCAAGCATTCATTATTAACAACCACTCAGGCTTTCTAACCAATTTACGCTCTGCATTGGCTAATCACTATTTTGAGGCTTGCTATGAACATTTTTTTGCAGGAGTTCCTTGGAATTATCAGATATAACAACAACAACTACTGCTGTTACTTCATCGACAACAACAACAACAAGAATGAACTTGGATGAACTCTATCTGCCTAATCGTTGTTACGATCAAGGCTTTTGGCAGGAAGTTGAGTTGGAAATATAATTTAAATTATTTAACTTAAGGTAAATCTTATTTCTTATTTTTGTTGTTTTTAACCACTGTTCTTTGCATGCTCGCTAATCTCCTAACGTATCTTTTACAATTTAAAAATCGGCGTAACAAGTTGCCACAGCTAGCAAAACTCTAACAGCAACTTGCCAAACAAAAAAATGCAACTGCTGATGTTACCAATGGTTATGTCTTGTTTCTGACTGGTCAAACTAAACAATATGTTTCCACGGATTGGTCGAATCGTTCTGCACGAATTTTTTAACCAATCAGCGAAGGCAATAACCAAAGCATCTTAAACAGAGTGGTTTTCAAAGAACAGTGGCCAGCGTTTTCTCGCTCTTTACGTCGGTTGCGTATTTTCCCGCGCTTTGAGCCGGTCACAACCGGTTTCACTCTGGTTGCATGTTTACCCGCGCTTGGCACCGGTTGCATGTTTCGATGCAAGGTCTGGCTGGCTTGTTGCGTTGTTTTCCTTTGTTGGGCAGATGTTAGTAGACGACCAGGGCCCGGTTGTTCGAAAGCCGATTAACGCTTACCTGGGATTAAAATTCAACCAAGGTTCCTGTTTCTCTTATTCAAAAGAGTTTTGACAGCAAAATCCAAGTGGCGGTTTGAAAGCAACCAAAAGTCCTAATGTAGGGCTAAAAAGATTTACAGGAATCCGTATCGTTTGCCCATGAAAATGCATTCAAAATTGATGCTAATCCTGGGTTAAGTTAATCCCGCTTTGCACAACCGCACCCGGTCAGTTTGTAAAAAAATTCTTGGTACTATATAAAGTGAGTTCAACATGTACGTGGTAACGTAACACATTTGTTTATTAAAAATCAGTTTTTTATCAGCAAAATTTTAATGCTCTGAATGTTTAAGTGCCGTAATCACATTTTTATCATTTCATCTTCAATTTTTAGGCTCAGCCTTGCTAACAGGGTACGACAAGCTGAAGTCACGTGAGTATGGTCAAGGAATAATAATGATCACGTGGGCAGATGCGCATGAAGTCACGTGAGGACTAGAGTAATTCAGTACAAGTCGAAGCCAGTTGGCTTGGGAAAGGAAAGATTTAACATTGCTTTGGAATGAATTGTGAATTTATCGACTTGATCAAGGAAGGCTTATAAACAGGATTTTAATCCTACAGACACTATCCTACTGGATGCCAAGTAATTTATGGCTTTTAACAGCTACGCGGGCCAAGTTAAAATATACTTGATTTCGAAAATGATAAAAATATATATACAAGACCCAAACAAAAAAAACAAAACAAATACAACGCTATGAAGGTGACTGTTTATACACACCGTATTGATTTTATTACGAGCATGGGATCCCAGGGAGTCAGATTTTTTCGGATGAAATCAGTGGTGGCGGGTCTAGAGCGAGGTCCAGGGGGATGTGGACCCCCTTCCACCTCCTTCGAGCTTGTATTTATGTTCTTGATTTGAAATATTCAAATGCACTCAAACGGAAAAAAATACAAAGAGAGAAAACAGCTTTAACCAGTTGACGAAATTTACCAAGAAATCGATTGTAAGTTTGCTAAATCTAATGTATCGTTCTTTCTATTTGCACCTCCTATCGAAAATTTCCGGATCCGCCACTGAGGGTCAGCCCCACGACCTTTCACATACCTGTTGGTTGCTTACAACCCCTTGTACAGGAAGAATCGTGCTCTTAAGCAGTTGCAAATGCAGGAAGACCTTACTATATGAAGTTGTCAAAAAGTAGAAAATGTTTGAGTTGTAACATTTGAGTGTTTTAGCCTTGTATATATATTTTTGCTGTTTTACTGAACAATATGTATATATAATGAATGAAAAAATTTATACATAACTTGGCCATCTGCAAGGGTGTGAAGTTAACGTTGCCCGTTTCGCAATTTTCAAAATGTAATGAATAATGCGAACAAAACTTGCCTTAAGTCCTCGAACGAGCAGTGGATATGAAATTTGCTTTGAGAAAATCGCTTATGATATTGTTTCTTTGATTCACCCGATTAATCTTCCAAGCGAAAATCAGTCTAAGCACTGAAATTGTGGTTCAGACATAATGTTAACAAAATTTTTCTAGAAGTTTGTCCCGAGTCCATTGCCGTTTGAAGAGGATTTTTTTCGCGAGTTCAGCCCAGAGTGTAAATTTTCCGACTACAAAGAAATAAATAAGGCTGTTATTTATAAACCGCAGTTTACGAAAGTGGTAGGGAAATAATGTATAGCCAAATGTAACGATTATTATTAATACTACATGTTAGAACTTCGTAAGGAGTTAGAGTATGGGCCTGTGGCCAACTTTCAAACTCTTCTTCATCTTAGTATTCTATTGCTTCAAACGTTTGAGCGTTTTTCTACTGATTGTTGTTTGTGTTTACTTTGTGCGGCATTTGCTGAATATCCTGATAGGTTTATAAACTCATGCAACTCGTGCAAAGTTATCCAGCCAATGAGCGCGAAGGTGTCAGGTGATCTGCCAAACAGGTGTAACCGGTGTGGCTTATGCGACTTTTCCCGCGCTTGGCACCAGTTTTACATTTTCCCGCGCTTGGGGCTGGTAAAGGGTGATTGGTTTGTTGCTGACGGGCTTTGTGCATTTTCCTTGCTTTATATATAAGACAATCCTTGGAAAACCGCTCAAAGTTATTGTCACCTACCTCTCGTTCATTTGCGCATTTAATCATTTGAAGGCCAGTGTGTATTGAAATTGTGCCTTAGGCCAACATCTGAAAATTGTGCGGCACCTTTACCGTTTTGTGAGGAAACTTTTGGCCTATAAGCTCCAAACGCTTTTATCTTCACCATTTTTTCCTTAACTTGCAACTTTAGAAATGAGTTTTCGTATTGGCTTGCCTTCGACTCTTTTGCTCTAAGACTCCTTAATTCCTAATATGACGGGCTTTCTGTTAATAACGTGTACAAACTTTGTCAGCCATTTTGGGGCAATGCCCTTTATTTAAATGATCATTTAATTTGTTTGAATTGAGCGCAACTTGCTTGAAAATGTCTCCAGCATTTTTAGCTCATACAAGCGAAGGAACGAATGCCGTTTATCGTTGAGTAGAAGGTCTCTCGTTTTGTTTTGTCCAATCAGTTGTCCGTTCAATTGTTTCGAATGATGCTTCGGCAATTACCGCGATGCGCCGTACAGTCTCCCCAAGCAGAAATTGCGGCCTCGTTTACGTTTCAGAGAACACGTTTTCACTTTCAAAATTAAACAGTAGTTGTTCCTTCGTTGGTATGAGGTCGTTGATATAAATATGCTTAGCTCTTTTTTTATTTTCACGCTTGTCTTTGGCATTTTGTACTTGCCATCGTTGGTTGTTCACCTCTACCGAACTTAGCGTTAAGGTATGTTGCATCAGATATTGACCTCATTAAATGGTTTTCACGTGCTGTTTGGTTCAAGTTACCACGTAATGTCTGGTGCGTTGTGGCTTGTTTTTGCGGTAGTCATTTACACGAAATACGTAGCTTTTCCAGGGGGTAGGTTTTATAGACATATATTTTTGTAAATTTTTATATAATTCGCCAGACAGTTTTCTAGAAATCCTCAGCGATGGCTGGGGGTCGTTTGAAGAGAAATTTAATATATAGAAACGAAAAAAATAATAAAGATATATATTTGCACCTCGAACGGAATTGTCTCCTATAATTATTCACGGTCCTAAGGGGAAGGGGTAGCCCTGGAGACCTGAAAGTGTTATTGTGGAGCCTGGAGTACGAAACTTTACTTGAAGCCCGGACAAAATGCCTATTCAGGCTCCTTAGAGCGCTGGAGCCTCACCTTTTTTTTGTCTTGGATCCTGGCAATTTTAAGGCCGGAGCCCTGTTTCCCTATGCCTCTAATCGTCCCTCCCCCTAAAAATTGTATCCTACCCCATTGTGGAGTAGTCGTCTTTTCTGGAGGAATCTGGTTGCAAATAACCGGCGTCTTTTTTACTTGTGGGCAATTTTCAAGCTATTATAGCAACGATTTTGGCGATCTGAATTTCTTAAGCGCGATCACGAAATCTCCTGTACAAACTACTAGCGACTGAATTCACGGCGATTTGGTTGTACATGCATGGGCGGAAGCAATGCTCATGCAATGTCAATATAACGCACGTTAACCTCAAGGCAGCTTTCATACCGACATCACAGGTCCTATATGCCGGCGATAGCAAAACCCGCCAAACCGACTTAAACTCATCGCTGATAGATGAACTTGGAGATTAGTGCCTCAGACGTTGTGCGGAGCCCTTCGATACTAAGTATGAGTGTTGGACGGAGGCATCCTTGGCAACCCCGGGAGCGGCAACCACCAGGCACCATCACACTCATCCTCGATCAGATGAATACTTACCCAACCTGTGCTCACTTACATGCTGAATGAGAAGTGGAGGCGCAATGCAACACCAACAGAGCCAACAGGAAATCGAAACAGATCCAGACTCATACCCAGTCGCTTCTTTTGTCCGCGCTGTGGTTTTTGGGTAGGATTTGATGACATCGCGGTGGAGTATTCCATAGCGAGAGCTAGCATGCGCAGTGGAGAAAGTGTTAAATTTAGGAAGATGCAAGAGGTTTCCCCCCTCTGCCACGAGATCCGTGTGGCACCAATGCAAGGACGTAAGAAAATCACTTTTTCTCCCTCCGTCCCAAAAGGCTTTGCGCACATTGATCGCCTTCCCATATTCCATTGCGAAAAGGAATAAATAACTGGCGACTGGGTACGAGTCTGAAGCAGATTCGTAACGATGAGCAGCCGAAGCACGAGACACCAGCGGCCCTTTGCAAAGCCTCTGAGGTGCCACACGGATCTCGTGGCAGAGGGGGGAAACCTCTTGCATCTTCCTAAATTTAACACTTTCTCCACTGCGCATGCTAGCTCTCGCTATGGAATACTCCATTCTGTTGACTTCAATCAGATGCAAGTTCCTGGGTATTGGAAAGTATTGGAAAGGCTTTCCACTTTTTCAATAAACTGCCATCATCATCATTATATAAAGTTAAGACCTACACCCTCTGTGGCTCATCGCGTGGAGACAAGATTCTTCCATTTTTGAAATGTTTTTGCAATCTTTATCGGCTGGTCCTTTGTCCAGATTGCACTGCTTGAGTTTCGAGTCAACTGTTTTCTGCCAGGTAGAGTTTAAGCGACCCTGCTTCCTTTTACCTTCTGGGTACATCGTCGGCCTCCCTACAGAGCACATGCTCGACTGTGAACAGTGGATAACTATTTTTCGTCAGGGATAGTATAGCACGTGTGAGGACTCTAGAGACGGCTCGCGGCGGATCGTACCACTGCCGGCATTCCCGATTCCTAGCGCGCGCTCTATACTCTCCCTGAAGAAAATAACGAGTATTCGCAGTTTAACTGCAGGCTGTGAGCGTGAGGACATCGCCCAATCTCAATACTCGGCTTCTCAAACTGAGACCCGTATTTCAGCTCCACTACGCAGTACACAACATGAGCAAAAACCATTAGGTTTATTTTGGCGGTTTCGGCCGAGCACTGGGAACTATAACAATAAGTTATACTACAACCTCTTAATACATCCAAACGTACGGCACATAACATAAAAACAGAGCTGAACGACAGTTTACAAAGACGTTACTGTCAGAACGGAGGCCAGAAAAAACCTGCCTGAAAAAAACCCCGATGGGGAAAAAACTCAGCAGGAAATCTGGGTAGGAACCATGGCTCAAGCTCTAAATAGCCCTTCCTACAAGGCTACACGTTGCAAACATCCCCACCTGCGTTAACTAAAATAAAAGTCGGACGTATGACAACGAAGAGCAACTTACTAAAACTTAAAAATAACGTAAGCTGAACGAGGTGTCGGCCTAGAATGATCTCCCACGTGACTTACGTCACTTATATAGCCCTCCTTTCTACCCATGCTACACTTCAACTAAACCAGCCCCAGTCCCCCCGCTCTTGTGCCGCAGAAATATTTCATTTCTGGCTAATTCGTATCCACTCGAAATTCCATATTTCAGCTCCACTACGCAGTACACAACATGAGCAAAAACCACTAGGTTTATTTTGGCAGTTTCGGTCGAGCACCGGGAACTATAACAATAAGTTATACTACAACCTAGAAGAAAAAGTATAGGGCTTGATAAACCGGGAAAGCGACCTAAAATTCCAAAGACGTCGTGAAGAAATGTCGTCCTTGATAAAATCATTCTTAGCTGCGACACTTTTTTCCATCTGCCGTGCCTCTGGAAAATTCGATCACTGACCCCGCTGTTGGCAGCTCGAAGCTCCTTCTGACCGAAATGAGTGAGTCCCATAAATGGCGGGATCCGGAACTATATTCTGTAGACTTTTGGCCAACTGAGCCCTGAACGTAGCATACGAAATAGGCTTATCATTTTTAACCAACTTGTAAGAAGACTTAGTTTTAACTAATGGGCGGAAAATAAATTCACTGGAGTGTCGGTCTTGCTTTTTTCTACTTTGATAATCATGTACCCTTCGTGGAAATGAACATGCCTCATTCTAATATTTAGAACCTCCTCTGATCTGAAAAACCCCGCATAAGCTAACACATATAAACACACATTTCTAAGCTGCAGAATGTTAGACAAATCAGCCCCCTCGACGATATCTTTAAGGACTTCAAGTGACAAGGGCTCTTTCCTATTGGGTCTCCAGCCCCTAAAATTTTCTTTGCAGCTTCCCAAACGCTAGAAACTAACTGATTATCCGTAAGGGAGGCCATACCCGCTATCTCGTGGGCCCACTTGATGGCATGAAAAGCAGTATCAACAGAACTACAAGACCTAGTGGATTCTAACACATGCTGTAAATAAACAGCTACATGAACAGGATGCGCAGAGAAAAAAGAGTTCTTAAATTTGCTTAAAGCAAAGTCCTGCCATTTCTTGAACGCTTGATGATACATGTTGATGGTAGCTGGCGCCCTCGCTCACAAAACGGATCTCTGGTGCCTCAAGGCAAGGCTCTGCAAATATGGATCGTCAAGCACTGCTGTTTCCTCTCAAACACCTTCCTTAAAAATATCTGTAAATAAAGGCCCAGTAATACGGGCAACATTTTCGTGCAACTTGTCGAGCAACAATGTTGCCGTTGCAAGTTGAGATTGTTTGTTGCGCGTATTACCACCCTCTCGCGCAACAAATTTTTATGTTGCAGAAAGTAAAAGCGACATCTACTTCCTGCAACATGAAAATTTGTTGCGCGAGAAGGTGGTAATACGCGCAACAAACAATCTCAACTTGCAACGGCAACATTGTTGCGCGACAAGTTGCACGAAAATGTTGCCCGTATTACTGGGCCTTCAACGGTACAAAAACGCGAAAAAGACTGCGTCCTTGGCTACTTAAAATTCAGACGCAGAGCTATCACATTGAAGGACAAATCCTTAGAGCCAAACACGTGATTCTTAGCTTTACCTCTAATAAAGAGGTGCTCATACTTGGGGAAGTATCACCCAATCATGCACGAACTCGTTCCAGTGTTTGCCATCATCACATAATAACACCCAAAAATATGATGACTTCCAGATAGGAATAACAAGAGTTCCTACGGCCTTACAAGCCCTCATGTGAGTAATAACTCTACTAATTTGAGAGACCGATGGAAGAATCCAATTATTTTCGCATTCCCAGTTTTGAGAGAAAGCGTCCACGACTTCGGCGCCAGGCATTGTAACGCGAAAGCTTGGCGTTATAATTACAAGCAAACCTATCGACTGTGTGAGGCCCCCATTTACACTCCAGCATGAGAAATACATCATTTATAGTGTAATCATCAAAATCGATGGTTCTACTCAAAAGATCAGCCCGGTAATTCAAATTCCTATGGATCCATTTCATCTCAAGGAAAATGCCATCCTCGGAGACCCAGGGGCAGCTAGTCGGGACGACGGGATTTTCATGGGCGAAAGTTTACAACAAGAGTGGGAGAGCCCCTGGGCACTTACTCTTACCGAAGGAGTTCCAGAAGCGTTTGAAATCCCGCCTTCTGATTGGCCAGAAAAATATTTTTCTGGCCAATCAGCGAAGAGGAACAGCCGGGCGACTCTCATGTCTTCTTACACGAGGTTGTTTTCCTCATCGAACGCCGTAGTAGCGTGGCCCGTTCAACGGGAACATTTTTGAGGAGAGCTTCAGAAAAAATAAATAAATAATAAATAAACGAAGTCGAGGAAATCGCAAACTATAACGTGGCCGCAAGAAAACAAACACTCACCGGCATTTTTCACGGCGGACTTATCGAAGGTATCGTAAATTTTTAGAGCTAGCGACTTCCCCTTTCACAAGTGTTGCATGAGGCTAATAGCTACTCGAGTAAACGATGTTACTAATTATTTCTCCTTGTTCGTTGAACTACGTCTGAAACTTTCCACGGGAATCTCCGATGCACGGGCCACGCAACTATGTCGCTCGAGCGTGGGAACCACAGTTAACCAATGCGTAATATGAGTGTTTGTATGGAACTGAAATTCGATCGAAAATAATCGGCGGTCTTCCGCTGAAAATGCATTAAAATGGAAATACAGTTTGAAAAACATTACCTGCTATGTGTTTGCTGCGTTTTTATTGCTTTTCCGAGCTTCTGGAGGCCGATCTGGGAGATTTTCTGCTTAACGGTAGATGCGACGTCTAGGACGTGACATGACACGCTCGATCAACATAGTTGCGTGGCCCGTGCATCAGAGATGGAAAGTTTCAGACGAAGATCAACGAAGAAGGAGAAATAATTAGTTACATTGGAGAAAGGGGAAGCCGCTAGCTCTAAAAATTTGCGATACCTTCGATAAGTCCGCCGTGAAAAATTCCCTGTGAGTGTTTGTTTTCTTGCCGCCACGTTATAGTTTGCGATTTCCTCGACTTCGTTTATTTATTATTTATTTATTTTTTCTGAAGCTCTCCTCAAAAATGTTCCCGTTGAACGGGCCACACTACTACGGCGTTCAATGAGGAAAACAACCTCGTGTAAGAAAACATGAGAGTCGCCCGGCTGTTCCTCTTCGCTGATTGGCCAGAAAAATATTTTTCTGGCCAATCAGAAGGCGGGATTTCAAACGCTTCTGGAACTCGTTCGGTAAGAGTAAGTGCCCAGGGGCTCTCCCGCCCTTGTTGTAAACTTTCGCCCATGAAAATCCCGTCGTCCCGACTAGCTGCCCCTGGGTCTCCGAGGATGGGAAAATGCCAGAACGGACGCAAATATTGAAAATAGAAAGCGCAAGGGACTGAAGTTCTGTAACTTTGCTGCCATTTTGAACAATAGCGACAACGCTGGTGTTGTCCGCAATCCAAGCAACTCAGTCTTTTGCCCTGAAGATCAGGGGCAAAGGCAGACAGCGCTAGGTCTACGGTCCTAAGTTTCCTCCACGTGGAGCTTTTGGAACTTTCTGCAGGACTCCAATTCTGATGACAAATCTTATTGTGCTCATTGTCAATGAAAGAACGACGGGTCGGAACAGACAAAATTAACAGGAGGTTGCAAAGGCACCCAGGGGCAATAAAATTAAGGGAGTCGACGTTCTCACTCCAAAACGCCAATTCCTCATAAGCTTCCTTAGTTAATACAACCTCGGAGTTCCATGGCAATTTCTGATTAACATTAGCTTACAAATAACGCGTCGTAATCCTCGCCACATTTTCAAGGAGTGAGCAAAATGACTTGGCCTACCACAGAGGCTAAATCTCTAACTCTGACAGTCTTGCGATCAACCTTACGTATAAACATTAACACTACTCTTCAGCTTAGAAATCCTGCGTTCAGTAACTGAAATAAAACCTTGACAAGTGTCAAACACAGTGCCCAGCCAGGTATTGACTTGTACAGGTTCCCAAAGGGACTTCTCTTCGTTAATTAGAAAGCCTTACCTAGTCAAATCAGCGCGAACAATCAAGCTGTTAATTTTGGCCTTGTTGGTATTGCCACCACCCTCTAAAACATCGTCAAGGAAAATAGCCATGGGAATTCCCTGACAACTCCGTGAAGTTAAAATGGGCTTAGTAATTTCGTGAATAAATAAAGCGCCGATGACTAGCCAAAAGGTAAAACTGTGAACTGAAAATACTTAACTACACCATCACCAAAGTCCCAGGAGAAAGCTAAATATTTCCGATCTTCAGGAAAAATTTCAACGTGATGATACCCGGACTTCAGGTCGAACTTTTAAGTTTTAAGTTTTAAAAAAAGATAAAACCCTTTAGAGAAAATTTGAGGGGCTTAAAGACATACTTGTAAATTTACATGCCTCAAATCAAGAATCAACCTCTTCTTGCCTGAAGGCTGTATCGAGACAGAAAGTGGGTTAACTATATTAGGCTGATGATCTAAAATCTCAACACATTTAGCTCGAAACAAATCAGAAAAAGCCTCTGAAACAAAATGACTATCCCTAAGCGCAGAAGTATTGTTAGAACTAACTTTGGGAGGTGGGGGAGCCACAAATGGCATTTTGTAACCGTCGCGTACAACACTTAAAGTAAACCTGAGGCGCCTAATTTCACCCATTCATCATAACATAAGGACAAACGACCACGAACCGAAGGAATACTAGACTGACCTGAGGTAAACTCATAATTTAACAGTGACTTTATTTTGACTGCGGTATCTAAATGATTTGAATCTGAAATTTCATCATCGCAAATGTCACTTAGATTACTAGAAACAAAAATAGAATTGACAACACCTTGGACCTGTCCTTGGTCGGCGGCTAGTCATTGACCAGACTGGAACTTGGTAGGATTGAGAGGACACTGTGTCCTCTAATGTCCTGGCTTGTTACAGGTATAACAGGAACCCGGTTTGGTTTGAGTCCTAGGCTGAACTGTTAGTATAGGTCTTGCACTGTTGCTGAAAAATTGGGTAGGAGTGGCGGCTGCGACTGGCGTTAAAGCGGAAGGTTCCCTTCTGTTGCTCGCAAACTTCGACTTGTTTCGCAGCAAGTTCTGTTTGGCTTGGGTACGCGCTGTATCGAGAGTATCTGCACGAGAACGCTTGAAGTCCGCCAAGGAGTTATCTAGCATCGATTTCATGGCAGCTAGTAGACCTTCGTTTTTCTTGGCAATTGACGACTCAACAATTTTAACAACGTCAGCCTCCTGCATGATCAAGTGGTAATTCGGTCAAAGGAGACGACTTAAAAACAACGTAAGCTGAACGAGGTGTCGCCCTCGAATGATCTCCCACGTGACTTACGTCACTTATATACCCCTCCTTTCTACCCATGCTGCACTTCAACTAAACCAGCCCCAGTCCCCCCGCTCTTGTGCCGCAGAAATATTTCATTTCTGGCTAATTCGTATCCACTCAAACGCCAGAAATTCCATTTTCCTCAGATGATGTTGCCCAGTTATTTACTACTGATTATCTCGAAATAGCCTTCGTGTAGCCGTAACCTCACGCCCGAGAAGAAAACGCGAGGGAGGGAGCGTCTATGAAAAGTTGACACGGATCGTGTTACGCGAAGTCGTATATTTTCCACTAAAATAATCTCGAACTTGTGTTATTTCAAACTTAGTGCTACCCTCTATAAACACAGTTATTTTTAATTTAATTTTTTATTTCCCTTCAGTGTCCGAGATATAGAGACTACTATGGAGATAGAACACACTTGGTTGGCATCTGTATGAGATTTGGCTTCCATTAACTTGCTCGATTCCTAACTTTTTCTCTCCCTTCGATGGCCTTTTACACTGCTCCACTCAAACACTCCTTTTCGGATGCTCTTCTTGAAACCAAGCGTCTTTGTGATCTTGTTCTGAAGGCCAGTTCATTGTCAGGCGTTTGGTTCTTCCTACTTCATTGAACAAACAAACAGACAGACAAACAAAGCAAAGCAAAAATTAAACACGACTTTCTTGTACACATCGCTCACTCACTATGTAAATATACCATCTTCACTTGTGGATATCAGTTTACATAGTAAGTGAGCGATGGAGCAAAGTCGCTGAAGTAGCTTTAAATAAGGGCCAACCATTTAACTTCTGACAGGGGGGGGAGAGGGGTTGCTTGCATGATGAGGGTCGGCCAGGGGGGGTAGTGGTATACCAGTATACCCGAAAAAAAATCGCCAAAATACCCAAAAATACCCAAAATTCCTCCCAATATACCCAAAATAGATTGAAGCGTTGTATACTGTATACCCAAAATTAGTAGTAACAAAGCAAGCACTTATTTAGCACTCCACCAACAAGGAAGAGACATGCATCATTCGTTATCCATTTAATTGAGAACTGGCAATCAGTCAATCCACACTGGGGCCGGAATGTCATTACTTTCTCACGATAACAGATCACACGGTCACAAGGAATGGTCACGTGTCAGATTGAATAGAAAGATGGTTGGCTATGGTTCATGAATTTTAATCCTCATAGTAAGGGTACACTGGTATTTCTTGAGAAGACCATTGAACCACCGGAAAATGTCAAGAAAGAGGTTGTTGTTGTTCACAGTGAGAGTCTTGATCAATAAACTTTAGCTCCTCCCGAAGCGGATAATGGCCGGTCTCGTGGGCGTGCTCAAAAACGGCGGCGGTCTGGGTACGGGCGAGTCGTATCTTTAATTCTTTCATGCATAGATCTTCCTGTTTCCCATGTCAGCGATGTAGACTTTGCCGCACTCATAGGAAATCCTGTAAACCACGCCATCTCGTTTATTCGGATCACCTTGCATACGGTGAAATTTGAATTAACCAATCAGCATTCAGTAGGCGGGAAAAACTGTGGTGTCCTGACGTCATGCAGATTTTGTGCTCTTCGCTTCGATTTCTGCGTGATCAGCGAAGTTTATACTGTGGAGATTCGGTTTTATTTCAGCGTTTTCTTCAAATTAACCGCTTCCCTTACTTCAATTTATTAAAGTCACGACTGTTTGCAATTATATGGGCTGGATGAGCAACCAGAATCGATTCAAAACTTTTTTCTGCGGTGGGAGACATCGCTAACTGGACTTGAATGCGAAGGAGGCTATAAAGGTGTTCCTCTTGTCTTGCTGAATATCAATTTTCACAAGAAATTTCACATCCCTTTCACTCTCCTTGGCATCGTTTATCACATGGCTGTCTGCTAACTGAGCAGCTCTGAGTAGCGTCGGGTACAATCCGTCTTCTGTCCTTGTAAAGATCTTCGGTCACTTCATACTTGTTTTCATCGTGTACTTCATGTCTGGTTTTAATTCACACCAACTTCCAACTTCCAGCTGTGATTGCCCGCTGTCAACGAGATTGGTCTTATCGGTTAGGGAAAAATGTTCCTGTTCATCAGATCAGAGATACATCATGAATGTTTGACAAATTTGATCTACGGTCGTTGTATGGTTGCGCTACACCGCTCATGCCTCAATTTGGAAAGAGGCAAGTTTGTATAATTTTCCACATACCCGGAGACGAACAAAAAGGCCTTTTTGGAATTTGGAGCTTCCTTGTGTCATCGTAACAGCAAAAGGCTCGTGGTGAAAAGCTGCAGAAAATTTACTTTTCTTCTCAAAAGTCAAAACTCACCTCAAATTCAGGCCAAGCAAAACAAAGAAAACATGCGGACCGCCAAGGAAACGACACTTTCGCTTGCTTTATTCACCACGGAAAGTCAAAATAATTATTACCTAGCCCGTCTTTATAAGTGGGTGATTAACTTGACTAAGTGGCCATGGATTGGAACAGTAATTGCAGGAACAAAGTTTATTTAGTCAAATATTGATATGCTTATTTTTTTCTCGGTTCAATTTCAACTCCAGATAAGGTATCCTTCGAAACGTGAAATCAATCGACTTTTACAGACAGAGAGCAAAGAGAGGCAAATGTGTAATTTCTCATGAAATTTCAAGAAGATTTAAATTGTTGTAATTAAAAGGAACAAATTTGAGAACTATTCTAGGATTCAGGCAGGAGGAGTTTATTCAAAAAGGAGAAGTGAAAGTAATTTTAAAAGAGCAAAATGCAGGTCAAGCGGTCCTGCATCAGTCCGCAGTGCCGAAAGAGATTTGGAATTATATATAAAACTTTGCGTTACGTTGGATTCGTTGCAAAAAGGAAGAACCTATAAATACAGGCGACTCTAAGAGAAGAAGTTGTTCTTCAGAAACCAATTAAAAAATTTATGATCCGGCTGTTTAGTAAAAGCTTATTTCTTGGGTGGTAGTTGCATTATTAGAGCTATGTAAACGTGCCTTTAGAAACTTGGGCGGGTTAAATCAGAAAATTTGAGTATGATAATTTTTCTTTCTCAACAAGCACTCGTAACGCCATTCAACTTGTAACGATGCTAATTTCACTTCAACTTCTGTTTTGTAGATCATACAAAACCGCTAAAAGTCTTACTGGAATTAGCTGTTTTGTAGCTCTCATGATGGCGTTGTTGTTTCTCCGAATCTAATCCCAGTTGGGCCCGCTGGAAGTAGAGCAGCTCCAGTCAACTCTTCTGATATAAGGAATAAATTCTGGTGTAATATTACGGTTTTAGACCGTTTTAGTCGTCGTCTTGTCACTCTTCTTACCCTTTAAACAATGCACACTTTTAATCCAACACAAGCCACACAAAACGCAAACGCTAGCAGCTTCGATCTTCGTACCAATTTTTACCTTTCTTCCAAGCGCAACAATACAGTACTATTGGAAAATACCCTGCCTTTGAATGGATTGAGAACCCTATATAGCTTCAGTCGCTATAAACTCTTGCTTTTGCAAGTGCAATTTTGCAAGTGCAATTTTGCCTTAAATTGCTTAATAAAACAGAAAGTCACCTGCCGTTGCTGCCATTTTCCTGCTTCTTTTGGGTATGCTGTGTTGCATGTCGGTTTCGTTCTCTCTTTCAATCAAATCATCATCAGCGGTAAGGTCCGGTTCTTCAAAAGAGAGAACTTTGTCGTCTGATGCGTGTAACAACGCTAAGTAAATGTAATAATCATTTTCTTCAATCCCGATAGTGTCATCTGCAATCCATTTAACACTTACAGTGCCTTTTATGCCATCTTTGGAAACTATGTGTTCTTTCCCGGTGGTTGTAAACAGAAGGGGGTCCACAGGGTCCTGGCTGTACCACTCTGTTCGAACATCGGCAATATGGTCATCATCTGGCAGGTCTTCAAGAAGTTTCACGATGTAAAAGGAGCTTGTTTGCACGGATCTTGGTCTAAAGCTCTGCGGATACAACACATATGTTCCTTGGACCACTCTCAAGCAGCTGCTAAACCTTTGCTTCAGTCGCTTTAAAAATATTAGTGTTGTGTTAAAAAAAAATGGCTGACAGCAGTTTCAACAGTGGTCTTGATCAGCGATGTGTAAACGAAAGGTGTTACCGCATCGAAAGCAATGCTGTAACAAATGAATTAAACCATATGCATGTCCGTGTGAACAGTGCCTTAAATGAACATTATTTCTAAAGTAGGTTATGCTTTGTACAAAACTTGAAAAAGCTTCTCCTTTTATTTGCTTTTCTGTAAAATTACATCGCCTGTTTTTCTCAGCCTGGATTCTCTGCTAAAACATTCAGTTAAAACTTTGGTTTAAAAATTAACCTGGGTTTCTGGTTATTAGGATATTACACTAATAACCTGGAAAACTCACCGACAAGCTCGTATTCTTTAGCGTTATCTTCCAACATAAAATCCTGGTATATTCTCCACTCGTCTTCTGAGCTGACAGTAAAAAGTCTGCCACTAGGGGAATCCGGCGGATCAGGCTTTTTATGCTTCACACCAATCGAAAAATCAAGTTTATCGATGACACACTCGTCTGACTCGTGCGCTTTGTCTTGAAACCCTCCGTAGCCGTCCAGAACAAAATGCGTCTTAAAATCTGAAAAGCTTCCTTCACTTATTTTCATATAAGCTGCCGGTACAAAAAACAGGAAACCGGCAGAAAAATCACTCGAGTGGTCATTGTCACGATCGGTCCGCATGCCATGTGCTTTTACCGGATGTCACTGATGTCATGCCAGGTTCAGAATCACCGTGTCCACGAAACATGCGTTCAGCGGTCGTCATAGCCACGAGTTCAACAACCTCATGTACACGTCTCCATTGTCTCCTTTCATTGTCTTTTTGACTCGGATAAAGACTTTCAGCTGAACTTTATTTTTAAATAACATGAACCGGTCTAAATTCATGCGTTTTGGGATGTGTAATCACAAGCTCAGGAAAGGTAGATATACTTTATACCTGAAATTCAAAAAACGTGATATACCGAATACCCATATTTCAGCTGAAATATACCGCATACCCGATTTAAAAAGCCCCTGTATACCGTATACCCAAAAACCCTGGCCGACCCTGCATGATATTTTTTTCTCCCTCCAACATTCTGCATGAAATTATTTTTTGTGTGTGTTCCACAAGAGGAGGGAATACATACAGTGTATACGAGGTATACGACACTTTCTATAAGACATACGTCCTATCTTTACATGTTTACTTGGGCATTTAAAAATGGCAGTCGCGTTTGCCAAAGTCAACACAGAAATCCTTAGCCAAAGCACATTCAAACCTCTCGTTTGGAAACGATATATTGACGAACGTTTCTCCTACTGGGAAGCCAACAGAGAGGAATTAACTGAGTTCATAGATCGAGCAAATAACCATTACTTCACAATCAAGTTGACGGTGCAAATTTCTGATACAGAAACTACTTTCCTGGACACCAGCGTTTACAAAGGCCGTTGTACATTTTAAGCTGCAATAAAGCTAAGACATTTGCAAACATTTCAGTGAAAAAAATAGGCATAGCTAAATATGAGAAATGGAGCTTGACGGAAAGTTTGCAGTTGCGTTGATAATTTCTCTGCTTGTAATTTTTTTTACCTGGTATCGAAAACTTACTTATATCTTCACCGATCTCCAAAATGTACCATCTTTTTTTTTTTTTAATAAGTTCAAGAAAGTTTGCATCAAAACAAAGTTATTTCTAGCCTCGCTTCCACTCTAAGGACAGATCACAAAACATGCGACATTTCCTACAACGTAGCAAATGGTTTGTACCATGTTTGTATCCTAGAATCATCGACCTCGTTCCAGGGTCTCAAAGATGGCGGCGACTTGAACGACGTTAAGGAGTCCTGTCATGTATGAAGTCCTGAAACGGACTGCTGTTGAACAGTGACTGACGTTTGGCAAACGCTGCGGAAATAGTCATCAGAATTAAAGGGGCAAGGTCATGGCAAGAAAGGATGAAGGGAGAGAGCGAATCCCCCATACATGGGCCTCTTCCGCTGAAAATTATTTGAAATCTGTTTTTGGTTCTGTCATACTGCGTGGTTATTTTAAGGACGACACCTCATCAATCAGTTAGAATGAGGTCATGTAATTTTAATTTGTTGACATGGGAACAACAGACAAAAATAACCTTAGCAGCATCGGTGCGAACCGATGATAAATTTCAAATAATTATCATGGGGCACGGGGATTCACTCTCTTACATCATCCTCTCTTGGTCATGGGTATTTTAATGGCCCGTACAACTGCAAGGGGAAGAAATCAAGTGAATTCTTGGAAGTAGTACAAAACGTAATCAGTTTGTAATGGCTTCTGCTAGTCACAAGGGAAAACTTGAAAAAAGCGGCCCCATTTTTTTTTAATTTGTAAATTTCCATCCTGACAATCCGTGGGCAAAGGCATAGTTTCAGTGCACAAGGAAAAAAGTTTTAAACAACACTGGACCTTTATTTTCGGTTTCCATCAATAAAACCCGTAAAATGGCTCTTAATTTAATACTTGAAATTGGTGACATAAACCCTTTAAAGGGACTGTGTATCAACAGGAGCCTGGGGGCGGGTTAGCTGGGTACGAGACGAGGCGTTGTTGCTGAGGGATTTTGTGGGTAATTTTTTTTTCGTACAATGTTTTGGGGTGTTTTGTGCTGCTAGACTGGTGACATGTATGAGAATGAACATCTGAATTTTAAAAATCAACGATGAGTGTGCCTAGCTAGTGCCCGACACCAACCGTGCATTAGAAAGAAGGTAGGAAAGTAGAGTTCCATTTTTTTTCACGAATCGGATATAATCTGCCCTTCTCTACAATCTGACGTACGGAATTACTGTTTCTACAAAAGATAGAAAAAACTACAGTAGAAAATGTACAACTTTACACACTTTGACGCCATAACTTCTAAAATTCAAGAAATGGAAATGTCAAATTTTGCATCTTGATTATTGTTAAATAATGGCACTGTTTTCAAAACTTTATGCTGTTTGTGCCTTAGCGTTTTTTCCGGTACAGGTCACGCGACCTGCCAAATATGGTTGTGACTCAAAGTTCTTAAAAACCTTTTCATAGAACAAAGGTCGCCAAGCAGCTTATATGTGAAAGTTTAGATTTTCAAGATATGATGGTTAAGAACTTTCCATAGCAACAATGTAATAATAATAATAGTAATAATAACAATAATAATAATAATAACAGTAATAATAATAATAATAATAATAATAATAATAATAATAATAATAATAATAATAAGTACTTAAAGATACATGCTAATTGGGGACACAAACATGAAAAAAGAGTATCCCCCTCCTTAATTGCCAGCTGTTTGTAGTCTCTTTCATACCAAGTTTCCCGGTTAGTTTCCCAGCTTGTATCAGGGGAAATACGCTTCTGCCTGTGTATAAAATCGTTAAGTGTGAACATCCAAATCAAAGCTGAAGAGGCCATTCATTCCTGTGGTCAGAAGCCGATCACCGTCATCACCATGGGCTCCCTGTGGTACAATCCTTTTCGCCATATTTAACAATTGAAATTTTGTTTGAGAACTTTTCGCTGTTATGGATTTGAGCATTTTTTTGGACCGATTTTAAAAATCTGTGTGTCTTGAGGACGCACTTCAATAGCCTCTTCTACTACTTCCTCCTCCAGTAAGGAGTGCGTGACAAGCAAAAAACCACTGCGTTGGAGGCTAAGGATGCGTGGGATGTTTGGAAAATGCGAACGAAAAACAGGAAAAACTTCGAACTTCCTTTAAAGCATTGCCACAAACTGTGTTCTTCAGCTGATCCATGAAGAACAAGCGACCACTTGACTACACTTTATTTAAAAAATTCCGAAAACGAACACTGTAACTGTGTCCACCAATGCGACTAAGTATACCTAACCAAAACTTACAAACAGACGCCGAAAGGGACTAGGAACGAGCCTAAACTTACACCGTACTCCAACACCGTACCATCTGTCTTCAGTTTCACAAATCAAATTTGACAAACACTAAATTCTGAGCGATTATTGCCGGTTTTCAAAATGGGGCCGAAATATTAGCCATGTAATTTAAGTTTACTTCCCTGTTTGGTTTTTCTCAGGACTTCCTGGGACGGAAAATGACTTAAAACGTCAAACCTCAATTTTAATATAAATCAAGTTTATTGTTTTGATTCGTTTCCCGACCAGAGCAGAGCAGAACTCGAGTCATGGAATGCCACTGGAACTTTTTAGCCTTTGGACGAAATCTTAAGGTGCAACCATTAAACTGAAACTCTTAAGCAGCCCGTACTTTTACTTCTTGTTAGGATTTCAAATTTTGGGCGCTGTCCAAGGTGAAGTGGGTAAAGTTCCTATTTTAAGCGACTGTCATTTTGCCGAATTTAGCCACTGATTTCATTTAACAAGACTGCGAATTCTTAGTGACCGCTGTCGAAAATTAGAGCAGAAATTGTTACAACACTGAATCAAAAAAAATCACCACAGTCAACAATTACTAATTCCTGTTTGAAACATTTCCTTAAAGGAGCAATCGCCACTCGAAAACATTCCTTTTATAGTCTACATCAGAATTTCAGATGTTAGCTCTTTTTATGGTTTTATATAAAATGTGACCACACAAGTTCATTTTTTTCTTTGCGCCGGCTACTCCATGCTAGCATTTGCCGTTTCCACATCCGAGCAAAGCAGCGTTCGCCTCGCGCATGTTTTTGCACATGTATTAAAAAACAAAATAATTTGGCATAATTTGAAATCATTTGGGCTACTAGCTGATCGAGTGGAATTTAAAAGACCAATCGAGTACACTGTTAAATGTTGTTTTTCCCTTAAATCCCATATCTTTAATTCAATAAGCCAATTTTCTGCAAAACATTCTAAATATCTTAAGTTCCGTCCTATTATCAATTGCCTGGCGCAACTTACCCTTATTATTGAGATTCACGCCTTCGCTTTATTTACTGTGATTTTGTAGCAATAAACTGCAACAAAATTGTAGAAAAACTTTTCACTGTCTGTGTTTTATTAGGCAGAAAAATTTGCCGCACCCAGGCTAACAGAGCGTCGTAATTCGCCGAAAATAGCCGAATATTTTCCGGAAAGTTCTCGTAGATTTCCGACACTAAAAACGGAGACCGGGAATGCTGGGAAATTCTTGTCTTCTTCCGCTGTTGTATAAGAATATTGTTATCATATAACTAACGCCGAGTGGAATATTGGATGATTCGGTTTTCGTGGACAAACTGAGTTATGCCGAACTTTCCGTAGGTTGAAGAAGTGTTTTTGCACCTTTCTTCGAGCGGATAGCGTTTGCAGAGCGACATGGTGGGTTTTACGGGCTCTGTGAAGCTGAAGGTGATTGGAGCGACGGATCTCAAACCTGGGATTTTGGCTGAAAGAAGATCATTCGGTGGACTTAAGTCAATCGACCCTTATGTGTCGGTGAACATAGACGATGTACCTATAGCGCAGACAACGTCCAAACCAAAAACATCGACGCCTGTGTGGAACGAGGAGTTTGAAAAGGAGGTAACGAATGGAGAGACACTTGGAATAACCGTATTTCACAACGCGATTATGCCGCCGGATCCCTTCGTAGCAAATTCATTGGTGCCTCTAGAGGAGATCATGAATTCTGGTGTTAAAGGAATCTCCGATATCTGGGTACGGACGGAAAAGACAATTTATTTGAATTTCTCTTTTATTAAAAGGACTTAATTAGTCTCAAGGTTGGCCCTTTCTAATGCCATTTGGTAATGTCATCTTCAGATACCCCTTGAACCCGAAGGAAAATTGCACCTCTACATAGAACTCAAACCAGCGAAACAAGGTGAGATACAGCAGTTGAGTTTCGAATCAATCGCGCCTTGATAGCGCTTTGTTGAAAGGTTTTTTGTATTTTTTTGTGAGCAGGTGAGCAGAAGGTGTAGTACAGCGTGGATCGCACGCTATTTGCAAATCGAGTAAACGGTAATTCGAATAAACGTCGCGATGTATATTTGGTTAATGTTTTGCAGGGGATCGATCAAATAGGCGACGACAACTTCCCGTGTAGTTGCAGACGCAGCGAATTTGCCGCAGATCAGTAAAGAGGCGATCTAGGAGCAATAATAGCTATATCTTGAAGAAATTCGTGTTTTAGACCAAGTGCAGTTTAGATGCGTTTTGTTTTCTTCCTAACAGATAATGAGAAGAGAGTTTTCAAGGAAAGAGAAAGCGGTATTAAAGGACGCAGAGGGGCTATGCGACGGAGAGTCCATCAGATTAGTGGGCATAAATTTATGGCTGTTTGGCTCAGACAGCCGACTTACTGTTGCCATTGCAGGGATTTCATTTGGTGAGAACGACTTTCTAGCTTTCCTTGTTGTGCATTGTCTTTCTTTGTGGTTGATTTTGCATAAAATTGATTTGCGCTTTAGTTGTGTGACTTCAACAAGCACATCGTCTACGTGCGTTAAACTTATGCAACTGACAATTTTCTTTTCAGCTGGTGTCAATCGATTAGTGTTCTTTTGCATTTTAAATAATTTCTGCAGGGCATAGAATTGCGAACGGAGATGCCTTGGTAAGATCTTTAACCCACAGAAATTCTAAAGTACCTCATTGTGAAACTGCCGAGTTCGATAGAAGCTATTCTTTTTTGGGGTTGTTTGAGTGACAAGGCTTAGTGACTCACTATTTAGGCACGTTTGACATTTCTTCTCTAGCCTTCGAGTGTATTTGTTTACCTAGCAATATCGCAACACCTTTTTTGTGGTGTATTAATCATTTCTTGACTATACTTTTTGTGGTCGTATGTTCGATTTTTTCAGAGCGCGCCCGAAACTAGCGAAACGACCTTTTATTGACGCAGTTGTAAGTTCCGACACGCGATTTGTATATTGTCTTCGTGACAAAATTATGGGCTTTCAACCAAACAACACAGCCTCTATAGAAAGAATGGAAAGGCGGCAATAAAGTAAATCGAATGGGATTAAACTTATTAAATATTAATAGATAACATCCCCAGTTTCTGCGTATAATATTCGCGTTTATTGTTTATCGCCTTTACGATTTATAGGTGTCCACTGTTGAATACGTTTCCAGTGCAGGGCGTTTGGACATTGTTTTAAAAAAGTTAAAGTCTTGTGTTTATGTTTTGTTTTGACAAGTGCAGCCACAGCGACTGCCCATAAACTTAAACTTATTCATTGAGATCAATTTTCAGTTTGTGCACATTTTGACAAAACCTGTTTTCCTGTAAGCTTATGGTAATAATTTCACAGGAACAATTTTAAGGCATAGTATTAAAATACAAGACTGAGTTGAAAATACAGAGCTCTATTTCATAATTTCAGTTTATCATGTGTTTTGATGTGAGGTTTGATAAAATGAGCATGTATTTAGTGCGTACATGTCAGTTGAAATGTCTCGCAATATTTTTAATTCACGGTAATATAAAATGGTGGGAAAGAATAAATCTTTCAGCATACTGTGGCCATTTCAGTAATGTGAAGAAAATTGAAAAATTACGATCTGCTTTAATTTAGTGTGTCTACTCTGTAGCAAACAGAAAAAATAATTACCAATTTTTCGTCAATTTCTTTCCACTTTTGCCCTAATGGATGTGGTGTCGACAAGAAAGGGGGTTGGTTCATTTGTTAATCAATAGTGTGTGCAATCATTTTTTCATGCAAAGTAACTTCATGTATTGATAAATGCCAAATTATATGGCTGGATTATTAGAAACTTTCATGGCGTTCTTTACAAGTTTTGGCTACCTAGTGAGTTAGATTGGAATTTGCCAGGTGTGGAAGGAGAAGGTGTTTAAAATGTTGAATATATTTTACAATAATCATTTGAGTTAATTTGAAAGTGAAGTTTGTTGCGCATGTACTCTCAATGCAATAATAGTCGCTGAAATAAAAAAATGATAATAAGTATAATAAAATGCAACCCTCTCCCAGTCATATGTGTCGTAATCAAAATCTTCATTTAATAAATTCTTTTGGATGTCTAGGACAAAGGTAGCTTATTTTCTTTGAAAGATTAGAATTTAGCACCCTATTCTAATTCAAGTTATTTTCATGACAGCTTTACTTTTGTTGTGGTTACACATGGTTAATAGTTTGCAGAAAGGAATTTGTGAAGATTATTTCTCATGAAGAGAGTGTGAAGTTGTTTCTTAGTAGCTTGTCATGACAGAAATGTTGGGTTAGGTGATGGTGATATAATGTGCCCACTATAGATACAATCCTTTAACAGAATCCTTTGGAGCCACGATTTGGAGTCTGTAATAGAGAAAGCCTGTAATAGTAGTCCTGAGTTATTTTCAGTAATTTTTTTTGCTCTCGCTTCAACTCCTGTCTGTAATAATGAGGTACATGTATCCGTGGGATGGAAATTGAGCATCCTTTCAGTCTTTATAACACTTAACCCTTAAATATATGCAACTCTGTAGTCACAATAGTCAAAAGGCAAATGCTAAATCCATGTTCCTATCTGCAAAACTAATACTTTGTACTATAGGTAATTTTCTTTATACTATCACGACCCTAAGTTTCGCAATTCTCTGAACTCTGAAGTAGTTGATACGATTTCTATAATTACTTCTTGTAATAGACATATTTGGTTGGTTTTGCCCCCCCCCCCCCCCACCCCCCCCTCACTGTGAAGGGTATGGTTTTCAAGTAGTCTGGTCTGGGATAGGGTATTGAAATCAGGGATTTTTGGTCTAGAATAGGGTATCGATTACCCTAATTTTCTTTGTTCCTTCATGTTAATCTCTGATTTTCTTTACAAGGCCATGTGGCTTGGGGAAACTCAGTGGGGCATTTGCTCACTTCATAGGACTCTCACACACACTTTAGAAATTTCTACTTTCATTGTACGAGTGCTACGCAGTACCTCACATTGTTTGCTGTCAATTACCAGGAAACTGATAAGTGGTTTGAAAAATTCAGTGTGAATGTAGGATTTGAAAAAGTCGGAAATAAATGTAATTCAATCACAGCAAATTTGTTGATCAACAGACGGTTTTCCATTGAAAACACTGTGGTAATATTTCCAACAGATCACTGAAGGATAGCTAGTCTGGGATAGGATTGGGATTTTTGGCATCTAGTCTAGAATAGGGTTGCAAAACAGAGCTGAAAGTGGTCTAGAAAAGGGTAAGGGTTTCAGAGTCCTTTGCACACCCCTCCAGGTGCCAAAACTTTTTTGAGTAACCCCCTCCCCAGGGGTTTTGCCTGTGAGTTCAGTTGTGAGAAAACGCTGAAATTTTATTCATAATTGAAACGTCTCTCTATATAATTATGCACAATGTTTCTGGTTGCAAATTAGACATGTCAGGTGTCTGTGTAGATTATTTGTTTCCATAGAAAGTACAATGTTTATAAAACAGTGAAGCCAAGGTTGATGAATATTTTTACATAAGCTCTTGTTACTTAATAATATGTATTATTTATTGGTATTAACTTATGTACAGGTTATATTAAAATTAAGTGGGAAAACTTATATATGCAGTGCACCACATATGGCTTATACGTTGTTACAATGTTACTAATTAAACTTGAATTCTGCACCTGTGTTTAAAATAATCTGCTGTTTTCGGCAATAAAAAGTTACCTTCAGGCTGGTTTCTTACTAGGGCTTGCGAGGTATTGTGGCTGTATTTCAAAATTTAAGCAAGGTTACAGTGTAGATGCAGATTAAACAAGAAAGGACACTCTTATTTTATTTTTAGTTTTAGACGTTATAACTATTAGCATCTAAATTTAAGTTTTTGTTTTCTATATAAAAACATGTTGTAATGTTCACTGGCTGCAAGATAACTCACCCCATTCTTTTGCTGGGGAAAAATGAAGTTTCTTTTTGCAAAATCTCTACTAGATTTACCTTATCACGAATTAGTTTGGTTTGTATTTTTGAAGTGTGTTTGACTGTAATAATGCAAACATACATTGCTTTTTCAGTCAAAATGAATTTTGTAGTTATGTTATTCGTCATTACAAAGCTGATCCTTTTAGTGCTTAATGGTGTTGTTTAATGTAACTCCCTAGATTGTCTTGAGTTTTACTTATTATAATGCTTACGGAAAATTCTCTGGTAGCTTCCTACAATGCTTACAAAAATTTCTCAGATAGCTTCCTACTTTGTTGAGCTCTGACATCTACTTGAAAAGGTATTGAAGGCCCTGAAATAGATAACTGTTTAGAAAAAACGTAATTGTCACTGCTTTCCAATTGATGCTGTATGTATTGTGTAGCTGATTGAAATTCGCTAATGAGAACAGCTGTTTAATCATGTGTGTATGGTCTGCTCTCAGGGCTATTTGACCAACAGGAGCTATGGACTGATAGCCCTGCAGGGCACCCATTAAAGAACCTGAGATCTGTGCCTAATTTTTGGCTATGGCATTTGGTGTTTCACATCATGGGCTACTACCCTCTGAGAATTTTCCCCTTCAGATGTTTTTCAGGCAACAGCACTTGATGCTAGTACAGTATTTTAAGAACTTCAAGGATCTTTGACGCTTCAAATTAGCCTTAAGCTATATTTACTTTAGGTTGATACCTTTATTACTGAGCAAAGATTGAAATTCATTAAGTCAGTTGACAGCTGTGTAAATGCATTGGTCTAAGCTAACTGATTATAAGTATTCTTTGACGGCTGAGTTATTTCAACAATAATGTTTTAAGAACAATCATGTAAAAATCTTCTAGCAGCAATTTTTTTCCTGCAGTTAGATAATGACTTACTCGTGTCGGAAAACCAAAAAATTATGGATTTTCTAAGTTTGTGTTAGAGATAAAGTGTACAGTATGCAAAAGCACCCTAAGTTTTTAAAAATGGGTTCTCTTAATTTGAAAAGGCTTCCACAGTTTTACATTGAAGAACATTGTGAATAAAATTCTTGAGGGGATGGTTCTGTGTTAAATTTATTTGAGTAGGTTATACATTGATTTAAACGTAAATCTTTTGAAAAGAAATTCACAAGCCTTAAGCAGCCCCATTACTAGCAAAATTCAATAACCTATGGATAGCAGAAATATTTGAAACTTTTAACATATTACACTTTTTGCAAAATATAGAAAATTGTAAGATTATAGAATCCATCAAAAAAAAAAAAAAGGAATCCATCAAAAAATTAAAATAAATTGTAAATTAAAAGATTATAAAAATGCACTGCCATTTGGTAAGAGTCAATCATGTATGAGGAGAGACTCTATCAAATGAAAAGGAGGTCACCAAGCTGAGCTGATAAGAGAGTTCCATTCAAGCAAAGTTATTACAATGATCACAGGCACTAATAATGTTTGTCCACATTTCTTCCTCATCATCCACACTTGGTCTATTGTGTGCACATCAAAGATGCATTTAACCAATTAGCCCAAGCATCTCTTTTGTCTTGTGATACCTTGTTTTGTTGAGCAATGATCACTAAAACAGTAATCTTGAGTATTCTTCAACACCTATGCAATAAACAAATTCCCCGAGCATATAGATCTCAAGTGATTAATGGACCCTCTCTCACATACACATAACCCTTCAGTGCCACTGTTCGGTACAAGTTGTCGAAAATGTGCATTTTGTTTGTTTTAGCACTGATTTATTGATTCATTCTTTTATTTTGTTTTTAGGGGCGTGTTTAACAAACAAGGTTATCAATGCCAAGGTTAGTCTGAGAGAATACTAAATAGTGTTATGTTATGAAGTCAATCAAGCACCGGCGTCACCAGTACATAACCACTTCCCAACACCTCTTCCCCGCTTCCTGTATACTTGATACCCTCTCTTCTTCCCGCTAAATACAAACAAAATAAGTGGTTTACAATCTTCAAATAATGAAGAAGTGGTGATTGATGGTAACACAAAACAAAACTGTATGTTTACATGTGTGTGTGGCTTGTGTATGTGTGTTTTGTTCTCTATATCTTGTTTTAAGGGGAAAATAATTCTTGATCCGTACTTTAAAGAAACAATTACCACTCCGTATTTTAAAGAAATATGCGTACACTTCCAAATGAAATCTCAAAAAAGGAATATTTTCTATATATTACGAAAAGTCGTAGATGGCAAAATTATTTAAATTAGTCTCCCTCAATGTAAGGGGTATAAACAATTTTCATAAACGTAGAGCCATATTCACGTGGTGTCGAAAAAGAAAAGCTGACGTCATATTCCTTCAGGAGACACATTCAAAGGAGGAATCTGAGAAACAATGGGTGAATGAATGGAGTGGATACAGCGAGCATGATAAATGTACTTTCTGCAACAATGAATCAGAAACATTACACCACCTATTTTTCAACTGTCCTCACTCAAATCTATTTTGGAAACATCTGGAAAAATATTACTTTAACCTAACAAAACAACTTAAAGTTCTCAGCCTTCAAGAAATCATTATAGGTATTACAGCATTATCATGCCCCTTACTAAACTATCTAATTTTAATCGGTAAAGTTTATATTTGGGATTGCAGGAGGAAGTGTGTACGGCCGTATATAGAAGGTTTTATACTGAAAATAAAAACAAAATATCAGATAGAAAAATACATCGCGACCAAAAACAACGATCTAGAAGCATTTTATAAGAAATGGACGGGAAATTTTCCACTCTTAGTTTAATCTACTTTTGTTCTTTTTTTTCTTTTCTTTCCTTTTTATTTTTCCATTACTTGTTTGTATAGCTGTAAATTAATGTAAAATAGTGTAATAGAGTAACTGTAATTAATATTGTTGTTAAGTAAATGTTATTGTAAGTTAAGGCAATTTAGTATCATGTATAAAATAACTTCAGTTATCTGCAGTTTAAATCTAAATTATACAATGTATATCAGGAGCCCATATATATATTTAACTAATTGATGATTAAGGGCATATTAATTGTTAAAACAGCAATTGCGCAGCTGTTTTAGCTTTGTAAATCTAATTTGTAATTCTTTGTAATTCTGTGTTTGTATGTACTTTGTGTTGTAAATGAATTAAAAAAAAAAAAAAAAAAAAAAACACAAAACAAAACTGTGGATAACATTTCTGAAAACCAGTGGGAGAACAAGAAATGATACATGGAACATTTCCTCACTGTGCTTGTCATGATTATGATCAATTACACAATAACTGAAGATAATGGGCGTACCGTGATTGGTCAATACCTATTGATTATTTTACCAGTAAACCATATGGAAAGCATGGTTATTATTATTATTATTATTATTACATAAAAGCAATATACCACACATTTCTATGGTTTATTGGCTCAATAAACCACTTGGGATGTTGGAATAACACTTGAAAAGCTTGTAAATCACTGGCCTACTGCTCATGACTTACAATCTCTTCTCGTGTTCTTCCAACATTCAGCTTGGTTTATTGAGCCAATAAAACACAGAAATGTGTGGTATATTGCTTAATTTTTGCACTCTATATTGTTCATAAAGCCTTCTAATGTCTTCATTCAGTGAGTTTGCTGCTTTGCAACTGTTTCCACTGTGATCATCTTAGTTGATCTCTCTCCATCTCTGTCTTTTTCACCATGTGCTGAGTAACCAGTCTTTACATTTTTGACAATAGATGATTATTGATCAAACAAGAGATGGAATAATCGCATGTCATGAGTGTGGGACAGAGAAAAATCTGAGTCCCCAATAGGAGTCAAACCCATGACCTTCTGTACACTGGACGGACCCCCTAACCACTGAGCTACTGGGAGACTTGTGGCAAGCATAGGTCATATTTACTGAGTTTGTGGTGACACGCATACTAGCTGCATACTGCTAGGATCAGCAATGTTGAATTGCCCTATGGGTGATAAAATAAAGAAAGATGGTGAATTTTAAGCTTGTTGAAGAAAATAAGAAAAGATGGAATAATCAACATGTCGCGAGCGTGGGACAAAGAAAAAATCTGAGTCCCTTACAGGAATTAAACCCATGACCTTCCGTATTATTGATGATATTTGTTAGGAATAGTATGGGACTATTTATCATCGTCATTATCATCATCGTCATGAGAAGGCTGTAAAAAGCCTGGCCTAAGTGTAGCTGTGTTTATGATTATCTATAATGGTTTTTTGCTTTTGTTTGTTCCATCTGCAGTATGCACTTGTGTGGTTCACAAACGATGTCACTTGGAGGTGCTTTCTCAGTGCCCTGGTGTTAAGCAAGAGATACCAGAGTTCTTTGCTGTTGATGAAAAGGTATTTGTCAGCCATTTAAGTTTGTATTATTTTATAATAATAATATTAGGGTTTTAACAAACCACATGATGCTTTTAAAACTCAACATTTTTCATTTACAAGACATGTTTCGGATGAAACATCATCCATCGTCAGTTGTTGCACAATGAATGATGTTTCATACGAAACATGTCTTGTAAATGAAAAATGTTGAGTTTTAAAAGCATCGTTTGGTTTGTTGAAACCCTGTGTTACCTTGTGTTACAATATTTGTGACTCATTGCGTGACTCGTTGTAGCATACCTGTCACTCTTTTGTATTTCCTCATTTGGTAATTAAATCATTCCTTGTTGAACTTTATGGCGTGTTCAAGTCGCATCACCTTGTACTGCTATGAAACAGTAATAATAATATTTTAGTAACAGTGACATTAATAATAATTTGTCCGTCCGTGATAATTGGATGTGATACCCAGTGGACTGAGTTTAATGGATAATAATAATTTATGTCTTGTCAAAAACGTAAGGAGCAGTTGCTTGACTTTGCAATGTCAGAACTAAAGAATGAAATTTAAATAAAGCTCGTTTAATTCTCACAATTACAAGTTACCAATGTCTGATAGCATTAAATCTCTGTAAAGCAGACACCTCCTTGAAACAGACAGTTTTTGCTGATCTTGACAGTGTTCATCTGAAAGAGTTGACTACACTGTACCATAAGTGGAGTAATAAACACTCAGAACATTTTATTAAACTTATTCATTTTAAAGGGGGGGGGGCATTTTTTTTATTTTATTAGATAAGGGTCATTAATTAGAGAGAAGTGTACATGTTGGTTCAGTTTCTGCAAACAAAGTCTAGAGGAACATGACTGATGCTGCTCGAACATCTTAAATCTTGAGATCAGTTTCATCTATTTATATGTTCATTTCACGGTCTTTGTTGATGTATTTATCAGAAAACCATGGCAGAATCGTGAAGGGGGAAGTGATGATGGCAAATCATGCTAGAAAATCTCTGGACTGCAAACTGCAGTGAAATCAGTGTTAATAAACAAGCATCTGTGTGATGAAATCAGCAATAACAAGAAAGCAACCATTTGATGTAGATGTACATATGAAAAGGCTCTATTCCATATGAACTGTTGGCTACTGGGCTTGTGTTCTTCACTTTCACCTAATTCCCTTTTTTAAAATAAATTTCAGAGTGCTTTTGCAAGATCAAGTACAGGGTCATTGCGTTTCAAACTCAACATGCCTCACAGATTCACAGAGCATAATTACAAGAGACCAACTTTCTGTGACCACTGTGGTTCCCTTCTTTACGGTCTTTTTCGCCAAGGAATGCAGTGTTCAGGTATGTGGAGCTAAGAGTGCCAAATTATTAAGGGGCAAATGTTGCAGAATTTCTCCTTAGGAAAATATGAAAACCAGTGTGGCCAAAGACAGATTGAGTAAGACTGGTGGCTGATCATTGGTGCAGGCACTTAAGTCTTTCTTTGTTTTTGGCATGCAACCTCATTCCCAGAGTGTCTCCTCTAAGTCTTCCTGTCCCTTATAAAGTGACTAGGTAAAGGTAGGTGAAGTTGCACACGAGCCGAGGAGGCCCACACGGCCAGAGCTTATCCCGGTTTCTGCAGCATGAAGCAACTGAGAGTATTGCTACTTCCCCCTGGATGGGATGCTAGTCCATCGCAGGGTTACCCCCAACAGTATGTTGCCGGTACCCATTTATACACCTGGGTGGAGAGAGACAATGTGGGGTACAGTTTCTTGTTAAGGAAACAACATGATGGTGGGGACTGGGCCTTGAACCATTGACCCTCAGTTCTAAAGTCCAATGCACTATACACTCCACCACCCCCCCCCCCCCCACACTACATGTAGTACATTACCCCAAACATTCTGCTAGGTTCTGCCTATTGTTTGCTGATGCCCATTTTTAACCAGGCCACCTGGGGGAGCCCTGTTCTAGTAAATAAATCTTTTTTTTTGTGAGCAACTCATTTTCATCATACAATTTTTGCACACCCAACACAGTGCCATTCCAGGGTCTTCATGAATTTGCACAAGGAAAATGTCTTCTTTTTCCTGTTTCAGCTTGCAAGATGAATGTCCATAAAAGATGTCACAGGAATGTAGCCAACAACTGTGGTGTTAATGCCAAAGAGATGGCGCAAATCTTAAAAGACATGGGACTGACAGGAAACAAGCTGACAGAATCAATGAGGATAAAAAAGGTTGGTAAATGCAGAGCGGTAATGTGTCCTGATTATCCTTTGCACTAGTCTTTAGCAACCTCATTGCAAGGCCACTAAAGTATAGTTTAACCCTGTGTACAGACCACATGTGGGCCAAAAAAGGTGGCCAGATTAACAGAGTTATCAAATAAGGAAATGACTACGATCAGCTTTTTCAGGATGAAAAAAGCTAGTTGTAGTAACATTCTTGGTGAGCTGAAGCACTGATGTTTGTGGGCTGCACATGGCAACTAAAAGTTGGATGTCTCCCTTTTGATGCATTTTGATGCCATCCTGTCCGCAATGGCAAGCTGGAGACCAAAACAAGAGTTTGGAAGCCATTGGTGATGGGCAGTAGTAAGCCAACAAGGGGAACATTCAACTTCTGGTTGACGTCTGTGCCTCAAAAGTGTCTGTACTTAGGTTCCTGAATGTAACTCTGTTTACAGGGTGGAGGTGGGGTACGATTGTAGTTGGAAACCTTTATTTTAATCCAGATCAGATAATTGTGTTCGGACCAACGGTTTGTGCCGTGGCAAGTTTTGCTTGAGATCATGAGTTCCAGAGTTTGAGCCCTGACTATTCCCTTTCCATACAGTCAACTTGCTGATCCAACTGACTGAAAGTGACAGGCCTGGATCATTTGCACTATTTTGCTTGACTTTGCGTACCCTTCAGCCTTCATTCCTACCCCAGGTCCATAACAACTTATGCCCTTTTGCGATTTTCCATGATATTACTCAATACTAGTAATGGACGCTTCACATATTTTCTCAAATGTTGTTTTTCTGTCTGATTCCCTCATTATCTGCTTATTTTCTGCCACCTTTTTCCTGAGTTGCTACCCTCCTTCCTCCAGCCATTGGTTAAGGGAACCAAAAATTAGTATGTTTTCAATAAGTGCACCCTTGGGGGTTGAAAAGAAGAGTCCAGTATTGAAAAACATCATTGATCTCTAATATTTCACAGCCATCCATTGAATACAATGGATCAAACATGTCAATTGAGAATAAAACCAACTGCCTTGATCCTCTGCCAATAAAACCTGATGACCTGGAAACTTCTCCTGGAGTACGGCGGCGGCAGAAGAGGTTTGGCCTGTCTGACTTCCACTTTATTAAAGTCTTAGGAAAAGGAAGCTTTGGCAAGGTGAGTGTGTTCAGTTACTTCTTGCTTGCCACAAACAGCCGTCTACATTGTACACTGGGCTCATGGCTCTTTCACTAGAGAACAGTCAAGTTCAGTTGCCACTGGATTTAAGTAAATTTTTCCTTGTCCAATTCCATTCCCTTTCTGTGGTTTAATTCCCTTCAGAATGAGAATGAGAGGTGGTAGGAGTTGAAAGATGAGTGGAAAAGTTGTGTGACAAGTTCGTTCAGCCCCCTACAACTGTCATCATCCACCTGAAATGAGGACAGTGGCAGATCCCAAGTTTCGTGTAAGTGGGGGGGGGGGGGGAATGGGAGGTAGGGGGTAGGGGGTTGGGAGATGGAATGAAAGTGTGTCAGACTTTTAAAGAACGTTGGCCCTCTTGGCCTTATATATATATTTTGTAAATAAGGAAAAGCCTGTTTTCTTGATATGCCACTGACATAAAACTGGTCAAAGAAGCAAAAACTTGGCTACTCATGAAAACCTGAACAAATTCAAATTTGATGATAACACATGGAAATGGGGAAGAGTTGACAAGTCAGATTGCAAGTAAATTGAGTACAAGAGCTTGAATTCTTGCCAACTTAAGTTCTTATTATTTTGAGCCCGGCTTATATTTTCCTTAACAAAATTTTGGCACAAAATGAACGATCTGAGTGGTTGGGTAGGCATTTGAATTTTTTAGTTCACCTAAAATTGTGATGTCACATAACATTTGTAGGAGTTATGTTATAAAATACAAAAGAATGAAATGGCCATGTTGTGGTCACAGCAGACACGTGAGTGAATTTGGGAAAACGAGAAAGTGGTGTTAGATGTCATCTGCTTTTCATGTTCTTGTAACCTATCCAGTTCTCCTGTTTGCGTCAGGTTAACCCTTTAATCCCCAATAGTGACCAGTGTATAACTTCTCCATATGATGTTACTGTATGATCAAACATACAGGTCATGAGAATGAAGAAAATAATCACCAAAGATAAAATGTCTTGATGTTTGAACAAACTCTCCCAACTTGTACCATAAGAAAATGTGGAGGCCAGTGAGGAGAGTATGAATGTTGGTATTGAGGCTGTGAGGTTTGAAGGGTTAAATATAATTATATATAATAGCTACCAGCTACAGTATACTTTTGTCCCAATTGTTATTATCCTGTTTCTTGTTAGGTTCTGTTAGCAGAAAGAAAAGGCTCTGATGAAATTTATGCAGTTAAAATCTTAAAGAAGGAGACAGTTCTTCAGGACGATGATGTAGAATGCACACTGATTGAAAGACGGGTGTTGACTATATCTGCTGGGCATCCTTATCTCACGGCGCTTCATTCCAGCTTTCAAACACAGGTATGCGTAGAACCCTCTTCAATTAAACACTGCCCTAATCTTTTTGACCGTTGTACGTGTTGTGCATGTACACGTTTTAATGAGTTTTTGTAAGCTCCTCAGTGTTATGTGGATAAATAAACTATTGTATTGTATTGTATTGTATTGTATTGTGTAACTGAAAGGACTTGACATGTGCAATTTTTTCGTCAGGATCGACTGTTTCTTGTTATGGAGTATGTCAATGGAGGTGACTTGATGTTCCAGATTCAAAAAGCAAGAAAATTTGATGAAAAGAGATCCAGGTATATATGTAACAGTTTATTTTTGTTTTTGCTTTTGGGGTATATCAAAGCATAGGTGAAGGAAGTCTTTTTACAGACCTACAGATTGACATTTTATTCTTTACCTTTGAATTTTATCGAGTATTAATTTTGCATCCTTAATGCATATTTAGGTTTTACGCAGCAGAAGTTGTCTTGGCACTTCAGTATCTCCATCGGCATGGGGTTATTTATAGGTAGGCAATATTTGTTTGATGTACACATTTTTTTCCTGTCTTACTATGGAAGGATTTTAGTGATTGTTATGAATTTCCCTCATACCCCTTGATTAAATGGTTCAGGCAGAGGTTTCTTTGTTCAAAGTCTTTGGCAGTTCAAGAAGCTTGTCGATAAACATTAAATCAGCAGAAAGTTGTCCCTTTGCAAAGGTAACGTTTGATTTGTTTTTTGGTCTACGAGTAAACATGTACGTCTCTCTATGTAAAATAATGCTGTTCTCTCTAAGTATAGATCTATTTGCTTACCCCAACAGGGATTTAAAATTGGATAATGTACTATTAGACAAAGATGGACATATCAAGTTGGCTGATTTTGGAATGTGCAAAGAGGGGATGACTCCAGGAGGGTACACAAACACGTTTTGTGGAACACCAGACTACATCGCTCCTGAGGTGAGATTCTTAGAAAGGAGAAAAGAACTTTACCATACTGTACAGCAGATTGCAAAAATGGCCTCTGTTGTTTTGTGTTGTCCAGAAAAAAAAAACCGTGGTAAACGAAATTCAATGACATCGCTTAAATCAAATGTCGACTCAAAGTCCTGTACAGGTCCTAAACAGAGCATGTCTTTTAGGTGCCAGTTCTGGATATGGGTGTGGAAATCATAACTGTTGTTATAAAATAGGTTCCAGATTTTGATTAACGACCTTATTACCATTCCTTTTTCCTCTCCCCATTCTCCTTACGCTGTTGAGACCCTTTAAGCCCTAATAGCGACGAAGGTGAAAATTCTCTTTACATTATCACTACTTGTTGTTCAAACATTCAAGTGAGGAGATTAAAGAAAGTGGTCACCAAGGAGGATATGTCTTGATATTTAGACAAGTTATCCTTACTAGTTCCATAAGAAATGTATGGAGAACAGTAAGGAGAATATGCATTTTTATGTCAGGGCTTATAAAAGAGTTAAAGACTTCTCCACCAGGGAGCTCTGTCTCAAGGCACATGTACTTGCTTTTAACAAGGTGCTTATATTGTGTACTCTTTGTTTGGCTCCTTGCAGTGCTTTGAGTGTCATTCCTTCATTTGTTTAACAGTTTGTTTTGATGCTTCCAAGAGTTGTAAAGTTTAGCTGGTAAAGGGTTTTTTCTGTGTCTTAATTAAGAATACTTTTTTAATTTTATTCAGATTCTTCAAGAAAAACCTTATGGTTACTCTGTGGACTGGTGGGCGTTAGGAGTTCTTATGTATGAGATGATGGCAGGGCAGGTTAGTAGAAACAGTTTTTTTTCTGTCTTAAGTTGAACGTCTGTTAAAGCCAAGTAATACGAGTCATCATGAGTGACATTTCCTTGCAACTTATTGCGCAACAGTGTTGTGTTGCTAGTTGAGAATGTTTGTTGTGTGTAGCAATTTTCATCTTGCAAAAAGTAGAAGCAACGTCTTCTTTCTACCACATGAAAATTTTTGCACTTCTACGCAATATTGTTGGCGACAAGTTGCATAAAAATATTTGCCTGTATTACTTGGCCTTGATTTGTGAAGCCCAATTCAATTCCATTTTATTTAAACACAGTAAAATTCATTAGGAATACAAAGCATTCAGGCTGTTCCAAGCATTCAGGGCTGTGCCCTCAAATAGAGAGGGTGACCTTTGCTTGTACCTTTTCAAACCTTGCACTCTTTACTTCTTTTCACAGCCTCCATTTGAAGCTGATAACGAAGATGACCTGTTCGAGTCCATTAAGCACGATGATGTGCTATATCCCGTCTGGCTCTCCAAGGAAGCCGTTTCAATACTCAAAGGGGTAAGGATCGTGTGATATTTGGTGCTGTGTCGGTGGGGGAGTGAAACACTTCAATCTGATATCAACAAGGCAAATTGGCCACCGTTATCCCTTTAAGCCCTGATATAAAAATGCATATTCTCCTTACTGTTCTCCATACATTTCTTATGGAACTGGCAAGGAGAATCTGTCAAAATATCAAGACATGTCATCCTTGATGATCACTTGCTTTATTCTCATCACTTGAATGTTTGAACAAGTAGTAATAATGGAAATTAGAGAAATTTCATTTCGTCACTGTTAGGGCTTGAAGGGTTGAGTTCAAAAAACGGGCCTTTCAGAGCGTAAACTAAACAACATGACCTGGTGAATTAGCTGAATGAAAGCGCTCGTTGTTTTCATGGGGAGTAAGAGCGCTGATCTCAAAGAATCTGGAAGATAAACATTTGTTCAGCGTTGTAACGGCTTTCCGTGTTGCCGTGATGTATTCAGGGTGTTCTGGCTCACGCTGTAACTCTATTTGCTTATTTTACAGTTTATGACGAAAAATTGTACGAAAAGACTCGGCTGCACAGCCAGCGGGGAGCAAAGCATTCTGGATCATCCGTTCTTTAGAGAAATCGACTGGATCAAGTTAGAAGCGAGACAAGTCGATCCGCCTTTCAAACCAAGAATAGTAAGTTGCAAATTACATTTACTGCGATCTGTTTGTGACGTGTCCTTTCATTTTGAGATCAAATGCAAGCAGTCAGGTAATTAGATCAAAAAATCGTGGTCAACAAAAGTCTTAACGATTTTTCCTTGGAGGCGTCATAATACTATGTTGTTCTAAGTTTGTTTCGTTGTTTTACAGCTGATTTCACTGCTATATGCACACCCGTGTTCTTTAACCCTTTAATCGCCGATATCAGCATGCAGATTCTCCTCACTGTTCTCCTTATATCTCTCATGGTGTTAGCTGGGAGAATTTGCTTAAACGTCGAGACATTTCATCTTTGGTGATCATTCCCTTAATTCTCATGACCTGTATGTGTTGTAATGCCACTGATATGATAAGGAGAAATTGTTGCTGATCACTGTTGGGGCTTAAAGGGTTAAACATGATTGGCCGAATGTGATGAGGAAAAATTGTAGATCTTACGGTACTTTACAAATACAAATACAAATAACATATTATCCACTCGCCTCAGGGTTATAAATGTTTATCTCTGAGGAATGTAATATTTTCTACGTAAACTAGGTTTTAACTCGTTTCATAGGCAAATTTCCATTATTATTTTGTAATCATGGGCGAATAATGAGTCATGATTCGCTGGCTATTATTCGCCCTTGGTCGGAGGAAGCGACCCTCAGAAAGAAAGAAAAAAAAACCGCAGAAAAAAAAAACGAAAACACTGTGTAACTACTTGGCGCTTGTAATTTTATGGAGACTAGGTAATTTTTTCCGGGGGGGGGGGGCTTGTTTGACTACACAAATAGAACATGGTAGGCCTTTGCTGTTACAAACGCACTGATACATGAGTATTGGCGTTTTGCGCGCCTCACCTTAAATACCAGTAGGAATATTCAGTCCCCTTAGCTCCACCAAATCTGGCAAATGGAAGAAACAGATTCGAAAAACAAGTACACGCGCATTCCAACTCTTTTGTCTCCAGACCTCCCTCTCTCCTTGTGACGTGTGCGCGCGCCTTTTGTTGGCACCGGATTTTAAAATTAAGTATCGGTGAAATATTACCACATTACTTTTGGTTTGTTTAGGGTAAGCAGTTAATACTGCCTTTTAATTATTTGTTTCCCTTTTCAAGTTAAAGAAAGAAAAACAACATACGGCAATCATCGGCGAGTTAAATTAGAAAACGAAAATCAAAATGACAAACTAAGCTAACTCATAGTCAAAACCATAAATTTGTTGTACATCTCCTTTGGTGTTATTGTTGTCTATTTTTCCTTCGTCTTGGCTGTTTTTTGTTTGTTCGACGTTTCCTTTCTCTGTAGAAATTTGAGTCAATGATTCCATTCCATGATTTGTGTTGTCGATCTCTTCAGAGAAGCTCTCATACTCCGAAGCGCTCTGTTTATACTGCTCGTTTTTCTCGCCTTCCGTGTTCACGGCTCCCTCCATTTCTTGCTGTACGTGTTTCATGGTATCGGTCGAGGAACGCGCAGACTTCAACGCTTCAAAGCTCTGGTCGAGAATTAAACACCTGTGGGACGGGATGCCCTCGGGATCTTGCGGGTTGAGGGGAGTTCCATCTAGTGTGCTGAATCGCCTGTCGCCTAGGATGCTATATCTTTTGCTCATGTCAACTGGCTCCTAATTTCAGCGCTGTAAAACTTCAGAAAAGTTGTGTTGTTTTCTTGACACGAATTTTACCCTGCCTGCGCGAGAAATTAAAGGAATTATACGCGTCAAAATAAAGTGTTGCGTCACAGTTGTGTCATCAGAAGAATTCTTACGTAGTTCTCGACTTAAACGTCATCTTTTTTTTTTTATAAATTTGGGCGAAAACGTTGATGCCAGTCTTAAAAGTGGGACACGAAGGACCAGAAAACTGGAAAATTTCTTGTCTTGTCGAAAAGCTCATCTAAAATGAATTCGGCGAAGGACGAGCTCCCACGTTGAATTTATCCGTACCTTTCCTGTCCTGTAAACGGGAAGGTCAGACAAAAAAACTCCGATGTGAATTCACTTCAGTGAATCAGAATCAATTTTTGTTTGCTGCACTTGAAAAAGGTTAGAGCGGAATTCATTTGAGTGTTGAAAGTAATTCGCGTTTTGCTTTGGTTTTCCTTTGCTAGAGCAGTTTTCAATATTGCGTGTCATTGGTCTAAAACCAAAACCAAATTAATTGCCCTGACCAATCACAGTGGACGCAAACAACATAGGAACCAATCAGAACTCGAAGCAAAAACATGTGACGGGGGTCAAGCGCGGGAATTTAAATCAATCGTGACTTGCTTTCCCGGAAAACGCGTGCAAGCAAGTCACGATTGATTGGGTTGACTTCTGATTGGTTGAGAAAATTGTGGCAGTTGTTTTAACCTATCGCACAACGTAGTACTACAAAGCCAAAACAAACGCAAGAACCGCTTTGTGCTCTGTGATTGGTTAAAAATCCTTGCGCCACTTTCTCAACCAATCAGAACCAATCCTGACTTACTCGTTAGAGAGTTCCATTTTAGTCGGTTCTTCTAAATAATGTATTGTTTATTTCTATTTTCACAGCGATCAAAAACGGATGTAGGAAACTTCGACACTGATTTTACTAGAGAAGTACCGAGGCTGACACCGACCGACAAGAACGTCATTGCAAATATTAACCAGGACGAATTCAAGGATTTCACTTTCGTCAACCCACAGTTTGTGAGCGATAGCCTTGTTTAATAGCTGCTTAACTTTACATTGTACATAGGTGAACAAAACAAACAAGAGATGAAGAAAATTTTATTCCAGAATGAAAATTTTATCTTTTAGAACGTGATCAAGCGTGTATTTTTTAGATTTTAAATGGCCGTTATCGTAAAAAGTAGCGATTGTTGAATGTTTTAGCCGTGCTTGTTACGTGTTTAAAAAAGCCGCTTACCGTGACTGCTACAAACGGAGTCTTCTTTGGGGTTTTATATGGGTGTCACGCAACGCTGCTCAATAGTTTCTCAAGCATGCGTGACAGCCTGAGTTACGCCCTCGAAGGACACTGCCATAAGCGCAGATAGACATATTGTTAATATTGAAACTTCAAATGTGTGTCTTGTACGTAAGAGCGAAGTCAGACTTCAGTCAAAGTAAACAATTGATTTTCAAAAAAAGGAAGAATTGAAAAATTCAGAAAATGTTTGATTTGGACATTCTTTCTTTTTTAGTGATGCTTATTATAACTGTTCTCACGATTTTTTGTTTTTGTTTGTCTGTCTGCTTTTGTTTTTTTTTGAAATGGAAATCGAGCTAACGCCCAACTGATCTCTGAATTTTTAAAATTTGTTTTCCAAGGATTTAGTTTTTTTCCTTTCTCACTTAGTCGAACCGTTTAAACGCAACGTTACAATTTGTGATAAAATTATTCTGGACATACGAATCTGCTTAACGTTTGCATTTTTTAAAATGTGCAAGTTATCGCCAAGGACTACCGAATGCCAACGAAGGTCTTTCCAAGAATTAGTTTCTTAGAAAATCACCCGAAGATTTCCGAAGACTTTCCATTATGTTGAATTAGGTCTGTTAGGTACAGTATCTGTGCTGTATCTGTACTTTTTTTTTCAGTCGTATGATAATGAGTACTGTCATGATTGTTTGTGCCATTAACACATTCCATGGAAGTCTAAAATGTTCTAAATTGCAATTTTCTGAAGTCTCTTAAAATTTTGAGAAGGCTGTTGTAAAAATCCTCATAATGCATTCGCAATCCAATCAGTATCACCAATACAAACCGACAGAACAGAATATTCATCTACAGATTTCTTGTAAGTTTCGATGTTTGCACTCTTCATGTAAAAATTGTTTTCGGAAGCCTAATATAAAATGTCCTCAAATTTTTCTTTACAAATTTGCATTGGCGGGGATCGGTTTGGAAAGCTTTCCAGGCAGGTTTTTATGAAAGCGAGATTTTTATTATGTGCTTTGTTCAGTTGTTGTTGTTTTCTTTTTTTTTTTTGTTTGTTTTGTTTTGTTTTGCTAGTCGTCAGTTAAGGGTTATTTATTACACGTAATTCTAAGCTGCGCATGTCAGTTGCATTTAATACTTTCGTCTCTGTAAGAAATTTTTTAAAGGATACTTTGCAATCCGTTTTTGTTGGTTAAATTATTGTGACCGTGGAGTTCTTGAAATACATGCTCGGTTCGGATATCATTGAATAGTATAATTTTAGATTAATTTCTTTATATCTTTGTACTCGAATTTTTAGCACTAAGATAACATTAATTGATGCATTACTATTAAATAACTGTCAGTTTCAATTCATTGTAGGTGTTTTCACTTACGATTCTCGAAACTCGAAAGATTTGCTTTGGTTACGCTGAACCGGCGCTCAAGACTCTTAACAATCACAATTATTTATCAGTCATTATCAGCCACTCGATTTGCAAATATAACTGCTATCTTGGCTTGGGTTACGAGCGCTTTCCCGCCTTTTGTTAGGGTGGCGTGTTTTCGCGAGCGTGGCGCCGGTTGCACGCTTTCCCGCGCCTGACACAGGTTTCATGTTTTTCCTTCGAGTTTGTCTGGTTTCGTTGGCCAGCTGTGTTAAAGTGCGATACCACAGTAAGGGGTTTTCGGGAGTCGTAGGAGAAACGTTCTATATCATTTAACTTTCTTAGGTTTGCGCTAGGCCTGTTCAAGTACAGAAATAGAACAAATTAGCCCTGGTATAACGAGCATTTCTAACGTATACAGCGATCGTAAAGAAAGGCCGAAACTCTAGTCTACTGGGGCAAGTTGCATAAGACATAACGTCCGGCGTAACTTCTAATGTCACACGTTCGCTCCAGTCAAGGTCACTATTTTAACGTTTGACGTTAGCAGTTAAGTCCGGCGTTAGGTTTTATGCAACTCACCCCTGGAGCCTACAGATAAAGCCCCCTCTAATCGCTCCGGTCTGCTATGGGTAGTGGTGTTCTCAGCCGAGGAAGCGATATTCGCAGGCTGCCGAAATTCTTCCTTGAAAAAGAAACTGAGCATATTTAGAAAAGGGGTGCAAAAGGAGTTTGGAGAAACAGACGTTAGAACTTGCTCTATGCAAGTTTAAAATATTTTGGAAAGGAAGTAAGCTTGGAATATTACAAACAAAATTTGTGGTATGGAAATATTCGTTATCTATCAATCACATTGTTGCTTTGTTTCTTCTCCTTTCTTTTCATTGTTTATTCCAAGGTTTAATTCCTTTCCAGAGTAGTAGATAACCGTTGGTTGTCTGGCTGTGAGCTGATTATCGACCGGATAAAGAAGTCATAGACGTGTAAAATTTCTCTGCAAACCAAGCTATTTGTCTGTTAGCTCTCTTAATTTAGTCGTTCGTTGTTCTTTGAACTTTCATTAGCTGTTTGTTAAATATCCAGTACTCCTGTAACGAAATAAAAATACATTCAGGACAATTTGTTTTTGTTTGGATTTGAAGGCGTTCACATCGGAGACGTAAGTTTGCAAACTTGTGTTGGAAATTCCAACAAAATTGAGGTTTATGAACTGGTGTTTTCACGGAAAAACCTCTGCAATCTTATATTGATGTCAGGGCTCTTACGGGTCCTGGAATTCCTGGAAAGTCCCTGGAATGTTATTCTGGCATTTTCCAGGACTGCAAAGTCCTGGAAAATTAATGCTGGTCCTGGAAAATCCTGGAAATCTATAAACTCTTGTAAAAAAGTTTTCTTTAAAAAGAATTGTCTGCAGTATTATTTTTGGATTTTTATGTCTTAAGGGTTTATTGCTTCAGTTATTGTGCATTTGGGAGACCTGGGAAAATCTGAGTCCTGGAGAAGTCCTGGAAAAGTCCTGGAAAATCGTTTCTGAAAAAGGGTACGAACCCTCGATGTCAATTCTTTCCATGGCCTTCTCTCTTGGGTAAACAACACTTGTTTGACACGTCAAATGTGACTCGACATTAGTTTGAAGACTAATTTCTCTCCATGCAGTTTTCCATCTGTTTCTTGCGACCATCACGCTGGTCAAGTTGTATTTGCGAACACTAGTTTGCAAACTTAAGTCTGTCGTGTGAAGTCCTCCTTAAGGCCAAAACATTGTCATCTTAGATCGTGTTTGTTCCGCACAGTGTTTAGTGTCTGCTACGATCGCAGGGTTGCCCTGGTGTTTGCTGGCATTTTCAGCCCCATTGCACGTGAATTCGTGGTGTTCAGATCTCTTGGAAGATACTTGGTTTTCGCCAACACAAGACACGCAACATAGTGGGACTGGTACCTTTTTTCCCGCCCACGCAAGTTGTTGCCTGAGGTGGCTAAATGGTAAAAAGTTTGTCAGTAACGCAAACTGTTGGATGAAAAAGTTTGATTTAGGTCGCATATTTTAAACTATTTAAATGCAAAGGTGAGAGCGACGTCTAAACGAGAAAACATGTCCGCCAACTGGTTACTCGTTTAGCCAGGGGCGCTTTCCATTTAGCCTAAATTTTCGGTTGAAATTCCGGAAGAACCTCGTTTCCAGTTCCTGTACAGATTTTCAATTTCATTGGTAAAGCAAAAACGTTGATGGCACACTGAAGCCAAGAAAATTGATGTTGCACTTCTACTTTTTTCCGACATTGTGGACAGTTTTGTCGAGGAAATATAAACTTTGTCGAGTAGCTGAAGTGATTTTGTCTTTGTTTCAATAGCAGCTACTTGTTGTTGTTTTTCAAGAGGAAAATTAAATTGAGCGCAAAACTATTTCGAGTCTACAGTGTTATGGAGACGAGTTTTTAGGGCAAACGACAGAAATGGAAATTTTGTGCAAATGAACAGTAATTTTCGTTCTGAAATAGTGCAGTACCTCCGAAGGTCGTCCAGTAGATTTCCAGTGAATCCTTGCCCGCCATTTGCATTTCAACCGGTTGAACCGAAAATTTTGGCTAAATGGATTTGACACTCTCTTCACTGGCACATGTTGGCAAAGACAACTAGGGTTCATGGAGTCCACTTGATTTCTTGATACTTTCATTGACTTGCGTCCTCTTGGAATATACTCGAACGCAAGTCGGCCATTCAACATACGTCTACGAAGTTGTTTTCCTAATTATGGCCGTGGGGCTTGCGCGCAAACCTAAACAGTAATGCCCTTTTCCAAATTGCGTCTTCCTTGCACTGCGCGTATAGTTGCGTGTACATCTCTGTACTTGTCAGTCCGTTTAGCTGACCCAGCGCAAGTGTATGCAAGTTTGTATTTCCTAAACTTGCACTGGTTTGAATTGCCATCAAGCCACCTTTTCGCATTTTTAGAATTCGATTTGTTTATACGCTACGCAGACCCCCTGGGGGTATTCCCTATAATGGGCTATACGGGGAGGCTCCGCCCGAAAGGGGTACCTTTTTCAGGCTTCAGGTATATGAAAGGGTAGGGATTTCACGAGCTGAGGTATATGAAAGGGTAGGGAAATCTGTCATTTTAGATAGTTAATAGGGCCTTCAATTAAAATATTTCGAGTAGACGCACCTTACGTCTGTATCATTTTAATTTATTAAACTCTACATGAAAACGACAAGAAGACTTCCTTCCAAGGGTTAAGAAAAGGGTTGCAGTGCTCTTAAGTGGGTATGTGAAAGGGGTACCTTTTCTGTCAAAATGGTATATAAAAGGGTAAGGGGTTAAACCTCGGGGCGGAGCCTCCCCGTACAAAAATTTGTTGAGTGCCCCCCTGGGACCCTGGGGACGCAGACGTATAACCTGTATACAGAGGGCTTACACTGAGCGCAATAGTGCAGTTTCGAGATCAACAAGACCACTGAATGAAAATACTATAAAAGAGGCATTTAAAGGAGCTGTGTGACGAAATTTAGGCAAATTCAGCCTCTAGGATCTGGTCTCTAAATTATACAAAACAAAAATAACCGCTTAAAACATTGACGAAAGGTTTAAATAACAGGGCAAATACAAGAGAAGGCACGGATTTTGAAGAAGATTGCAATTGGGGTTTTTTGAAAAACTGTTAGGCTGAACAGTTCATCTCTGCTGTTTGTAAATTTAAATTTAACACGCGGGATACATATTTGCTTGTCACGAAGCTGTGATTTTGTCATTTACATGTAATTTCTTCGCTAACGTTAAGTTCCGTAACAAGACAGGGCGAGTGATTGGAAAAACTAAACAAATTGGACTCGACTGCCGTGACACAGCCCCTTTAACTTTACAGGGTTAGTCTCAATCTGAAGCACTGAATATATACAAATGCCGGGAGGAAAGTGCTGAGTTCTAAAATATACCAACACAGAGTTGTGAATAGTTCATCTTCTCACTGGTATTGCGAATATTTCACTTCAGATTAAGACTAACCCTGTACAAATGCTTCCTTATTGTCTTTTTATCCAGCGGTCTTGGTGATCTCGGAACTGGACAACGGCACCTCACCCATTCGAATGAAACCTTCCCGTGTTCTGTTTATTATTCGGCTTTTTGATCTTTTGAGAATGCGAACAAAAACCTTAAAGAGTTACCATTCAAATGAATGCCACTGAGGAGTGCATTCCCTTGGTGCTGTTCTTTTACCGAAATTAAAAAAAAAGATCGAGAGTTTTCCCGTGTGCTGTTTATTATGTGGTTACAGGGTGACTCTGTCTTTTGACAAGTGATTAAAAACCTTAAGAGTTGCCATTCAAATGAAAGCTACTGAGCGCATTCCTATGGTGCTGTTCTTTTCTCGAAATTTTACAAAAAAAAAAAAATTTGCAGAATTTTCCCCGTGTGCTGTTTATTATGCCAAGGCAAGGTAATGGTGCTGTTCTTTTTTTCGAAATTTTACACAAAAAAATTAGAGAATTTTCCCTTGTGCTGTTTATTATGCGGTTGCAAGGTGACTATCTTTCAAAAATGTGAATAAAAACCTAGAGTTACCATTCAAATGACATCTACTGGGGAATACATTCCTATGGTACTGTTCTTTTTTCGGAATAGTACAAAGAATTCGAGAATTTTCCCCGCTTTAAACACGGAGCGAACCTATAAAAGGATCATCGGGGAAGCATTTTGCGGGTTTCATTTCAAAAATTCAAATGCAGAGGAAACAACGGTAGTGAAACCTTTGAACATTTATAACTTTTCCCTTGGCGTATTGTCACTGAACGTCTCTGTAGTGAAGTTACAACTAAAAAGTAATGTGTTGCACTGATGCGTTTTACAGGATCTCAACTGAGTTACTATTGATCGCAGACGTCCTTTCAAATGGCTTGAATTTTGCGTCGCTTCACAGACCGTTGATTTCACTCTGCGGTTTCAAAAATAGTAATCATGTGACCACAAGTTTGTTGACCACAAGCTGATCACAAATGTAACGTTAAACATTGGAACAAATGAACTTCAACCCGCAATCACCACATATCATAAAATAATGCCTTCTTCTGAATTAAAATATCGTCTTAGGGGTTAACAAAACCCGGAACATGGAACATTCCGGAACATCCCGAAACAGGGCAAATTATCACAAAATAAATGAAAAAAAGAAAGAAAGAAAGAAAGAAAGCGATTATCGAAACAACCAAAATACGAACAAGCAAACAAACAATAGAAAACAGAAGTTTTAAAAAAAGTATAACAGTAGTACATAAAACATCTCTTTCCCGCCAATTTTATCACGTGATTTTCTACCGTGATGGTTTCTTTGCCTCCCCCAGAATAAAAAAACATGTGGATTAAACCACATAGTAAACAGTGAGAGTTACCAGATCTGTGACAAAGATCTGGATCTGCGGAAAAACTGGGACTGAACAAAAGTAAAACTGCATCAAATTAACTCAACATTACAGCGGAGAAAAGACAAAGGCGAGAAGAATAAATAAAAAAAAATTAATAAATAAAAAAAAACTGATATCGTTTTTGTGTCGAATATTTCAGTTTGAAACACAAACCTTCACCGAAAGCGGTGCCCTGATTCAGTTGCAGCATAAGAAAAGGAGGGAAATTTGTTATGTTAGTCTTTTAAAGGGTCGCTGAAATACGCCATAAACTGAAGGAGATAGCAGCTAGGTTTAAATACTAAAAGGGGTTGCAAAATTTTGACTGAAATTACCGCGCAAAAAATACGGAGGCTGGGAGCCTGGAGCTTGGAGCGACTAAAAAAGAACGACGACTGATGCATGTTTTGCATGTGCAGGAGCACATTACCAAAGGTCCAGTTCTAGGTATATGGAAGGGGTACTCTTAAAGTTAGGATATTATTAAGGGCGAACAGTTACAACTTAGGATTCATTTCCAATTTTAAATTGGTAAAGATTTTTTTTAAAAGAATGGTCGCCGCATGTCTTGTATTCTGTTATTGTTACTGTTGTCACTCGATTAAAATGATAATAATAATAATAATAATAATAATAATAATAATAATAATAATAATAATAATAATAATAATAATAATCAATTTATTTAGCACTAATACTATAACGTATTTAAAAGCGCTTTACATGAAGTTATTATTATTCCTAAATTAAAAGCTTTCTTTTGCTTTAGTAGTAAAAAAAAATTATTTAAACACGGAAAATCATCAGTTAATTAAGCTTAATTAAGTAAATAACTAAAACTAATTACAACTGCTTTACATGATTGCCGTGTGGGAATCCGATATATCAGCTATCTTCTTAATAATTTGCTTTTTAAAAATGGCGAGGCTGCTACTTGTTCTTATAGTTAATGGCAACGAGTTCCATAAAATAGGTGCAACATGAGCAAAGGCACGATCCCCAAGTGTAGAACAGCTGACATTTGGAAGGAACAGACGAGATTGCGTAGACGAGCGAAGAGAATAAATAGTAGTTGGCTTGACGAAAGATCTTTAATGTAGGGTGGACTTCTATTTTCTTGGCTAGTATAATTTAGGTTTATTCATCCCTGCACACTTTTACTTTGGAAATCAACTTAAACAGAAAATAAACAAACGAATAAACGTGAGACCAGGAAACTCAAAAGCGTGCCAGGAAAGTGGAACTGCTTGACTGCATGTGTAGTCTGTTACGCAACCGTTCTGGCTAAACTAGAAAACATTGTTGAGGAAACATATGCTGCAGACGCAAATGTTTCCCAGTTAAGCCGCGCGAGAAACATGTGTCGCGGAAGCAAATTTTGCGTCTTGGTAGCAAGGAAATGTTTTTGAATCAAGTCAAAAACATTTTTGCTTCACAGACGCAAATTTGCCTTCCGAAATGTATGTTTCTCGGTATGTATTTATTTATTTATTCATTCTATATCTTTAATTTAATTTAATTTTATTCTATTTTATTTATCTTTTTTTGACATCAGAATTTTTTAATTCCTTTTTTTTTTCATTTATTTTGTGATAATTTGCCCTATTCCGGGATGTTCTGGAATGTTCTGGAATGTTCCAATCTTGCGGTGAACAAACTTGTGATCACGCGATCATTTTTTTCAAACCGCGGTGTGAAACCAACGGTCCGTGAAGCGACACAAAATTCAAGCCATTTGGAAGGACGTCTGGGATCAATAGTAATAAATACAACCGCGACTACTTTGTATCAGCCCGAAATTAATTCCCGGGATAACCGAAAAATTGTGTCTCCGGCTACAATATTCGAGATCGTTTTAACGTGGATGAAAGCCAAAAAAATCCCTCAGTACCGTTTGAGTTTTGCTCAAGACAATTATTAAAGGCATGGGTCCTCCAGCTATTTCACAAAAAAGTAAGGGGGTGGTCTAACTTTTGATGAATTTAACATTACGCGGAGTAAGCTGAGGATACACTTACAAGCTGAAAGTTGAAGAACCTTAAATGTTTTTTGGGATCATATATTGTTACGTGACCAATTAAGGTCAGCTCAAAATCCTTCTTGGCCAATTGGCACCACTTTTCATAGTTTTCTGGAGGTTGCAATCATCTAAATAATGTTAAGGCTACTAGTAACATCAATTCTGTGCCCGGGCCTTTGAAGAAAATTTAACATAAATCCTGAAATAAGAAAACAATTTTACTAGGGGACTGGGAACTAATACAAAACAGCGTTTGTTTACAAAAGTGATTAAATATTTCACAAAGTCCGGGCACAGATCTTTCGTCGCTGACGTGATGACTTATTTAGTAGCGCAAAATTGAATGACTCAGTGTTGGCATAAAGTGGTGCCATCTTTCTTCATAGATTTTTTTCGATTATGTGGCCGTAAAAAGTCACGTGACCTTATTTGCATACGTCTTGTCATTCATTATGTCAACATTAGCAAACTTATCAGTCTGACAACGTTTTACTGTTTTATGTTTTAATCCTCAAAAGATGGACCACCCCCTAACTTTTTGGTAAAAGAAAAGAGCACCCATGCCTTAATTTTCTTGAGTGGCCAGTTTGTGAGACTGATTTAAAATAGTTTAGTTTAATATAATTTGCTACAAGTTTCCAAATTGTCTTTTGACTGTTTTGTTTATATGCGGTGTTGTTTTGAACGGCTTGATCTCATTACCAGCCGATTACGAAAAAAAAATGTGTTTTCTCTAAAACATCGGGGATGAAATGACTTAATTTTAGTCAATTCATTTCGATGCCTCTCTGCTTTATGCTTATCACCGATAGCGTGTCATCCTCATCACTCGTTCTTAATTTTTGCACGGATAATGAGGCCTGCGATAGCTATTTTGAGCTTTCTGTTGCACCAACTGCGTCCAGTTCTGCATCAGCCTGGAAGAACTGGCGTACTAAAATTCTAGCCGGAAACAACAGAAGTTTCGAATTTCCAGGATATGGCGAAACTATTGGTGCCAATGGTCTTACAAACCCTTTGAGGTATCACTTTAATAGAGAATGGCCGGTAGGTTTTTAGTCTTTAGTCATGTACTAGCCAGACTGTTTTCACTGAGACTTTTAGCACAACACTAAATTTTGGCGTGCTTCCATTGGTCGAAATCGATCACGTGACGCGATAGTATCTCTCCTCAGCGGGAGCCTATCAGCGCATAATGCCCGTGTTTGGCAACTTTTCGCTCAAAATTTAGCGTTGTACAATAAAAACAATAGAGTCCTTCTATCTCAGGCCCTATGTGTGATAGGTTCATATAAGCCCTCGAACTTCGTTCTCTGGCTAATATTTGTTGTGAACATCAAATTTCCTCGGGCAACCTCTCACACGATAGACACGATAGTGCCTTCGACAGAAGAACTCTATTGTTTAAATGATGAACAAGCTAAAATTAGTTATTCGCTTATTAATAAGTCCCTATTTCTAATTTGTTTATTCTTTCAGGGAGCTTTTGGTATAAAACTTAAGGTGTGGGACAATGACAGTGATGATCCCATGGATTTTCAGAGGGAACCTGATCTGGTCGACCAAGTGGAATACAATGTCGCTGATGTATCAGCAGAGAGGGACTTTAAAAGTGCCACAGCACAAAGTAAACGTATAACGGTCAGAAGAATAACATACCGGCAGTCGGGAACCCACCTCTCATGTACAAATCCCTTCAGTCCGGCCACCCCGTCAACACGGCTCCCCGGTACTCCCTGTTGTGGGGTACAGTGGGGTACTTCCCTATACGGGGAGGCTCAGCCCTAAAGGAGTCCCTTTTTTGCGCTTGCAGTATACCAAAGGGTAGAGAAATTTACTGTTTTAGTATGTTAGAGGGTCGGCGGAAAACACCTTAAATTGAACTCAGATAGCATCTAAGTCTAAGTACTAAAATGTTTGCATTTTGGCAAAAATCACAACGCAAAAATATGTGAAAGCTTGGAGCCTTCGAGTGACGAAACTCCCGCGATGATCTACTGAAACGTGATTTGCAAAGTAGCCGTGAGCCATGATTTTCCATTATCATTACCCGTGAAGCGAGAATTGAGTTTTGATTTGGCATTGAAATATGTGATTTTGTAGCTTCCAAACGAAGTGTCGTGAAAGATGATGAATTGTAATTTACGTGAAATAACCGTTTTACCTCGTGGAAAGTGACCAGGACCACCCCCTCCCCCCCCACCCGCCAACCAACCCTTCCTAATACCCCCTCTGTACGGTACAGTTAAAGAAGTTTAAAAAGTCGTAGAGACATATTGCAATCAAAGGTAATCCAAAACTAATGGTTCAGTTTTTTGTTGTTAATAATTCTATCCGTTTTCTGAAACTATAATTAAGTGTTTGGCTGATGATGGCTGGGATGGAAATGGATTGCAACTTCCCTTTGGAAAAATCGCCGAAACGGCATGACCATGGTTTTTCGACCTTTGAGAAAATCATTCAATTTCTTTCTATTGATGTTCTGGAGCATTTAACTTGAATTCCAGAACATTTTTCACCCAAAAACGTGAAACTTTCCTTGACGTCGCTCTTTAACGTTTTGTGTTGTCCGGAATGTCATATTCTTCCTCCGAGGTCGCTATCTCTTGTCTTTTTGCCCCGCCAAATATCTTTTTCCTTCTTCGAATCAAAACCTAAAACAACCATATTAACACGCCTACTAATAGAAATTTTCGCCGTCCGTTTTAACTCTGCACTGACAGAGCCCTTTTTTGTGGACACCCCAGATTTTTTGAAACATGACTCAGCGGCTCTGACTTGCAGGCATGATGTGCACATGTAGCCGACAGCAGTAAATAAATCGGACCAATTCAGCCACTAGCTGCTTCATACGATAAAAAGTTCAGTTGTTCTTCTTTTGTATCTTCTTTTTAGTTGACAGGCGCAACATCAAGAACCACAATTCTGGTTCGTGTTTACTGTGATGCTAATTACTATGGCGCAAATTGTAATACGTTCTGTGTTGGACGGAATGACAGCGGTGGACATTACAGGTGTGATGACACAACAGGAAAAAACTCTGTTTAGCAGGCTGGTCAGGACAAAACTGCCTTACTGGTGGGTAAACATTATTTTGAAACGCCACTCCAAAATTTTAGCGGAGCTCCTTTGTGGCCGAGGGCCGCAGAGCGGAGTACCATGGGTAAGGAAATTTGGTAACGTATTGATGCGAGAAATTTTGGATGTGACGTCAGCGTACGTACGTCCGTACGTTCGTAAAGAGTCTGGGGGAAGGGGAGGGGATTTCCAAGGCAACCCATAGGGGGATGAGAATGCCATCTTTTCTTGGCGGGAAATCGCGCGGTGCTTTTGGGCAACCACAGGCGACCCAAGCTCAAGATGAGAGAAGACGATCGAGTTGCGAAGCATGACCTTTTCTATCAGGCGTGTTGTGTTACAGGGCTCTCGATTTATAGACTTCGTATGGGAAATTCACTTTCGTCATCAAAATGCTAAAATAACGTTATGAATGTGGAAATGAACTTTACTTAACTCGACATGGGGCTGTCTTTGTGTCTTGTGTGTAATTTGGGCGCAATTCGTGGCCGTTTTAGGTGAGTTTTTGAGGACTTCATCTTTGTTGTGTTCTACAGCATTTGGCAGCGCTCCCGACGCCAAATATAGCAGAACTAATGCCTTCTGCTTTTTTCTGTCGGCGGTCCGAACACATTTTCCCAGGAAAAACACCAGCCTGTTCATGTCGATCGGCATCTTGTCATGGGAAAAGAAATAAATAGTAAAATTAACTCTGGTTTGTAGTGTTAGCGTGGCGTAGTGGTCTTAGTGCCTGCCTGACACGTACGCAGGTGAACCATACAGAGGAGTCATAATTTTTTTCTTTTTCTTCCTTTCTTTCCTTTTTTTAATTTAACGAATTGAATGAGAGTATTTTCAGAAATTAATAAGTACCGGCAAAAAAATTAATAAAACGAAATAAAAATACAATAAATAAATAAATAAATAAATGCTATCGGTCGCGGTCGTGATGGTGGCATCCTTTTACTACAAATTCTACTGGAATTAATTTTGCTTTTGTAAAGTAACGCCATCGTAAAAATGGCCTATTAAGACTGAAAATGTCAGGCCAACCTCTGCCCTTGTGTCTTTGAAAAGTTACCCAGTTTACTAAATGTTTCGATTGGTGCTCTTAAAAACTCCTCGTATGAACCTGCCAAGGTATTTTAAAGTAATCAGAGATTCTTTTCTTCCTTCCCAGTTATACTTTGTAAAAATGTTTCTCTAAGTTTTCCTCTCCTCCTAGAGAGTTGATTGTCATATCTTTGTCTTCCTCAGTTGGTGATCAGCAAGATGGGGAAATGGAAGAAGGTGAGCTTCGTCGTTTGAATTTAGAAAGGCTCTCAGTGCTAGCTGGGGTGATCCAACAATAGCTGCCCATAGACTCGTGCAACCGATGGATGCATTTACCTCACTTCACTTCACCTCACTTCACTTTACTTCACATCACTTCACTTCACTTTCACTTACTTTACTTCACTTCACTTCACTTCACTTTCACTTCACTTCACTTCACTTTCACTTCACTTTCACTTCACTTCACTTCACTTCACTTTCACTTCACTTCACTTCACTTCACTTCACTTCACTTCACTTCACTTCACTTTCACTGCACTGCACTGCACTGCACTGCACTGCGCTTCACTTCACTTCACTTCACTTCACTGCACTGCACTGCACTGCACTTCACTTCACTTTCACTTCACTTCACTTCACTTTCACTTCACTTCACTGCACTTCACGTCACTTCACTTCACTTCCACTTCACGTCACTTCACTTCACTCGTTCACTTCACTTCACTTCACTTCACTCGTTCACTTTACTGTTCATTATTTTTACTTTTACCTTTACTTTGAATTTGACATCAATTTACCTTTTATTTAAACGCATATAGAGTCCTTTATATTAATTGAAACTGTCACATAGACACACAAAAATTTTTCAGCATTTATAGATTCAACCTGGCCAACCAAGTAAAATGTGTCTTACCATTTCGTAATGCATTCCCCAATTCCCCACATCTGTGCGAATGTCCCCGGAATACAGAACAAAAATGGATTATCATATACGAGAATAGAAAATTTTGGTTCGACTGGTCAGATTACAAAATTTCCGAAATTTAGTCACAAGACAGGCACCCTTTGCAATTTCTTACTTCGTCCTTGCAAGGGTCAAGGTTTTGTCTTTTGAAGCAGGTTTTTAACCCTATTTAGCTTGGCCGTTTGTGGAGTTCCTGAGCCTGGAAAGTGCCCCCAAATTAAACCTATTGGTTTCGTAAATTCACTTTATGTTTTGTTCGGTGTTCTGTGAGCTTTTCGTGCATGAGCCCAGTGTTACTTTGTAAAAATATTCAATTCCGTAAGTTTTCTTCTTATCTTACGGTTGATTTCCACTGTTGCGTAAATTTTACGTGAGTACGGGCGTGAGTTTAACGGGCTTTATTACGTAATAGTAATAATAATAATAATAATAATAATAATAATTAATCTTTAAAGAGGATACTCCCATCACGTTGAGTGGTTTTCAGGGAGGTCCTCTATAACAAAAGAATAAAATAAAACTAAACATTGTAATAGATACAAGCTAAAACTAAAAATATAAAAAGTACAAGTATGGTAAAAATAGATCAAAGGTCCTTAAAATATAAATACATATTTTGCTAAAACTATTGAATCATATAATTAGATTTGATAAAAAGGTGTTCAAGAGCCTTTTAAATGTATTGCATGGCATGGGCCTCCTCAAGTCCATGGGAAGAGCCATCCAGTCGTTAAAGGCTTGGAATGAGGTGACGCGTCCACCCCAATCAGACTTAACTTTAGGTAATCTGGTGAGGTGAGTACTTACGTAAAGCCAGTTAAATTCACGTCCTTACGCACGCAAAATTTACGCAACAGTGGAAATCAACCTCTAGAGAGTTGATTGTCTTGTCTTTGTCTTACGCAGATGGTGAGCGGCCAGATGGGGAGACGGAAAAGGGTGAGCTTTCTCGTTTGGGTTTGGTACTTTTACTTTACCTCACCTCACTCACCTCACCTTACCTCACCTTACTTTTCTTAACTACACCGATTATGGAGAAAATAAATTTTTTGTAAACGAGACCTGTTAAGGTTTCCTTAGTCCTCCTCCCTACCTTGTATTATGTAATGTAAATTGTGACGAGAGCATTATTAACTGAATTAAAGCAATCAATCAATCAATCAATCAATCAATCAATCAATCAATCAATCAAAGTTTCCATGACATTAATTGAACAGAGTGGTCCTTAGCTAGCTCTCCTTTAAAAGGTGGTTTATACTGTGAATTATAAAACATTTCAATCTTTTAAATCCAGCTAGCACAACCATCAGAAATGTTGGCATATCACTAGGGGTTTCTGTCGTGAGCGTGGCTGTAGCAGTTGTGGCCGTGTGGTTCTGTATGAAAAGGAAGTTTGGTCAGATGCCCAATGATCAAGGTATGCATGTTAATTTAACACTGTTAATACTTTGCGTACCCAGTTATAGTGACATGTGTATTTTGTGTTTTTTGCAATGAAGAAAAACACTTTAAATTTAGAATAAAGCGAGAAAGTTTGTTTCAACAAATTCATCGGTATTGCGAAAATCTAGGGATAAACGTTGCACACTGCAATGCTGAAAACTTTCCTTGAAAGCTATTCTTTACCCCACTGAGCATGGGCTCAATCCGTATTCCTTAGTGCTTGGCATAAGGTATCTTTCATTCTCGGGAGGACATACACGTAATACTGGCAGCTGCCTACCAGGGGTCTTCGTTTCCTCTCGTACCTACCCATTTGTACAACTTCTGTATCTGCGCGTTAAATCTTCAAAAATCAGTACGCTGGGTTGGTTTGTATCACTAGTGATACCTGAATTTGTGAGGTTAATGAACATGTGTTTTCCTCTAAGGACCTGAATTTGGTGAGGTTGATACTGTGAACAATGTGAACGACGTCCACGGGAGAGACGCAAACTTCGCTGCTGTAAATCCTGCTGCTTGGATAAATGAGGACCTCAACGCTGTCCTGGGGGAAGTGAATTTTGGTGCACGAAGGAAAGTGAACTGCATTGGTGCTGAGAGAGACGTCAACTTCAAGGGTGCTGAGAGGGAAGCGAACTACAATGGTGTTGAGAGGTACGCAATCTGCAACGGTGCTGAGAGGGACGCGAACTACAATGGTGCTGAGAGGGACGTGAACTACAATGGTACTGAGAGGTACGGAATCTGCAACGGTGCTGAGAGGGACGCGAACTACAGTGGTGCTGAGAGGGACGTGAACTACAATGGTTCCGAGAGGGACGCAAACTGCGATGGTCCTGAGAGGGACACAAACTGCAACGGTGCTGAGAGAGAGGTGAACTACGATGGCGCTGAGAGGGACAGGAACTGCGATGGTGCCGAGAGGTATGCAAACTGCGATGGTGCCGAGAGGGAACCAAACTGCGATGGGCCTGAAAGGGACGCAAATTGCAATGGTGATGAGAGGGACGTGAGCCACGATGGCACTGAGAAGGATGTGACCTGCAATGGTGCAGAGAGGGACGCAAACCTCGACGCTGGGGCGAACTTGAAGTGTAATGATGCCAAGAGAAACATAAATCCTGCTCTTGCTGCTGGGAGAGGTGCAGATCTCAACGCTGTGTTGGGGGACGTAAATCTTGCTACAGGAAGGGACGTGTACTACAGTGCTTCTGAGAGCGACATGAACTGCATTGTTACTGAGAGGGACGTAAACCGTAATGGTGCTGAGAGGGACTTGAACTGCAATGGTGCTGAGAGGGAAGTGAACTACAGTGATGCTGAGAGGGACGTCAATTACAGTGATGCTGAGAGGGATGCTACAGAGAAGTGCAATGGTGCTGAGAGCGACGCCATCTGCAAAGGTGATGGGAGTGACGTGAACTGCAAGGGTGCTGAGAGGGACGCCACCTGCAATGGTGCTGAGAGGCATGCGACCTGCAATGATGCTGAGAGGGATGCGACCTGCAATGGTGCTGAGACGGATACGACCTGCAATGATGCTGAGAGGGAAGTGAACTACAGTGATGCTGAGACGGATGCGACCTGCAATGATGCTGAGAGGGACGTGAACTACAGTGATGCTGAGAGGGACGTGAACTGCATTGGTGCTGAGAGGGACGTGAACTACGATGGTGCTGAGAGGGAAGTGAACTACAGTGATGCTGAGAGGGACGTGAACTGCATTGGTGCTGAGAGGGACGTGAACTACGATGATGCTGAGAGGGACGTGAACTACAGTGATGCTGAGAGGGACGTGAACTACAGTGATGCTGAGAGGGAGGTGAACTACAGTGATGCTGAGAGGGACGTGAACTGCATTGGTGCTGAGAGGGACGTGAACTACAGTGATGCTGAGAGGGACGTGAACTGCATTGGTGCTGAGAGGGACGTGAACTACGATGGTGCTGAGAGGGAAGTGAACTACAGTGATGCTGAGAGGGACGTGAACTACAGTGATGCTGAGAGGGACGTGAACTACAGTGATGCTGAGAGGGATGCTGCAGAGAAGTGCAATGGTGCTGAGAGCGATGCGAGCTGCAATGATGCTGAGAGGGACTGGAACCCCGCCGCTGGGAGGGAGACACAAATGCTGCTGAGAGTCATGTGACCTATACTGGTGGCCAAGGAAAGAAGCATGTGAATTGTGAAGTTGGGTCTTTCTGACCCAAATTTTAGGTTTTCTTTCCAAGCAGAAAGTTTCTGCACTCAAACCATTGGAAAGTATATTTTAGATATTGATATCTTTTGTATGTTTTATACATCGAATCGATTTATTTTTGTTTTCTCTTTATGGGAGTTTATTTGTATAAGGAACTTAATGTTCTGTTTAAACTGGCCTTATTACGCAGATATTTATTTATTTGGTTTTTATTATCTGTGTAATTGAATTGAGTAAATAAATAAATAATAAAACTAAAATGATAATTGATCGTACCCTTCAAAAATAGAGAAGAAAGTTATATTTCCGCTCACAGAACCTTGATGTTTGTTATTATCTCGAAGCCTTTGTTGAATTACGACTTTTAAAGACGTATATTAACTTAACGTTAAAGCTTCGACTATTTTAACAATCGAATGAACCACGAATTTGGCCTGTGCGCAACGCTGGTATGTTTGTAACGCCTCCCAGTTTGTGGGTCAATGTCACCCTTGTCTACAGGGATCTCATTTAGCTATTTAAGCAATTTATCTCAGGTTTTCGGTCTGTTTCTCCAAGTGACGCCAATCTGTTGCAGTAGAAAGGTTGTTGCCCCTCCCACTTCCCCTTCGGCGACGCGTTCCATTCTCTCCTAGCTCTGTCTTGCGACCCTCTGCCATTGCAAAATCTCGCTTCCCATAACTTAGTATCACGAAGGCAGTGAGTGGTTGTATAGACAGTGAAAATGGTTTACAGTTTTATTAAGTCTTGATATATACATTGTATTAATAGTATTAGAAACAAATCAGTTAAAAATATTAAAAATCACTTTCTAATAAATCGCTGAAGTTTTGGAAACAACTTTAAAGCGTTTTTTGTAGTTTCCTCATAGACTGTCTGCACCGAAATTCCTTTGATTCTTGAAATAGCTTCACACGAAATGCGAATATTCTTTGGTTCATTTCTTGTCTATAAAAGAACGGAAAACAAAATATAATTTTAAATACCAACGTTCACAATTTTCGGATCACACATCTGATCGGCACATCTTTATCAAGGGCCTGTAACTCTGTCAATTACTTTAAGAGTCAAAAAATGTCTGACTTTTCTCTTTCGGACGTAACTCTTTGGGCACAAAAATTTTCCCACGATTCTTCGGACTCATTTCTGACTCCCCGCCGTTACATGGTAGTAATTCTTAAAGACTTTTCTGGTCACTTAAAATACTTAAAGGAGAGCACGTTAGTCATTAGAACACTAGTAAATGACATGTTTGATCCAAGCTCTTGCCAACAGTTCTGTATAGACTACAGTAAACTTAATACCATCAGATAAAGTTAAACACCCCGATGAAACATTCTTTACTTGTTCGAGTGAGAACGATTTCAGTTTCCGTTAAGCAGTCATGAACGATTCTTTTAAGCGATAATAGCGTGATAGATGGGGATAATGCGAAAAGCCTCTGTTAAGGTGTTTCGATACAGTTTTTTGGGGATCATACCTAACTTTTTGAATCGGCTCTTAGACAGTCTTCTCCTTGTCAGATCAACGTGAAATTTGCAGTACTTGTTGGTTTTGAATTGACTTTGGCGTGGTTTACATTTTGTAAAAATCGTTATTTCCATGACAATGATAAACAAAAATCCTTGAAAACAGTAAAATTGAAATTTTGCACGATCCAGACTTCGCTTCGAAAAGCAAATACCAGCATCTTAAACTGTGGTGTATGGCAAACAAAATGTCCAAGAACAAAAAAATTCTGTATGTTTGTTTTGAAGTAAATCGCAAAAACATTTTCAACCTTAGTTTTTGCCTAGTAATAGTAAATGCACTGAAAAATAATCAACGCTTTGATGAAATGGCTAGTAAATACTCTTGAAATGTGTCTTTTACTTACTGTTTTACGCCTAGAAAGATTTGTTGAAACTGGTGTTCGCGATCTCGAGAACGACTTGTTTTTCTAAGATCATTCGCATAATAATTTTGTGGTAATTTTTTTTATTTGAGCGCTTTTGCGAAAATCTTAAGAACGGCTCGATAGATTTTTTAAAACATTAAACATGCGTGCTTGACGATGTGACCAGTTTCAGTTTTGAGTCTTATTAACATTGATTCACTGGAACACTTTTAGATTTAACGTTAAAGAGGATGTATGAACCGACGGAGAAGGTTGTGTTACAAATTCACAGTTGGCAAGTAGATGCTAATATATTCAAAGTAATGCGTTATTCATTGGTTCGTGATTTTTATCTGGTTTCTTTGTTGTTTGTTGCACTGTAGATTACAACGAAAAGTAAAAATCACGGAGGAATGCATTTTGCATTAGTTTGAATATATTAGCATTTACTTACCAACTGTTTATATGTAACGCAAGCCTTTCCGTCGGTTCATACATCCTCTTTAACGTTAAATCTAAAAGTGTTCCAGTGAATCAATGTCAATAAGACTCAAAACTAAAATTGGTCACATCGTCAAGCATGCATGTTTAATGTTTTAAAAAAAAATCTATCGAGCCGTTCTTAAGATTTTCGCAAAGCGCTCAAATTAAAAAATTACCACAAAATTATTACGCGAATGATCTTAGAAAAACAAGTCGTTCTCGAGATCGCGAACACCAGTTTCAACAAATCTTTCTAGGCGTAAGATAGTAAGTACAAGACACATTTCAACAGTATTTACTAGCCATTTCATCAAAGCGCTGATTATTTTTCGGTGCATTTACTATTACTAGGCAAAAACTAAGGTTGAAAATGTTTTTGCGATTTCCTTCAAAACAAACATACAGAGTTTTTTTGTTCTTGGACATTTTGTTTGCCATACACCACAGTTTAAGATGCTGGTATTTGCTTTTCGAAGCGAAACCTGGATCGTGCAAAATTTCAATTTTACTGTTTTCGAGGATTTTTTTATCGTTGTCATGGAAATATCGATTTTTACAAAATGTAAACCACGCCAAAGTCAATTCAAAACCAACAAGTACTGCAAATTTCACGATGATCTGACAAGGAGAAGTCTGTCTAAGAGCCGATTCAAAAAGTTAGCTATGGTCCCCCAAAAACTGTATCGAAACACCTTAAAAAACGCTTTGATATTTTGGTTTTTCCGAAATTTGAAAGCCAAAAATGTTCCATGTCCAAATACTATTCTCGCCTTTCTTGCTCATTAATGTACAGATAGCAGGGAGTCAGGGATGGTGGAGTGCTGAGGACAATTGCCTCCTAAAAATGTGGCCCCGGGTACAAATCCCGCCTTAGATGACAAGTGGCTCAAGTTCACGTCTTGACTCAGAGCGTTTTCTTCGGGCTCTCTGGGTATTTCTTCTGCCTCCCCAAAACAATTTTTCTAGATTGCAATTCGATCTGGAAACAGGGAACGAAGAGCCCCTCCGAGGATATGCCACTGCAACTGCCATTTATTCACCTATAGCCTGGAGTAGTTTCAAACGGTTGGGTTTCTGTGCAAGCTACTTGGTAGACCACAAGAAGTCCCTCCTTCTACTTAGGAATAATCAGACGAGAACACACGAACGCGCGCGAAAAAGGCTACCGCGCGAGTTTGCATGCTCCTCTCGCCCCTACCTTGCTCCATTTCATCCCACGCCCTCGCGCGTCTCCCACTTGGCTCATGCTTCTCCTGCTTGGCGGAAACGAATGCTATGCAGGCCATCTCGCCCTACTTTCCCAGAGCAGAGTGAGGGACTGTTTGTAGTCTAGGCAGCATAGTCGCGATTTAAAGGCGTATTAGATTTCGTAATTCGTCTCAAGCAAGTATGGCGGTTTGCAGGCTTATTTATTTAAAAAACCATTAATTTCCCTTTTAACTGTGCTTAAAATCCTAAGTGTTTCAGCGCTTCTAGCCATTGTTATCGCTAAAAATTCAGTACCTGTTTCTCGGCAGCCAACGCTGGTGAATCTGTTTCCAGAAGAAGATTTGAAAGAGGGACATTTTTCACAAGCTTCTCTTTCTAAAAAATAACAAAGAAAGACCATTGTTAACGATGCTGAGGCGTAGTGCTGCAGTGATAAGCGTGCCAGACTTCAAATTAGGCTGACCTTTGAACAATGTTATTCCCTTAAAAAATAGACTTCACTCCACATCGTCTCTCTTTACCTAAGTGCATAAATGGATGCCAGCGAATCGATAGGGAAAACTCACAAAAAGTTGGGAGTGCCCTCCAATGAACCTGGGGGATGGGGGGGGGAAGAGATCCACACAACCTAACATTTTATGTGCTGGCTGACCCCCCCCCCCCCCCCACTTCCACAGAGTATCTCACCCAACCTTGTTTATGCTCCTGTCTCCAAGATACAAAACCCTTACTGACTTTTGGGTAAAAATTATTTCTAGGATTAATGAAAACTGTTGTGTTTTAGGTAATGCATCGTCTCTCTTTACCTAAGTGCATAAATGGATGCAAGCGAATCGATAGGGAAGCCTCACAAAAAGTTGGGAGTGCCCTCCAATGAACCTGGGGGATGGGGGGGGGGGGGGGAGAGATCCACACAACCTAACATTTTATGTCCTGGCTGACCTCCCCCTCTCCCCACTTCCACAGAGGAGCTCACCCAACCTTGTTTATGCTCCTGTCTCCAAGATACAAAACCCTTACTGTCTTTTGGGTAAAAATTAATTCTAGGATTAATGAAAACTGTTGTGTTTTAGATAATGCAGCAAGTTTTATTTGTTCTTGATAGTTTTATCGTTCAGCTACAATAAAAAGCTCAGTTATTTTCACCTGAGGTGAACGAACTACGGACGGCGGAATAGAGAAATAATATCCTGCTTCAACTCCCTTGAGAGCATTGGAAGGCTTGCCATCAAATGCATGCAGCAGAACATTCTTGGCCCCTTACAGGAAACAAAGTCAAAATCAAGCAAATAAATTAATTAAGCTACAAGTAAAAAAAGATCAAATTAACAAAGTTGTCGGCCAAACAGAACTCCAGGGTACGGTTGCATTATTGTGCAAGCAATTCTGCAGCTCTCGTAAACTGCCATAATCACGAAACAGCAAATAACCTCAAATAACAGAAACAATACTTCCAGCAGCTCGGCTACAAATATATAGGAGCATTCAGCTAGTGAAGCGAGAAGCTTACGAGGGCAGCTACATTGCTCAAAACTGACTGTGGTCTTATTTAATAGTGCATTATGTACCATGCTCTCGTAGCATTTCAATAACATGTCTTCCTGCTGATCGTGAATGGACATTTCTACAAGGAATGATTGAAATATTAAACATATAGAAATTGAACATAGGTTACAGTCATTTCTCTAAACATAAAAAATAAAAATAGTCAAGTCTTCTTTCTTAGCTAATTTAAGATGCATAAGATATGAAGTGCACACATATTATAAACTATTGTAAACTACTTCTGAATCATCAGTTCACCGTATTAGGACAGGAAAACATGCAAAATGTGGGAATGTATTGCACTGTAGTATCCCAGTGAGACTCAGATAAGGCTTGTCGTTAAAAGTAATTTATACAACAATCAACACTTGACGCCACACTTGGATATTTGGATATTATTGTACCTTATTTGCATCTCATATGAAAGAAAATAATTTCAATAACATAACTTCAGATGTCAAACAAATTACATTGGTTGCTGTCTTTTTGCAAGATAGTAAAATAAATTATATTTTCTTACAGATACCATCCATCTCTTCCAATTAAGTCAAGCTTGTAGGGTTTATTGTCTGTCTTTAAAAGAAACAATGTGGAGTGCTGATGTCTTCCTTAGTTGAGTTATGAATCAAAAATAAAATTGGACAAAAAATGAAATGATCAATGATTTGTGTTCTTATATAACACTGTACCCACATACAAAGGAAGGTCAAGCTCTAAGGCAAGTTTAATCTGCAACAAAAAAACCTCACATCAAATTTGATAATTTTAATCAAAAACAAAATCTCAGACAGTGGAACTACATTGCGGTGCCTTTCAATAACATGCAAACATGCATTTTTTTACTGCCACCAATCAAATACGTAGCAGGTCTTTAGAAGTTCAGCTCAAAGGTTCAAAAGGTGCTATATAACTGTTGACTTCAATCCACTCTTTAAATTTCTGTTTCTCACAGTTTTTAATTATGATTGTCAGTACTAAAAAAATGCAGTTGTTAGTTTCAGGGTACTCAGGGTACAGTGAAGTTTAAGAGTTTGTGTGTTATCAAAAGCTGTAGTAATAAGTAACCACTGATGGACCTCTTCTGTTAATTTCCAGTATTTGAGGATGGTGCCTCCTTTTGTCACTGCACATATATCTTGAGCATCTCAAGATGGTCTGAAAAACTTGGGTTTCTTAAGAACGGTATGTACTAATACAAACAACTGAAGGTATTTTTGCACAGTTCATGACTATGCAGGGAAAGCAGATCTTAGCAATGGCTGCTGGAATACAAAAAAAAGTTGAGGGAAACCACATATTTTTCATAGAATTAGAAAGGAAATGCCAAACATTGTTTTGCATTTTTAGCTTTTTAGAAGTACAAATATGTATGCTTGCTTAATTACCTCAGAAAAATACGTGGTTTGACCTGTAACCTTCTTTTCAGATTCCAACAGCCCTTGCTAAGATCATTAATTGAGCAAAAATGCCTCTGTATAAGGGGGCACTGTCCTAAAAATTTAAAACTTCTAAACACACACATAGAGAGAAGTCTCTTTAGAAAGCAATTGAGACTAAAATTTATGACTAATTCCAAACTCTATTTCCACCACCAAAACCTAAAATTGTACTGATTTTGTTGTCAAAAGAGGTTTCCAGAAATTCCCTACCTGCCGACTAAAGACATCTTTCTGTGTATCTTTATCTTCCTCTGTCTTAACAAACCTTGGAGTAAAATCTAAACCAACCTAACACCAAACAAACGCATGAATATGTTGCATAGCATCTCACCTCTCAGTTGAATGTACTAACATTGTAAAGCACATTAATTTTGAACACCTTTATCTTAGGGAACTTGTGTTACATGTAAATTCATGAATGCTTCAACACCGTGAACCATGAAGTTTAATTTTAATTCTTGAACATTTAGGTCTGTTCAGTAGAAAATTGCATAATACATAATAAGTTTAAGACCATTTTCGTAATAAGTAATAAAGAAAAGAAATTCTGGAGCTTGAGAAACAGAGAACATTTCCACAAAAGGCAACTTACGTGACAAAATTTCACAACATTAAAAAAATAAATTTAAGACCCTGCTGGGGGCATTGCAGATCCCATATATATTTTCGTGGTCTGTACAGCGGGTGTTTTAAACTCCAGTTTCATCAGGAAATCCCCTAGTAACTCTGTAATAGACCAGTATCCCATCCAGGGAGGAGTAGTCATACAGACTGCTTTCAATGTCACAGAAACTGGGGTTACCATCAGATGGCTAGTCCCAATCATGTGGGTGGCCTGGCCAGGTTACCTTATTATAGGAAATTAACGGTTGTGTTAATTAAGATATTTGAAATTAACGCGACTTAAATTAATGCGAAATGAAGGGAAAATTACTCCCTGATAAAGGAAATTAGTGCGAAAGAGGGGGTAAAATTTCAAAATGACGGAAATTAACGTAATTAATACATAAAAACACTTGGTGGCCACAACTGGAACTAATTTATTTCTAAGTGAATATAAAAATCATGAACAAAACAGGTCTACAGGCGTGTGAGGCAATTTCTTTACAGACAATGTGCCTTAATCCCTGCCTAAATGTAGGAATGTAGGAAAGCTATTGTTTTGTGGGTGTCAAGAATGTCTGGGATTAAAGTGATGGAAATTAAGGTCGCGGAAATTAACGCTCCACTTAATTAACAACGCGGAAATTAACGTTCGCAAAAATTAACGTGACTTAAATTAATGCAAATTTTTCATGGAGCGTTAATTTCCTATAATAAGGTACGTTGCATTTCTTACCTACCTCTCCAATAGCCACTAACTTATCCTGATTCTCTCTGATGAACTCTTCCACACCTTCAAGATCCTGGAAGAAAAGCAGGGCATGATATGACGACACAAAATTTTAGATTTATGAACCGAGTTGATAAGGTTAATTGACCACTGTAAAGAGATTGAAAGCTGACGTTTCGAGCGTTAGACCTTTGTCAGAGCGAATCAATCGCTCTTATCAACTCAGTTGATAAATCCAAAATTTTGTGTTTCATGTCCCTACCGACGCAGCACCAGAGTTTCTTTAGAACCTAACCCCCTTGTTTGCATGATGCAATGAGTTTATTTGAATGACCACGCCTGACTCTTAATATACCAGAAATAAAGGGCCTTAAACCAGAACCTCCTAAGAGACCTTTCAGTTCAACAAACATTTTTTGGGACATCTCTAATTTTCTAGTTACATCTTTCAACATAAACATTAAAGCTGATCAGTAACATGACAAGAAAGAACTTGACATTGTTTCACTGAAAAAGGCCACAAAATTCAGTTAATAATGTGACATTTTTATGTGCAGTGTCCACCATTAACCCTTTATGCTGTAACAGTGAAAAAAGGAAATTTCTCCTTACATCATCACTACTTGTTCAAACATTCAAGTAATGAGAATAAAGGAAGTGATCACCAAGAATGAAATGCCTTGATATTTAGACAAATTCTCCCTACTCGCTCCCTCAGAAATGTATGGAGAACAGTGAGGAGAATGTGCATTTCCATATCAGGGCCATCCCCTTGCTTGTGAAAAGGACAGTTACAAGTTCTAACATACTTCAAGAGTGGCACTGCGATCGGGACATAGACTCTGAACTGGATGAACACCGAGGCATGGAGCAATGAAATCTGGATATCTGAAAATTAAATAAATCACTTTTAAGGTCGTCAAAGTTGGCTGATTATGACAGAGATATGGCACCTATGACATTTATGACAGAGGCCACCTTCAAACAATTTACCTTCAGAGCTATTAATTAGCTTTTACAAAATATGATTCATGTAAGGCAAAAAATCGTGATCTCCTTAAGCCAGAGTGAGACTTTTAAACTTCACACAACCCTGTTTGAACAAGAGATTTCTGTTATGTTTTTGAAAGGTTTATGTTAGGCACAAAAGACAGCTGATCAATAGATAACTGTATTATTTTGATAAAAGCACATTGCAGAATACAAAGAGCCTCCACGCACTAAGGACTAACATCGGACTACTCAGATCTCGGATGAAATATCACAGTTTATTGCACTACATCACTCTTGACTAACAATCTTCAACAATTTCCTCCAAGAAGACAACATTTGTAAATGATGAAAAAAATGAGGTTAAAAAAGGAATCAAATCCATTAACCTCTTGTGAAGATCAAGCATTCCATCAAACTCTGACTTAAGTTCTGTTACACCAACAATGGCTGTTACACCAACCTTTAAGAGATATTCAAATGTAGTGAATGTATTAAAATCTTTGTTTTTTAAAAGGTAGAGCCAGACAATGTGACCAGAAACATATCACAGAAAAGGTCCAGTACTTAGTGGCAGGGTTCCCTTGGAGAACAATCACATGGCATGGCCCTGTCTGCAACCCGATTCTAGATTGGACACCAAAAATCCCTACCCTATCCTAGACTAGCTATCTTCCAGAAACCTTCCATCCAATATAACCACATAGTGTTTTCAATAGAAAGCCAACTGTTGATCATCAAAGTTGCCGTCAGGTGATTGAATTTACATTTATTTCTGAGTTTTTCATCCCCATTTTGGTCTAAATTTGTCACACCACTGACCAATTTCCCAGGAATTGATACCCTATTCAAGATCAAAACTCCCTGATTTCTATACCCTATCCCAGACCAAACTGCTTGAAAACCACACCCTTCACAGCAGCACATACCCTTATAGCTTACATATGGGAGTACACCCCTCCCCCGGAACCTGTCCAGTAGACAGGACTCAAAGGTGTAATCACACCTGGGAATGTTTTCCTCGTTTTCCCCGACATTTTCTGCAGTCCCACAATACATCCAACATTGCCAACAATAGATTATTGTGCGGAATACCTACCTGGTGCAGGTTTGGCAGTCTGGGTGACTCACCCCCAATCAAGTTGTGAAAATTTCAGTCCACAGTGTCACCATCAAAAGTCTTTTTCCAGGGACTATTCTCACCTGTACAACCATACTAGACAGACTATCTAATTATAGGAAAATCAATGACCTAAGTAGCATGTCTTCCTTAGGGGAGGGGGAAGGAGAGAGTTTCCCTCTCTTCTAGACTTCAGTTATTGCCAGTTGAAGGGCAAATTAGTTCAGAATAGAGGAGATTAAAGCGAAATAGCAGGTGAGATTTTTTAAATGCCCAAACAACTTTAACTTTCGTTTTGCCTGATAAAAGATTAAACCGTAAGCTTACAATTAGTCTTACCTTTTTGGCCTCTTCAATTACCACATTGATATCCTTCAATTAAAAAATAAAAATGTGTTTATTCCCTAAAAAGCGTTACTTTTAAGATTCAGAAACCTTGTATGTTCCGAAATAACGTACCTCCTGGAATTCCTTCGCAGAAATATGTGCATGGCAGTCTACAAAACATATCCTCTCTTCAACATCTCCTTCTACTAAGGCGGCCATGTTGGAATTATCCCATAACCCTTAGCGAAACTTTACACCCGGCATCAACAAAATCAGGGTTGTGGATTGGATCATGGATCGGATCAACGGACCGGATCATGGTGCCCATGTTAAAAAAAAGAAAAAAATTCTTATGACTGTGCTGCTCATAGGAAGCGACGAATAATATCACGATGTGTAATCTTTTGCAGGGGCCTTCGTACACACCAATACAGTAATACAGTCGTTTTTAGACCCTCGAGAGAAGCGTGCGTGAGAAGAGAAGTGCTAACAGGAGAGGAACGGAGCGCACATGAGCCTCAGCTCGCTCCAGACCTTTCGCTCGAAGACCGTCTGTTTCTGGGAAGTAACGCAAAAAAACGACTGTTTTGCAGTCTACGACCTTCAGCAAAACAAGATACGGTACTGAGACCGGAAGCACCCACGCTGCTATGGATCCCAGCGTGTTCAAGCACCTCTCAAAGAAATAAAGCCTGTCTTGCTCAGCCGCTTACCACTCCAAGACAGATCGATCCACGCTGTTTGCCTAAAGACAAATCAAAATTTCTGTGCTGAAAATCGATGCTCTTCAGGTTTCTGCAATTTGAGATTAAACATCCCTTTAACGGTCGTGATCCACTTCCAGTTCCATGAACCTGTTTTCCTCAGTTACTGAAACCGAATTAATTTCCCACTCATGCAAATGAAAACCGCACTCGTTTCTCTGTTCCTTCTGACCTTCCTCCTTTCTGACCACTCCTGCTTGGTAAGTAGGTGAGGGAAGGATGGCGGGGTTAGTTGATGGATGAATCCCTGCTTTCTGTAACTTGGCTACAGTATCAGATCAAATTACCCCCTGAATTGTTCACCCCGGGTACCCAGCTTCCAAATATGGAGACATCTGTGAGACATCAGGCCGTCCAATAGAGAATTTAGGGATAAAGCTGTGATTGTCTGGTTGACAACAGGTGGACTTCAGTACTTCCCTGCGATGCTTTTGATCAATCAGTGTCATTGCGGAAGGCTTAAGGGCGACTAGATAGACATTCACTTGCTAAATCGCACTTCACTTGGATCTAACAAAAAATGTCGTCCGGAGACTCAAATCTGTTTCCTCTGGACGCCAGTTAGGCATGTGGAAATTTAAAGTAACTAACCCGTAAATGGATAAATCAAGTCCTGTTACCAGAACTAATCTAGCACCACCTTACATGAGCGGCTAAAGTCCGCTAAGGTTGGTTGAGTCCTTCCGGTTTCGTAAAATCTCGTCTCCCTGACTTCTCTCGGCCAGCCCAAGACGAAAGAAGCGGATCAGTAAAGAGAAATATGGGGACGAGATCATCATTTTCACTTTGAGACTCTTAAACACATCGATAAAACGCTGAACTTTCCTATCGGGTTTTGCACCCTTGCGTTCAACGCCCCGAAAGACCAGTGCTAATCCAGGTCTCAGTGTAGTTCAATAGACCGAGGGTATCCTGGTCATACTGGTTCTTAAGCGTGCTTACTCAGACGCATTTTAACCAGACGCATTTTATTTTTGTTTCCTTAAATCCTGAAACGTCTGGTGACCCTTGTAGGTTGGTTACCTTAGTCTTCAAACTAACCAAAGCTAAATCCTCAGCCTCGGTTTTGATTTGGTAGCTTCACCACGTGTGTACGCAAACAGCTCACTAGATAAACATTGGTATTCCTTTAAACAGGCGTATGATTAATAATTCAGTGAGAGTTAATTGCACATTGTGACATTCAAAATTGCTATGGTTTCTGAGATTACCGTACCCAAATTGTGAATTAGCCAATCAGAAGCCTTGTTTACCGTCATGATTTTCTACGATATCAAGTCACTGACCTGATATCCTACGATATCATGGACAGTTTGTGAAACTCGCATTTTTTTTGCAGACTTTAGAGGCGAAAATTACGACAGAAATACAACGAAACGTAAAACTATTACATTTGTTAAACGAGAAAGTAATTTGTTTAACGGTAAGAGAGGGGAAAAATGATTTTGCGCCAAAATTGGAAGCGGCTACACTGGCGGGCGCTCGCGTGACTTTACGGACAGCGCTGAAACATTTTTGGTTTCAAAATGGAGCCGGATTTTCCATATTTCTTTCTTAACTTGGACTTCCAAGATTCAGAAAATAAAACTCCAAACAAAAGAATTAAATAAAATGCCAGATGAGGAGTCAGAGAAGAGTATTGACGACCAGAAAAGTGTAAATACGTGTCGCTCTACAACGCCTGACTGATCACGGTAACTGAAAAAAAAAGCGCTGGATTTTAGGACGAATTTGGGTACGGTAAATACCTAATCGCACCGTTTTTGGTACGTTTCGGCAGCATATCAAGCTCCTTTGGTCTCACCATGGGTATTTTGGCTCGACTGCGTCTCGCCAAAATACGAACCATGGCTCGACCAAACTCGCCTGATACGCCGCCGAAGCGCACCAAAAAGGTGCGATTAGGTATAATTGGCGTGCTTCGTTCTTTTGGAAATTACCAACTTGAAATAAAAAAAAAACACGAAAACAAAAACAAAACAAAATTGGGTGAGTTCAATCTATGTTATAATTGACTCATACATATCTTGAAAAGGTTTGACATCTTGAAAAAGAACACCAAACAGCATTATGACCGGCAGACCTGAGGCCCTCGGATTCCTGATCAAATTGGACTTTTTTAAACCTTTTCTAGCAAACGATAATGGCTTAAACATTTACCGTCTAACACATTGTATGATGTCGTTTCTATTAATTTATCTAATTATTTAGATACATATTTATCTACGTGTTTAGCCTGACTACTTGTTTACAACGTGTTATAGTGAACAATAGCAACCCCAGTGGCCCCTGAAAACTAAGGGCTCCAGAGGGACACTACAGTTAATTTGGGCTTCTTGGCGGAGGATGCGTACAAATCACTCCACAATATATGATCTTCAGCGGGGCTGTACGTAGGGAATTTCACGGTAGACGAGCTCTTCATCTTCCTGGAGTTCATTGGCATTGATCGCATCCATCTCAACGGCATAGGTGTCCACGTTCCTTCCAGCAGCGGGGCTCACACCTTTCTTGGTCTCTTTAGCAAGGTTCACATTCTTTTCCTTAGCTGACTTCACTGATCTTCCAGCAGCGAAACTCACGTCTCGTTCAGTGGGAAAGTTAGCATTTCTACCAACAGCATGATTGGTATCCTTTTTAGCAGCAAGGTTTGGATTTACGGAAGCATCGGACTTCACATCACCCACAGTAGCGTATGCATTGTTCACGTATGCATCTTTCCCTGGTACAGAGTCAAAAGTGCCACCAAATCCAACTCCTCAACAAAAACGGAAAACGAAAGTTAATCACTATTGGTTGATTCAACTCAAAAAAGACTGAGAAAAACATCAACAGTTAACCACTATTCGTAATTATCATTGTTAGCCTTTTGTCAGAACACAACTTATGTTTAAAGGAGAAGGTCATCATAGAAAGTGTATATTTTTTGTATTCACCAATAAAAAGACCACACTGAGTTAAAATACTGACCGTTGTTTGAGCTTCCATAGTGGATCCGATCCCAATGAAATTCCTCTCCAAAGAAGCAAAAAATTCGTCATCGGGCGCCGCCCTTTTGGATAGCGCTTAGGAGCCTGGCCGCGTATTTGTGACGTCAATTCGTCCAAATTGAAATTGGCGCGAAGCTCAAACACGGCTGGCCAATTTCAAGTGCATAGCTTTTCGGCTGTTCTCATTTCTTTTTTAGCGGTGCCACTGTGAACTGAAAAGCTACGGGAGTTTAAGCAACCACGACGGCAACGCCAAAGAAAACGTCACTTTAAAAATGACCACCAAATATTTCAAACTTGTTCGGGATAGTTTCAATTCGTTCAATCTGTCTAATGTAGCCCAACAATCCGGGAGCTGACTCTGTAAAGACGGCGTTGCAGTTCAGGAAGAAAACAGAAAATTCACTGTCGTGTGTAATCGTTCTACATAAAACTTTGAATTTGGTCATTTAACGTTGTTGTTTTGCAGAGGACAGCAAAGAAATGTACCAAACTCTGTATCGCACGTGCAGAGTCATTGTTTTGCTAATTAGACATTTTGTTTTGTGACGTTCTCATCAGCCGTCGCCGTCGTGTTTTCTTAAACAGTCCCAGACTGTAACAAACGTCCGAAAAAGATAACGAAAGAGGTGAAATCCAGACCAAACAAAGCAGTGGCTCGACCAGCTTCGCCATGAGAAGCGATTTGGCTTTCCCGAAATACTGGAAAATGTCTACGTCTTTAAAAAGCATTTTCCTGCTGACTGCTTTGAAACCAACTCCTGGGATCGGATGCACTATGGAAGCTCAATCAACGGTCAGTAACTCGACTCAGTGTGGTCTGTTTATTGGTGAGCAAAAAAATATATATATATATACGGTTTCTGGAGTGACCTTTCCCTTTAAAGGAACTGTTGCGGTTTTGCTACTCTTTGTGTCACACGATAACTTTTACAATGTGGTGACACTGGGGAGTTTTTTTGTTTTTAGTTTTCATCCAAGACACAATCAATCGGCATACATAGGGTGTGTAAATGTATCATAGTGCTATTTCAGACTACACAGCCATTTCAAACATTACTTAGAACTAGGGGGCAATTTACACCAAAACAAAAGATAAAGCAACGTGGCTTTTGCAGGATCAAAAAAAGTGTTTTATCTGAAAAAAAAAAAATGAGTTATTGTTGTTAAAAGACAACTGCATTTCGTTCCAAATGAGTCAGACGTTTCAGAAATTTGGTAGGTCTTTGCTCGATGATCGGCAGTTATTTTCATATTCAGCTCTGGTTTTGGTTACTTTTTTTCAGCATTAAGTAAAATAATTTTCTGGTAACAGCAAACGTAGTGGTTTAAATCGTATTCAGTGGCATTCTTCTTGCTGCTGCAAAAGAGGTTGAATGCACATGACATATAAATTCAAACAATCTTAATCATACTTAATTCCTTGCTGTTTTTAATCTTCCTTTTCATGCAGATCCACATGGCTGCAAGTCCTGCGATCAGGCCCAGGACAACAAGTGCTGCTGCTATACCGGCGTTCCTTAGGGTTGTGTCAGCTGAATTAAAAAAATAATAATAAATAAATAAATGTTTTTTAAATATTGGGATACAACCTGAAGATCGATTCACACAAATAACCCCTTTAGCCCCTTCCAAAGCGCGGAAACGATTGCTAACTTAAAGCAGGCCATGCAAGACTGTGTCCCTAGTACAAGTAAACTTAATGTACCCACAAGGAGCTGCTCTGTGACTGGTTTATATGTTTATTTGGAAAAAGGGCCTTGTTGTATCCGCTGTACAAGTTCCCAGGACGTATCCCCTCAGTACAATCCAGCTTTAATTCGTATGATCTTGTGCCTCAAGGTACGTCCCTCCTTTGTGCATACGAATTCAATGTCAGCAAAACAACTACAGCTAAAGCTTTTAAACTTACAAACACCTAAAAACTACTCGTATTTGAGAAGTACATCTTTAGCAATAACCTTCGGATGACCTTCTGAGAAAAAAAGAATGAATTTGGGTGGAGGAGTTGGGCTGAAAGACAGCTAGCCAAAAGCGTGTCAGAATGGAAATCTGTTTTAGCTTTTCAGATAACTCACCGTTATCTTTATCTTCATCTTGCTGCTTATCCACTGAAAAATGAAAAAATAATTAACTTTTTTAGGCTTGAAAGAATTTGAAATTATCCAGATGTACCTAGTTGACTTCGCAATGGGAGAAAAAAACTTTATTTTTTACCGTTGCCTGTTGACCTTGGAGTGCCATCTATGATTGCCTCGCATCTGTCCCCAGTAAATCCCTTCAAGCAGATACAGGTGTGAGATCTGTCTCCATCTATACAGGTTCCTCCATTGAGACTAATGTAGAAAATCACAAGGTGGTTTAGATTCAGTGTCAAGCATCGACCAATCCCAGGGGTTATCATTTTGAAAGCTTACAACATGGAATATTGTTTCGAAATTTGAGATTAGACAATAATTTATGGTGTTACTAATTCTTACTGGCTTTCGTGCGTATATAAAGTTTTCAAAAATGCTTTGATTTTTTTTCCTTCGCAAAAATCGTGAAAAATAAGAATTTCCAAAAAAAGTAAGAATAAGGTAACTATAAGGATCCATAAAAGAATGAAATTCAGGCAAGGCGTTACAAATTCTGATTAGTAAGTTTTTTCGACCTTTTGCGCTAAAATCCTGGATTTCATACCAATCCTAAATCGCCTGAATCGAATTCATAATTCTCGGCTAAGACTGAAAAAACCCTAGTCTCCTTCGCAGCCGTTTTTAAGGTCGTCACGCAACGCTCCTCCCCACAAACGACGGGGAGCGTTGCGTGACTTCGACCCGAGCGGCTGCGAAGGAGACTAAAAAGACCCCTGTTGGTCCTCTTATATATTTCTCTCACCATAGGAACGTTAATATGTGCATGACAGCCCTATTAGGTATTACAGATAGTGCCAGTAAGTGCAGCTTTGTGTTTGCCTCTTATGCTGCTTGAATTTATAAATTTTAAAATTAAATCATGATCACATACCATGGAGCTGAATCGCACTCATTAATTTCTAGAAAAAAGAAAAATTAATTGGGTTAATGGAACAAGCCTTGACTAGACAGGCAGTTGGTCTGGTTACCTGATAAAATTTGCAGATTAACTACTCACGTTAAAATGTGTATGAGGGAAAAAAACAAATTTTTATAAGAAAGTTCTTTACATGTTTTGAATAGTATCTTTGGCTTTCTGGCATTCATGCACCCGTGGACAAACAGTGTTAAAAAGAGAGAGAGAGAGAGAGAGAGAGAGAGAGAGAGAGAGAGAGAGAGAGAGAGAGAGAAAACAAACAAACAAGCAAGCAAAAAATAAATAAATAAATAAATAAATAAATAAAGTAGACACATTTTCGGCAAACATTATCTCAAGTTTTATTGGCTTATTTGCGGGTGCGGCCTACACCTGGGTCGGTGAACATGGTAAATTTTATAACACTTCTTATCACAGAACCTCGGCACTCTTGTTTAGCATTATGAGAGGGAAAAGCTATTCAAATAACGGATTTAATCCCTTACCAGTTTCACAGTGTTTTCCAGTGAATCCTCGATTACAGGTACATTTATATCTTAGATCAGGAAGCATCTCACAGGTGCCATTAATACATGGCTTCTTCATACATGGAGTTATTTCACAGCTAGCACCACTGAACCCTGGTGGGCAAAGGCAACGCCGGTATCCTCGCTTGTTTACACATGTCCCACTGTTACTGCAGCCCTGTTGGGCACAGTAGTCTATGGGATGCTCACAGCGACGACCTACAAGTGGAGATGTGAAAAATATCAAGTGGCTGAAAGTATTTTAAGACCACTCTGTTCACAACGGAAAACTTTCTTATTTGAGCTTCAAGTACTGTATCCTTGATGTAGGTTTACACTTAAAGGCGGCGCTAAATCGCCATTTATGTGTTAAGAGGTCTCAGAGCTATAGGTCTGCTTATAAGGGAAAGATTTGATTGAAGAGAAATATATGAAACTAACTTATGTAAACTCTGGGAATGGTCTGAATCCAGGAGCCCTATCATAAGTCGGTAAAGTATGATCGTGCGGTTGAATGTAAAGGCCCGTTTTTGATGACATTGACCGTCTTCTCAACAACTTGACGAACCTGACCTGAAGTCATCTTGACTCCTATGGCGACTGTCACCACAAATGTCACCACAAACAGTCCTTCTAACGGAATGAGAACACGATGTTCTCATAATCACTTCACAACATCTACATGAATTTTTCTCACCTGTAAAACCCAGACTGCAAAGGCAAGTGTAATTTGTTATCTGATCCACACATGTCGCATTGTTCAGGCACAAAGCTGATGCACAATCGTCGGTGTTGTTACTGCATAAGAGGCCCTCGAAACCTCTGGCGCATTTGCATGTGTACTGCGCAATGCCGTCGACGCATTCAGCTCCATTTTGACATTGATGACCTGGAAAAGATTGTTGGGATTTCATCTTAGGAGGCCTAGGCTGTTGAGTAATGGTTTGGACATAGCATAGGTGCGCACCAAGGAGTTATAGTGACCATTTCGCAATGTTATGACGTGGAAAATAAGTGACACTTTTTTCCAGGGCCAATGACTCGAACGCTCAGCTCAGCTTTGTAAGCGGCACACCAAACACTAGAAATGATAGCCACATACAATGTTTCCTAGTTGTTGATGCTGAGGTAATACTGAAGGTGAAAAATTTGTGTATTTTACCCATACATTTCATAACCACAAAATTATAGAGATCTCCATTACTTTGAAGATTTAGTTCTTAGTACTTGGAGGCAATCGCTGTATTAAAAGAGAAAATTTGATTTATGGAAGAAATCGACTCATATACATTTACTGGCTTTGGCTGTCCAGTATATTGGTTGCCTGATCTTGAAAAAAATGCGACATGGTGATTAGGCAACCCTCTTTGGAAGGCCTCCTCTAAAAATTGCGAGGGTAATGTTCCAGGAAGGTGGAAAAACCAGACATTGAGAATTTTAGATAAGGCTGTACTGTTAGGCTTGTCACTAAACTGTTCAATTAAATATATTCTGAGTTAAAGGAGAGATAACCAGGAAATACGTACCAAACTCCAACTTATATCGAAAACACATCACCAATACGGAATTATAGTCATTATGAACTACTAAAAATCAAATCCTGTGACGTTTAGGACAAGCCATAGGCTAATCTATTAAATCGTACACCTTGACAATCGTCAATATTTTCATCACAGAGCCTTCCTGTGAACCCATCGTGACAGACACAAGTGAACTTGTTGATGCCGTCTTGACAGGCGCCGTTGTTACACAGCGACGGCGGTGTGCAGTCATTGATGTTAGTTTCACAATCCTCGCCAGTGAATCCAACAGGACACAAGCACTGGAAAATATAAGAAAATAACAAAGAGAACTCAAACGAGTACACGAGGTAGAGTTTTGTAGTATCAAACTAATAAAAGTAGGCAGCAGATCCTAAAGAAATTTGTTTGTTTCGTCCAATGATAATACATGAAAAAGTTCGTTTAGATTATTTTTATCGATAGAGTTGCACTACCTGTCTAAGAAAAACTTGTCAACTTAGAGCGAGCAACGTTTTTGCTTCTTGCTATGAGTTTTACGTCTCATTTAGTTCGGTGTCCGAATGAACGGGCGAGCACAATACGGATTTCGCGTGTAACCAGCTTAGGAGCATCTTTCACGACACACTTCAGCCGATAGCTCGTCTGAACACACAGTCCGTCTTGGCAAGTCCAGCCATTCAAGTGAAGGATGGAATGGTGGGCTTAGCTTAGCAAAAAATTGTACAAACCTTTGTAAGCAATTATGTACAAATGTAAATGTAAAGCTCGGCAAATGCTTCGTCTTTAATTTACTACAAGAATTCAAACAGACTAAAAACATCTTCCCTCTATGCCCAGGGCTTTCCTTTTCCTTAATTCTCTATAATTACTCATTAAAAATTACGAAATGCAACTTAAAAAATCCTTACAATGTAATCCAGATGCAAATCCTGGCAAGTTCCACCATTCTTGCAAGGTTTAGCTGAACACTCGTTTGTTACATTTTCACAAGTTCTCCCAAGGTACCCTGCAGGACATTCACAGCGAAAGTTGTTTACCTCATCATGGCACGTCCCTGGACAAAAACGGAGTGAAAATACAATCAAACCCTGGTGTAAGTCCTTTGGGAATGGTTAGATATTAATAATAATGTCCTCCAAAAAAAAGAATTTCGTTAAAGGTTAGCCATTTTTGTCCTTGTACTTTTTTGGAGAATAACATCGGCTCGACGAAATCTAAGGGATATTTTCTAGGAGTCGTACAAAAGTCGAGCACTTATGAAAACTAAAATGACACGTTTTCTAAAGCAAAGCGACCGTCACGTCAATTATCAGTAACTAAGATTGGCACATAGCGAAGAACCAAGGCTACCTCCATTTTCACAAGTGCTTGATGTGCAGTCATCAATGTTAGTTGAACAGTTCACCCCAGTGAATCCCTCAATACAGTTGCACCTGTATCCGTTGATCTCGTCGATACAGGTCCCATGGTTTTCACAGGGATCCGGCTGGCAATCATCAATGTTAGTTGAACAGTTGACACCGCTATACCCCTCCAGACATTTGCACCTGTACCCATTGATTTCGTCAACACAGGTCCCATGGTTTTCACATGGATCTGGCTGGCAATCATCAATGCTAGTTGAACAATTGACACCACTGAATCCTTCAATACAGTTACACGTGTATCCATTGATCTCGTCAATGCAGGTCCCATGATTCTCACACGGATCTGGCTGGCAGTCGTCAATGTTGGTTGAACAATTGACGCCACTGAATCCCTCAATGCAGCTGCACCTGTACCCATTGACTTCGTCGATACAGGTTCCATGGTTTTCACAAGGATCTGGCTGGCAATCATCATTGTTAGTTGAACAATTTACACCGCTGAATCCATCCAGACATTTGCACCTGTATCTATTGATCTCGTCAAGACAGGTCCCATGGTTTTCACACGGATCTGGTTGGCAGTCATCGATGTTGGTTGAACAATTGACACCGGTGAATCCCTCAATACAGTTGCACCTGTATCCATTGATCTCGTCGATACAGGTCCCATGGTTTTCACAGGGATCCGGCTGGCAATCATCAATGTTAGTTGAACAGTTGACACCGCTATACCCCTCCAGACATTTGCACCTGTACCCATTTATTTCGTCAACACAGGTCCCATGGTTTTCACACGGATCTGGCTGGCAATCATCAATGCTAGTTGAACAATTGACACCACTGAATCCTTCAATACAGTTACACCTGTATCCATTGATCTCGTCAATGCAGGTCCCATGATTCTCACACGGATCTGGCTGGCAGTCGTCAATGTTGGTTGAACAATTGACGCCACTGAATCCCTCAATGCAGCTGCACCTGTACCCATTGACTTCGTCGATACAGGTTCCATGGTTTTCACAAGGATCTGGCTGGCAATCATCATTGTTAGTTGAACAATTTACACCGCTGAATCCATCCAGACATTTGCACCTGTATCCATTGATCTCGTCAAGACAGGTCCCATGGTTTTCACACGGATCTGGCTGGCAGTCATCGATGTTGGTTGAACAATTGACACCGGTGAATCCCTCAATACAGTTGCACCTGTATCCATTGATCTCGTCAATACAGGTCCCATGGTTTTCACAAGGATCTGGCTGGCAGTCATCGATGTTGGTTGAACAATCGACGCCGCTGAAACCCTCACTACAGCTGCACCTGAATCCACTGACTTGGTCAATGCAGGTTGCATTGTTTTCACATGGAGCTACTAGGCAGTCGTCAATATCCACTTCACAGTCATGACCAGTAAAACCCGCTGCACAGTGACACTGATAATCATTGATCATATCCTAGAAGGAAAGAGAAATCCTTTACACCAAATCACATGATTAGAAACGTTTAACTCTGCATAGATGAAGAAGTTGTGAGACTTCGGTGGAATAATTAAATAAGACAAAAATTGAGTAACACTGTGTTTGGCTCATTTGTAAGAGCGTGTCTTTCCCCGTACTGCCTTATGATAAGACACTAAGTGCTCACGAAGGGTCTTTTGTGCCTATAGTTTAAGTTGCATCATATTCAAGACACATCTTAACCCAAAACAGCTTGATGCTGTGCATTTATCTAGATTATAATTTATCCACTTAGATAAGGCAGACACTTGAAGCAAGCATTTTTTATCGGTCCTGTATAAGTTAAGGTGACTTAGAGATAAGGCGGCGCGTGTTTCTCTCACTTAAACGACCTTAACACTGCACGAATAAGTTGTCATAATTAGGATTTCTTAAAATAAAATCTACTTTTCTTTCTCAGAAATACCTTGCACGTTGCTCCATTTCTGCATTTATCCTGGTTGCATTCATCAATATCTGAAAAAGGAAAATCAGTCATCCATCAGTACCAGAATGTGCACAACACTTCAATCCTTCAGCGAAGGATTCGCTCTGACAAGGGCTAACGCTCGAAACGTCAGCTTTCAATCTCTTTACGGTGGTCAATCTACCTTATCAACTCAGTTTATAAATCCAAAATTTTGTGTTTCACGTCCCCACCAACGCAGCACCATAGTTCCTTTAGAAACTGACCCCCTTGTTTGCAAGGAGGTGGGGGACAAGTCTAAGGAAAATCTTCAAATACAGTTAAAATGAAATAAGGAATACATAGTAGAATTTCGAAAACTTCGACCCCAGCTAACTCGATCGAGCTAAGCTTCTCAGACTCTTGCTAACCAAACCGAAAGTAGACCTCCTACTTCAACTATCTCTGACAGTAAATTAATCCTCTGTAATTCAAACAGTTTCCCCCAACGGTTCGACTTATCGAGATTCAGGAAACTAATAATAATTACTATATAGCTGAACTTATCCATCATCAGTCTGATTAGCCCATAAAGTGTCCGAATTTCGCTATACGGACCACTAAGATAGATCGCTCAAGGGTTTGATTTCACAGGTTTGTGCTTTCTGAAAAACCTTCGAAATTCAACGAAGAAGTGTAACGAAAAATTATGTTGATCACAACTTTTTCTTAGGCGCGTGTTTGCCAATGTGGAAAAAAAACATAATAAGAAGACTTTTTTTTCCGGCTCAGCCCGTAAACTTGAAATAAAAGAATGAGACCTATATTTTCCCAATGCATACAAGCTATAGTTTAATAACATATTATGTCTATTTACCTGTCTGACAATTAACTCCTTCAAATCCAGCACGGCAGGTACAAGTGTAGTACGTCCTAAAGTTTGCACAGGTGCCACTGTTTTGACAAGGATTAGAGACGCAAAGGTCGATTGCTGGTCAATAAAAAAGCAGGAACGCAATTGTCGGTATTACAATCAACAAATTTCTGCTAGAAGCACTGCTTTCTATTTCTGCGTTTACTCAGTACCCTCAAAAACCGATTATCATAGATTATTATCCAACTTCTCTAGGTACCGTTCGAAAAACGTGCGAAGGGAGTACAAATATGCCGTGGTATTCGTACAGGTAGTTATTTGTACAGTACTCTTGGCGCGCTCATACCGGTGCACTTGTTTCTCAGTTTTCTTTCAAATTACTGGAAAAGGTTGGAAAAGGTTGAAAAAGGTTACGTTGGATAATAAATCTCTTATTAGATGTTATGGTGTGTAGTATCGTTGTATATTTTTACTCGTTGTTTGTATCTGGACCAGTAGAAATATGCAGCGATACTACGTATACACACTGAAACAACCAACCGTATCCTGTAATATAGGGAAGACAAAATATCATCGCAACAGAAACAAATTTTAACCATAACTGTAGAAAAATGTTGTTAATCAGGAGACAACATACAGGAAAATTTACTGCCTAAGTTTTTGCTCAAGACATAAACTGAACAACTTACTCTTTTAAGTACTGGGTTATCTTAGGTTCCAATTTCATTTTTTCTTTAGTCACTCTTGAAAGTCCGTACACGTTGGTCACAATGAATTTAGTGGCCGACTCCAATTAAGTAATATTCACCTTCGTGTTGACAGTTTCATTAGCTGATGTGCGACAAATAAATCGCAAAATCGAAAATAAGCGATTTACCTATATCGCATGTTGCGACTGATCAGTCCGGCACATTTGTGATTTATGTGATAAGGTGAAATGTGTTTTACAAATCCCAAGAAAGGACACATGCGATTTAGAAGTCGCAAAGTTACCCAACTTACGAAAATCGCAAAGGTCGTATAATTTGTGATTACAAATTACAAGACGACACTATGTGCGGTTTGCTAAATACCAAAGAAAAAATAATAAGCTAAATAATATTTTTTCATTTGGTACCCCATAAGCAACTACTTCTGTTCAAATCACTATATTTGAAACCTCTCTGGCGTAAGAGACTCAGCCACTTCAAGGCCTAGGCGACCAATTTTCCTGGCTGCACAATGAGTGGTCGCTTACACCAGGGAAACAGTTTGTCGTATTTTAAATCAAATACAACATTTACTTACCTGTACGGCAGTTTTGTCCGGTCCAACCGGCTAAACAGATTTTGTTTCCTGTGGTGTCATCGCACCTATAGCGTCCACCGCTGTCATCCCGCGCAACACAGTACATATTACAATCTGCGCCATAGTAATTAGCATCACAGTAAACACGAACCTGAATTCTGGTGTTAGATCTTTTACCACTCAACTAAGAAGAAAACAAAACAACCATCAATTTGTGAGTGTACTCTTTTATCATGAGCTTACAGATACCATAAACACTTTTACGAGAATCGAACTCTGCTGCACGGACATCCGATTCATACGAACATCTCGTTATCATGGACAGGTCCCGACCCAAATTTCGCAAATTACCTGCTTGAGAACGGTGTCTCCTAATAATACAGGTGTATTTTTGCAAAGGTTATGACCATGGGGAAAAAGTAGAACCTAGCAAGGGTTATCGGAACCCAAAAAGAAAAACCTGGGTAATCACGCATTTTTCAGAGATTGTTAAGCAACCATAATTCTAAGAAAGCTTTAAAAAACAAAGAATGTATGACATTTTCTTTTCAAATTTAAGCTCAGTTACCTCTGAAAAAAGCGTGGTTACCCTAATTTTCTTTTTGGATTCTGATAGCCCTTGCTAAGATTTGCTTTTTCCACATAGTCATAAACCGCGTAAAAAAACCATTGTATTAGAAGGTATTAGAATTAGCACTAAGAGAACTCTACGTTCATTTATACTTCCTAATTTTCAGTCGCGGGTCAAATGCTTGACATTTTTTTCTGCTGAGGGAGTCAGGATTTTACAACGTTTTCCGAAGACGCCGGGAGATTTCCCAAGACCGTCTTGAAAATGTTCCGCAAATATGGGAAGTCTTGGGGATATTAACGGACTACAGCTCTCTTTTCAATCCTTTGAATAAGATCAATTCTGTAGAATAAAGGCAACGCTCGATATTTATAAATCTCACAGAATAAGCAATCTAAAATGAAATAACTCTGGTTGGTTGTGTTTTTAGATAGGAACATCTTTCAAACTTTGTGATTTAGCCAAGAGTGAAACGTTGGTCCATTTGAGTGATAGGGCGCAAGATCCAAGTTAAATTAGTTCCGCTGGCATAATACTCAGGTATAATGCATGCGAGGCTGGTTGATTTATGCTCCTATGCAGTCCTTACTAACTTGTGCTCATGTACAATAATTTTCAAAGTTAGAATAACCCCTAAAGTGGAGTACAGCTAACTTTTGTGAAAGTGAGATCGCTATTTTGGAATTACTGTAACTTTAAACGAGTTAGTTACTGTCGGTAGTGGTGGAGTTAATAACTCCACAAAGAGTATGAAGAACCTCAATTTGAGGAGCGGAGATATTTCAATCGTCGTGGCCGACTTGAAGTTGAATTTGAGAGTTAATCCACCAAAAGGAATTATTTTTGTCCTAAAATTTTAACTCCAGTCCTGGAGTCGAAATAACTCTTTGAAAACTACGTACTGTAAGGTTTCTAGGATAGCCCTCATGCCAAGCAAGTTAAGCAGTCTTCTTACCGTTATACTTCTACCCGAAGCATTCTGCAAATCCTTTTGTGCTGGAATGTTATCGACGTTGTATTGAACAGTGTCAACGAAATCGTCACGAGTAAAGGGATCGTAATCCCAAACTTTCAACACGATGCCAAATTTCCCCTGAAAGAGAACAAGCAAGCTAAGAACATTTGCGACAACGTATTTTACTGAAGTCTGAAGAAAACCTGTTGCAGGACGTACTTGTATATAAACTATCCTATTTAATTAGTAATAGTTGACACTACAGCTGCCCCCACTGTTAAGAGGTTTTGTGATCGTATTCATTGATTTTGAAGGTTTCCTTTTTCTTTATTTACTTAGAAACACTTTTGTGTGGTATTTATTTTTCTGTAGTATAATTTAGGTTTTAGATTGTTTCTGCAGAAGCAGGCCAAGTTGAGATTAGTACTCAGTCCAGTGCTAAGAGGTTTCATGAACTTACGAAATCGCGCCAATTGCAACACGTCGATCACTAATGCAAATGAGCTCTGTTCTTTCTGTCAACCGTGGAACTTCTTTGGCGCTTGGAAAATGCTTGGGTATTGTTTGGGTGCAAATTAGTCGAACCTACAATTGAATGAGGGATGTTATAAAGGAACAATAAGCAGCAGGAGATTAAAGGTGAAGCTAATTGCGCAAGTCGCGTGCCTCAAACGATTTGTTCGTCCTGCATTGCTGAAATAAAACTTTTCTTCTTCGATAATCTAAGTTCTTTATTAGAACAAACATTGTAGTGGAACGTTTAGAGGGAAATTGTACTAAAATGCGAAAAAGCAACTTCCAGGGACGGAAATAATTTCCTTATACGCAATGTAAACAAAGAACCACGAACGTGACTTTTGATACAGAGTCCGCTTTCTCGGACGCATTTCTTACATTACAAGCGAGATTTTCCACAGAGACAATCAACCACATGAATTGAATTCGAAATCAATCAAGTAAAATCGCAAAAGCGGCTCTCCCAAACTATCTTGCAATGTCTGAAAAGTTATAGATAATGAGGTCGCAGCTCGAGTTGCAACTGAAAAATTGACCTAGAAATTTCACAAGAAATTCACTGTTTCCATGAGCTTTTTCTGAAGGCAAGTTCTACAGTTGCTGTTGTGTTTACACGCGACCTAATGCAATCTTGTAATGCAATATTTCTCGGGGTTAAAAACCTAACTGATGTCTGTAGGGTTTACTGGTGTTGAGATTCACTCGTTCGCTAAGCAATGCTTGCTTGTTTATGGACCAAGGCTTTCAGTCCCCCAGAGTGATCTGTGTCGACAAATCGTTTCCAAAGGATTTCTGTATATTAAATGCGTGTCTGACAAATAGTCTTACGCAGCGTCTCTGGATGCAACATTTCTTAAGTCGAACTCGAACTTTTCCTTCCCGCGGCCTGACAATTTACGTTGGCTTTCTACGGGAATAAGATGAGGCAAACGAAAATAAAACCTACAGTTTCTCTTTCGCCTTCAAGACAGCTGCTCTTCGGGATTTTACATCTACTGAAAAGACGTGCGGGAAGGAAGCGCTCGCAGTATGACTGACGGCAAAACAACCAACGAGATTTCTATGAATACCGTACACCCTAGATAGAGATTTTTGATTTACTGACACCGTCACATGACCCATATGTTTACTGATGTTACGTCATCATTACCCACTTATTCTGTGCGCGCTCTGTTCTGGCAAATCAAGATTTGATCTGGTATTTATACTGTATATTTTAACTGTAAGTACTTTACTTCCCTTTACTTTATATATGCGCGAGCTATAGGGATACCTCCTCTAGGCAAAATCCCTGCGGGGGCAATAAATGGTAAAAATCTTGATGTATTTTTGATTTAGCTAACTAGCTGTTATTACACCATCGATAACACTATTAACTCTTGTAATTCAACTTAATGCCATGTCCTTTACACTCGACACTTGTAAGTATAAAAGTAGTTACGATGCAAAGGAAGCTAATTACTCAATTGAAACAATAACCTTAAGCCTAAGTTGAAGACGTTTAAAATCTTACCGGCCAACTTCCATCAAAATGATATGTCAAAGGGTTTGTAAGACCATCACCAATTGTTTGGCCAGACCCAGGGAACGAAAATCTGTCATCTCCTAAAACGTGTGTGTCCCAGTGTTTCCAAGCAGAGAGATAACTTAGCGGATATGTTATTGGACATGGTGCGACGAAGAGCTTGAAGTAATTTTCACATTCATTCGTGCACGAACCAAAGTAAGAATCACAGCAATGGCCTTTGTAATCTCGAGAGCTTGGGTTATTGTAATCCACCAATTGAATGGACAAGGTTCCCTTGGCACTGACAGGCTGCAAAGAAAACAGAATTAAGCTTACTGACAATTTCACTAGAAACTAGGAAAATCTTGCAATATTTGTCTGTCTCCCTGTTAGACGTATACTTTTACGATCATTACCCATCCAGCATCATGGCGGAAATAAACCAATGACAGGCTACTTTCTGGCTACTTCCTCTTCAAAAAAAATTACTGTGGAACACACTGCGCTAATTATAATAAAGCTTATAGGTTAGCGAAAGAAACAGCTCTTTTAGTTAGAAATTGGGCCGGCACAGGTATAGACTGCGAGTGGTCTCTAATTATGGCGATGGCGATTGTGGGGCGGACGAAATACACAAACGCGCCCATCGCGTCGCGTCTCCTCGAAATTTCGCGTGTGCACGTGTGTATTTCGCCCGCCCCACAATCGTCATCGCCAAAATTAGAGACTACTCGCAGTCTACCGCAGGCACTGGTGGAGAAGCCTCAGTGCAGACGTCTCCTTTTTCCTTTGAAGCAACGGAAATATGAGAGTTCTGCACGCAGGCTATGGGTAATTTCATTATTTTAAGCGAAGATGATAAAGCTCACAACTTTAGGTCTTAAGATTGAGACTGGCTGAATTGCTTAAACGAAAAGTGATAGTTCCAAAAACCTGCTGGTCGATGATTCACGTCAGCTGCAAATTAACCTCGTGTTAATTTAAATACATTCATGCGTTGGAAAATGCCATTATCTAATCGTCTACATCGTATTATGTTTAAGGGTACACGTATAGGGCATGCTGTCGCAATTATCTTGGAAGACACATAATTCGTCTTAGACTATCTATGCGTTTGAGACACATCATGCGCCAAGATAACTACGCAGAATTCAAGTCCGACACATTAGTCGTCTCAGAAAAAATAATGCGAGACGCATAAAACAGACGAACCTAACGGCGACATTCAAACCTTACGAACTTTCATTTCACAGTGTCTCCGTTTTCTTCACCATTTTTGCCGTTCAAAAAACATCTGACGTTGTTTGTTTTGGACTTTTTTCCTGACTCCCCTCTGGTTAAATTAACCTCAAAGCAGGGATAACGTCCGCCATTTTGTGAAGTTAGTTTTCTTTCAAAGATTTTCCCTCCCACTTTTATGTGCGCCGGAGTTGTTGTGACCGGACTCTCTATTGATACTTTTATTCGTCTTGTATCAGTTTTAAGTGTCTCCATAATTTGTTTTTCAGACGACGTACAACACGCCTAATTAAGACGAAATATGCGTCTTCTAAGATAAATGCACCCAATGGCGTATAGAAGGAATACATATTATGCAGTGATACGCGGTGTTTAGCAAACAATTTAAGGAATCCTCCTTTGTTTATGGGTTCATTTATGACTCCAGTTCGTACAATAATTGTTTTAACAATAACGATATGAAAGAAAAAAAATTTCAAGAAAAATCAATGAACCAATTGCGTTGACTAAAGCGACCCTATTTCAGAGAACTGATGTGCGACGGCCCGACAAATATCCACCACTCAGTCACGGACACTGAGGTGCAGAATAATTGTTTTAGTATAGACCAAACCAGTGGATAGCCAGCACCAAACAGTTCTTATTTTTCTGAGAAATGAGGAAATCCTTGCACGTGAGATTCAGACCAGTCACCGGGAGGTGAATAGCAGCTACTATCCCGAGTTTAGGTAGCCAATCAGACAAACGGAGCGCCAAAAACACTATCCACTGGTTTGGTATATATTATTTATTTATCTTTCTTTTTTATTTTCCAGCTTTGCCACACAAAGAAAGAACAAAAATGGTAATAAGGAAAGAAAGAAAAAATTGCTTTAGGATTAGCTAGAATACCTATTATAAAATTGATTTATTTGTATGTAAAATATTTTTAAAAATGAGAGTGGTGAGGAGACCTCCAGAAACCACCAGGCTTGTACGAGGGAGGCCTCCTCTTTTGGGGCGTGCTTATTTAATTAATTGTTTAAGAGAAAATTGTGTAAACTTCTTTTGAAGCAGGACATAGTCTCCGATTGTGTTATGTCATGCTGTGTTGACATGATAAGCAAAGCTAGAAAAACAAAACTTTTAAATTTCGCTGGAGCAACTTAGTTCATGTCCGTACTCGTCCGTATTTGTCTGCGTCCGTGCTTTGTACAACGAAGAAGCAAAATCATCAGACCAAATCAGTAATGCATAACAATTACTTCAATCTATTTTGCTGACGCAGTGAGTACCAGAAGGAATAATATCGACAAGAAAAATGAGCTGGCAATAAAAGAATGATTAACTATAAATGATTTTATAGAGCTCTTTGATATAGGCACGTCCTTTCTGATGGCTATACCGAATTGGTGTTTACATTAATTAAAGACGGACTAAATTTAATAGTCGAGGTTATTGGACGTAAACGGTCATCAAAGTTAGTGTGTCTGTTTAGTTTGTCCTTTTATCTCGGACTTCGTCTCACCAATCACTGAAGACGAGACGAATTATGCGTCTAAATCAGTAGTGAGTCGTTCTATAGAAGAATCACATATCAGTTCGTCTTATGCCCTCCCTTCTGGAACATTTAATGAGCACACTATACATGCCGACACTGTTGAGTTTTAAACTTGACACAACACACGAATATATGGAGACGTCACGAGCGAGAAAACAAAAGTTTAGACAACTTTTCAATTTCGCGTGCCAACAAGTACTAAGTGAGAGATAGACGCAAAATATATTGCAAATTTAATTAAAGGGGCATAGTCACGAGGATTTCGCAGATTTCCGGTCAAAACTGTGCTAAAATTATCGGTAGCTAACTTTATCCATGCCCTACATTGTGTTTGAACATTTAAAGAAACATATTAACTTAATTTCATTCAGAGAAAACAAACCATGACCATTTAATATTGATTTCATGTCTACGCGCTGAAAGAGTTTGAAAAGTTTAGCCTAATTTTTTCAAAGTGCAATCCATTTCCATCCGTGTCATCCGAAGCAAACGACGACAGAAAATAGTTTCAGGGAAGTAATATAGTCTTTGGTAACGAAACTAGACCATTATTTGTAGGCGTTCATTGATGTGAGGACATATTTTTGATTTTTAAAGTGAACTAAAATAGCGTGACTATGCCCATTTAATTTGTTGTTCTAAGTGGTTTACAGTTACAGAAACCGGTTCACTAGAGGAGGCTTTCCTGTACGAAATTTCATCACTATAAACATGACGTGTCACAGTGTACAGTGAACAAAGAGTTTACTTTTAAGGCCGAGCGCACTTATTTCCGGTAAGATACCTCAAAAAGCAACAAAATTGCAGACAAAATTACAGGCGAAGTAATCCAACAGGTATACCAAGTCATGGCTTATGTCTTGTCAGTCCTAATTTTGAAATCTGTAATATATTCAGAATTTGCATATACTGCAGTCAACATGTACACTACGCGGAACTTCACGGTGAATGCCGGAAACAATAAGTTGGTAAGTGGGTGGGATTGGAGAGAGTGACGCTGATTAACCAATCATCAGGAGAGAGGTAGTTAGGAATTACAATTACATTCAAAAATACACAGCAACTGCAGACTCTTTCACTTTCAGTTTTTCACTTTCAAATGGCTGAAAAACAAAAAGCGATCTATAGGAATTTACTGCTAACGAACTGTTATTTGAATGATATCGGCATTCTACGATTTCAGCAGTCGAGACCCCAACACCACAGGTTAAAAAAGCACATAAGGTTTGGCTGTGTGAATCAAAGGGTTAACAGGCGTTTACTCAGGATTAAAGGCTGTTTTACTGTTTGGATTTAGAATCTATTGAAGCAAAAATGTCTTTGTTTTGCACTGCCGTCATACACAATGCAACTTGCGGGCTGTCTTCTCCAGGATTTTGCAGGTGAAACAATGTAGATGTAGATTTTCAGCTACGACTACATAACATTTAGTGTTCGTACAATGTTAGACAATGGTTCTCGAACACCGAGCGCGCGAGACGGACAGACCAAGAGACATTGAGAAATGCGACGTAAAACCCTGACAGATAATCGTACCCTACGCCTTTGAAATGCACTTTAATTATTATAACTAGCCTCGGGCAAAGTTGCGGTGACGAAAGCGACCCCATTTCGGCACACTAGCCAATGCGCAATCGCTAAGTGAAGACTCAATTTGTATAAGACGTATATATGTAACAATAGAACAAAGTTACCCGAGCAAATCAGAAATGGGTAATAATTTAATACCTTCTCATTTTCGGCCAGAAAATGAGAAGGGAATAACAGTGATTGACTATAAATAGTTTTATAGAGGTGTTTGATATAGGTGCGTTATTTTTGGGACTAGTTGTAATAGTCCAAGTTATTGGCCTTATACCGTCATCATCAAAGTTAGTACTAAGTATCTGTTTAGTTAGTAAGTTTTTTTCACTGACTTTGTCTCACCAAGATAGAAGGTAAGAACAATTATGTATAGTGAGTCACCCTAGACGAACCACGCGTAATTCCTCTTGTGCCCATCCCTTCACGGGCAACTCAAGGGGCTGTCGACTTCTCTTAGGATTATGCACTGTTGAAAACACGGCCGTTGTGACTAGATAAATTGACACAACATATATAAGCCTTCTAATTCACCCACTTCCGTAATCGTTCCATAGAAACCAACAAGTAAACGAACACTGGATATTTACAAGAAAGACAGGGAATCGTATTCTTACTGAAAAATTGAGACTCTCTGGGTAGGAATTATACTTACTTACCAATCCACCGTGCATACAGTTTCTTTTTGTGTGACGATTACGATAATGGACCAAGAATCAAAGAACAGCTGTGAGTGCGTAATATATTAAGACTGGCAAGAAAACAACAAGTCGAAGAAGGGAAATGTTTAGATATATTTTCAACTGCGCATGTTAACAACCCATAAGTATACAGAGAATTTTGCCGAACTTCACTCGGTTTTTCTAGTGGATCAGTACAATCGCAAAACTAGAGAGAGCTGGCATATTAAATAGGGAAATGTGCCCTCCACGAAATTTCATCGCTATAAACAATGGTAGCGACTTACCTCGAAAAGTGACAAAATCGCAACCAAAATAGCAGTGGAAGTTATGGAGCAGGTCGACTTCATGGCTTAACAGCTCTTGTGGCCAAACTTCGCTAACGCACAAAATCTGTTTTCATAAACTGTAATAACTACTACAATGAACGCTAAGCGGAACTTTGCGGTGAATGGGTCAAGAGTGGGTAAGTGAAGTGTGGAGAGGGTGACGCTGATTATCCAATCACGAGAGAGTAGATAGTAAATACTATTCAAAAATACATAGCAGCTACATTTCAATGTCAGTCTGGACAAGGGACGCCTCTTTCATTTCCAATTGCACCGGAAATCGAAATTCAGAGAAATCCTATCTTTAGTTTCGTTTGGAAAAATGAGTGACCAGAGGAAAATAAACCATTCTATAGGAAATTACTGATAACGAAGTTCTGTTGAAAGACTTCATCGTAAGCCTTCGACAAGTCGATGCCCAATCACTACAGGTTCTAGTGACGAGTGAAAGTTAGGTCTATCTCTTTATTAATTCCTCTGACGTCAAATGTATAGACTACCTTATCGCTCCGCTGTTATTCGCCTGGTCTTAATGTAGACCGACGCTTAGCCTAAACTGATTTAATCTTTGTTTATGTTTCCTGACAGCTCAGCTCTCTGAGTTTAACCGAAAACGACAGTTGACCAGAATTAATCCTCTCGCTCTCTTGTGGACTGCAACCCTCACTCTTGTCGACGTACGGCTTGTAGGTTTCGAAGAGTTTAATCCTGTCTGAATTTTCATTAGTTTCAAACTCTCGGCCGAGGTGTGACTTCCTTTTTACGCCCACTTCAATGTGACGGACATTTCGTTTTTTCTTTCAATTAAACATCAGTTTACTTTTTCAGGGCAATCATCGGTTTACTATTTAGGGTAAAGTGCCTGGTCACTGTTTAGGTTCAGATTATGAGTCAGAATTCGTGTTTGTGTGTAAAGATGGTTTTGTTTCGCTCTACACTGCACACTCTGACTTGTGAACTGTCCTCGCTGGGATATGTGCAAGTAAACAATGTAGATGTGGATGTAAATTTTGCGAAGTAAGACTATAGAACAGTCAATGTTCGTAAACTGTCAGGATAGAACGTTTTTCATTAACAGTGGCTGGGTTGAGAAGCAACAACAACAACAACAAACTTTATTTGCATGACTATAAGTACATACAGTATTGCAAAAGCGTAAAACTTAACTAAAGCGAAACTTATAACAATCATAATCATGTAATAGGAAAAAAAGCAATTATGTATGTGTTACATTACTTTCATTCAGTCCGGGCCATAGACAGTTTTGTCCATATAATTTCTAGCAATGTGATTGGTCTAGACAAAACCAAAACAAACTTATTTGGCCGAGAGGGACTGGGACTGTTTTTATTTTTCTTGCTGCCTCATGCCTGGCGGCGATATTCTAATATTATTTTGGCGAAGGGGAACAGTGTAAAATTAGCAATAAATTACACGAAACATAGCATTTATTTATTTTCACATCACAAATAACTTTCGACAACTGATCTAATTTTCGAAATCTACTGACATATGCATTTCATTTTCACACTCCGCTAGGGTTACGCGAACTCGATGAAGCACTTCGGTTGCAAACTCCGTTTCTTGGGCCGTCGATTTAAGTCGCGGGAAGTATGCTCCTCCGCTGGCCTGTTCATTTCTTCGAAAATTTGGCTCCTGTTTGTTGCGAAAAGTTACGGTGGGTTCTCCACATACAATCCTAGGACAGAGAGGACAATTATAAAACTTCATTAACACAATACATTTACGAGAAGCGTCCTTGATTCTAACGAACCAGCATTTCAACTGCTGCAGATTCATGTTAACAAATGGAGGTTTAGAAAATCGTTTATGAACTACAAACAGCCCTTCACAGGAAGGTCAAACAACAACCTCTGTCAGAATTGCTAAGCGCAATTAACTGCTGGACAGGTATCTGTTGGATGATAACAACGCCATAAGACAATGGAGATACAATGTTTTAATTAAACTTTCAATTGCAACGACAACCAGGTATACATGATGTATACGTAAGAAGTCGTAGCTAGTGTGTGAATAAAGAAAACTGCAACAGTCTCAGAATAACTTGGATCCTTTAGACACTTACGACATCCATGATAAAGTTACATGTCTTGCAGATAACCGGAAGCAAACATTCATATCACCTATTTATTAATTAGAAACTCCCGTACCCTTTGAGAACTGAAACATCACGCCTTTAAGCGGCTTTTAGGAATCTTGCAATCAAGCTGAATCCAAAAACCTAATTTATTGCCCAAAGCTAGCACATCCAAAGATTTTAAAGGGCTCTAAGAGCGTCAAAACATCGAAAAAAAAAACCAGTATCACAACTTGAGAGTTCTCTCTCTCTCTCTCGATTAATATTTACCGGCCAAATTTAGCTGTGTCGCAAATTAATTAGCTGTGTCCTTTGTATCTTGATCAAAGGGACAAAGCTGTTACGATTGAACTTGGGAAAACTCTATTTCCATGAGCTGAAAAGCAAAAACAACGAACTTAGGAATTAAAAGTCGATATGCCTGAGCAGCAGAAGTCATAACTCTTCATTAACAGGCCATGGTGACCGATCGCGATTTATAAAGGCCGTGCATATGAACTAAACCACGATGCATATGACTTCTGTTTCGATGGATCTGAAGCAAATTTACTTAAGATTACAGCTATATTTTCCTTTTGAACGCAAAAAATCTGACGTACCTCAATTTTCCATTTCCATGGTAGCGGTACCTTCTCGCGCGAGTCAAACTAAACGTGGTCACTCGACTTCAACAGACGATAACTTGCCACGATTTCAACCGACGCCGTTCATACTCCTGAATATCCAGACTTCCTGGGCAGCCGTTTGCCACATGGTCGACAGACTGTCTTCAAAATAGAAATATGACGATTCCTTAGCTGAAACAAAAAGCAAAACCGACCTTTTAGAATAGAAAATCGATAAGCAGCAGAAGCCAAAACGCCATGGCGGCGAAGCACAATACTTCAAGTTAAAATTACAACGGCCGTGCATATGAACTAAACCACGATGCATATGACTTCTCTTGCGATAACTTCGAAGCAAATTTATCAAAGTTTTACGTGGTATTTTTATTTTTATTGAAAAAAATATTTCTTACCCCAAATATCTATTTTCGTGGTAGCAGGTACGTCTTCAAACGGCCTAAACAAAACATGGACGCTCGCCTTCAACAACCGATTTCTTCGCTACATTTGAACCGACACCATTCATGTTGCTTTGCCTTTGAAGCTCTGTTGGTCCTCTTTCAAGTAAATTGGGACCCAAGGGACAAAACAATCAGAGACAAAAATGCAGGGCTAAAAATTGGGACCGGTATAGGGTTTTGGGAATTGTACCCGGACGCCATATTTGATGACGTAGTCATATAGACAAAACTGTCTATGACCCGGACTGTCATTCGATAGAAGATTATTTCGTAAAGATAATCATCTCAAAATGAACTTCATCAGTTGGATATTTAAATAATAATTATCAGAATTCATTAATTTTTTGGTGGCTTACATAGGAGGTAATTGTGTTATGTTTGGTATTTGGTTCTCTATTTTTTTGTAAAATTCATCTCTAAAACTACAGTATTTAGTACAATCGAAAAGTAAATGAATTTCATCTTCAATTTGGTTTGATTTACACGTAGGGCAGAGTCTATTATCCCTTGGGATTTGATCATATCTGCCAGTTTCGATCAATAATTTATGATTACCTATTCTAAGTTTCACTAATTCTTTCCTGTTATTTAGTTTTCTTGTAAGATCTAAGTAGCAGGAAGGCGTATATTCGTCCTTAAAAGTGTTATATAATTATTCTAATTTCTTAGAGTTTCGAATAGTATGTTGCCAGTGTGAAATATACTTTTGTTGCATAAGACTTACATAGTGTTTAATCTTAGCATCAGTTACGAAAGTAGGGTCAAAATCAGGCAAATTATAATATTCAGACATCCTGACATAACATTAGAGTAAAAACTATTTTTGCTGGTGTTATGAAGATCAGATGACCTTAAAAAGATTTCTTTAACAATAGAGTCATTTTCCTTATTTTGGAGATATAAGGTGTAATTAATTAGCTATTGTAAGAGGAAACTTTCCAAGCTCAGCTCTACAAGCTACATTCGATGCCTTACTGTTTACTTCTATAACGTTTACAGTACTGGAGATGAGCTTTTTCAATCTGTGAACTGTCCCAAGACTTGAAATCAGGTTTGGTAAATACTCCCCAGATTTCACTGTTGTAAGTTAAAATTGGAGAGATCATAGCGTCAAAAAGTTTATTTGCAAGGAATGGGGACAGATTGCTGATATGTGTCAGGGGCACCCAGCGACTGTTTTCTCCCAAATGCTTCAAAAACCTGTTTTAGGCTACCTAGCGTGCTTTTAAAGCTCCACAAATGCACTCTAGCCGGCGCTAGAAAATTCTTATCTGTTCGGTGATCCTAGGGCAACTTTAACCTTTCCGAATTTGTTAAGGCTTTCCTATCATTTTCCCGAAAAACTTAAAGGCTGTTCCAAGGTTTATGAAAACGTGAGATCTTTTTATTCCTATTCCGTGACTTTTTTGCGAAACCGAAAGTTTTAGGAGTCCTTTCTTAAGGATATGTTAACCAAATCCGGGAAGTGAAATGTAAAAATCCCAACTTTCGAAAACTGTAGGGAAGTTAATAGAAAAACTCCGAAAATCTTACATAAATGGAACAGACATCTAGAAATTTTTAGTCGTTCTAGAGCTATCGAAACTTCTAGGCAGTATTTGCTTCCCCGAACAAATATTTTACCGAAAACAGTCGTAGGGTGCCCCTGATGTGTGTGTTTTCTGAGGCTGAAAAGAGCGTGGAGAGCCTTCTTTTTCAATTTGTCAAGCGCCAATGAAAAGTTTCCTGTAAATGGTTTGAACCCAGGAGTCATATCATAATTCGGTAAATTCTGATCGTCCGGGTGAGTGTAGTCCTGAGAAGGACTGTTTGAGGTGACATTGACTGACGTTTAGACAACCTGAGCGGAAGTCATCATCAGAGTCAAGTGAACTGTGAATCGTCAGTAGATGTTATAACAAAGGGGTCAGATAAAGTTTCTTCGAAAGAGAAAAGTATATTATTAATAAAAAGGTTAAACAGTAACAGACTTAAAATGCAACCTTGTCGTACACCTCTGGCATATTGAAAGGATCGTGTTTGTTTGAAAGGATCGTGTAGAGTTTGAGTACAAACTCTTAACCAAATTGTAAAAGCACCCTCCGACATTTATTTGTAACAACTTATATAAGAGACTAACATGCCAAATTGAGTCGAAAGCTTTTTTGAAATCTACGAGACAAGCATATATTTTCTCGTTGTGATTATGCACATATTTATCTACTAACGTTCTTATTGTGAGGACATGGTCTGCTGTACGATTGTTTGGTAGGAAACCAATCTGGGAATTGTGGAGAATGTTACAAGAGTTGACGTGCTTTAGCAGTCTTTGGTTTAAAATAGAACAAAACAATTTTCCTAGACAGCTTGAAACACAAATTCCCCGATAATTTGACGGATCACTTCTATCATCTGATTTATATATTGGTGTAATAAGGCAGCGACACCACGTCTCGGGCATTTTACCTGAAATAAGAATTGAATTAAAAAGTTTAAGATATACGGGCATCATGTCTTGAAGGCTAGCTTTGATCATTTCATTTTTTATTTTGTCTGAGAACGACGATTTGTAATTTTTCATTCTCTTCGCGGCTGTAACAATTTCATTTTCGGTAATGAAGTAGTCTAAAGAGGCCATCTGATCTTTACGACTTTCAAGGTATGTCAAGTCATTAATAATTGACTGCTGTGTAGGATTTAAAGGCTTTTCCGAGTGAAGTGAACGGAAATAACTGAGCCATCTTTCCTCCGATATTAATGGGATATCTTTATCTTTTTGGGTGTCATCCATCGATTTTAAACATTGCCAAAAGTGTTTCTTATCCGAATTTTCTGCACTTTTTTCTAATTCCGTAATCTTTGAGTTGTAATACTCAGTTTGTTTTCTACTCAAAAGCTGTTTATAATCTGCTAAGGCAATATGATACTTCTCCCGCAAGTTTTCATTTAAGGGGTCCCTGTGTTTTTGGTTTGAGAGCTTTCTTACCTCGTGTCTTTTGAAACGACAGTCTTTATCAAACCATTTTTTATTGGATGCTGGCTTCATTTTTTTTGCGAAGTTTTGGTTTTCTTATCTTCAAGCTTCTTTTAGCTGCTGAGATTGGCATGTTCTCCACTTTTTTTAGCCTGGTGTTAACATCTAGAAACGAGTTGTCGTCATCAAGATAATCTCGTAGGAGCATTTGAAGATCAGGTGAGCGCAAGACATCTTTGAATTTTGATGCAGAATCATTTTCCCAGAGGAACTGCATAGGAAGACGTGACAGTGGATTATTCTCAATTGAGGATTCAGGTTCACCAATAGTTGTGTTAATATTTATCGAGGTGATTATCGAACTATGATCCGATATAGAACATGGTTGACTTACGACAAAATTTGAAACATTTGAAAACAAATCCTGGTCACAAATTGCATAATCGATAACTGAAACTCAGTCATTAGTGTAATTATGAAATAACAATTGGTTTAAATGCAAACAGCCCCCATCTTGGAGTGGGTGTGTAAAACCCGCCGGCCGGAACAGTACAAGTAACACTTAGAAGGCTGTTGAGGACGTTATCTCAGGCGTAAATTTTACATCGATTGTATCAATTTGGGCGTCATTTGAAGGGTGGGTACTTGAGCGGAGTGATCAAAGTCACTTTAGAGAGACTTAATAAAAGGACCTCCTCATCAAGGGCTTTGGATCGAATAAATAATGCCGTGTACTTGCAAGATGCCATGCAGTAGTAATGCATATAAAAGTATACTACGGAAATGCTCCGAACTCTATCAGCTTCTTACAGGGGGAATGCAAAACAGCGCTGTTGCACAGAAACTGAATGGGCTGTTCTTCATATGCATCTCTCAGCTTCCTAGAGTAAAAAAGGGATTTCAAACCCACCCACAAGGACCGCTGGTTAAAAGAGTTTCTCAACACACCAATTTGGGTGAAATATGACAGATTTAATCCACTGGAAAGGCCAATGCCAGAAGCCAGCCTAGCTGGCTTGGAGTACTAGTTGTAGGGCAGCTCAAAGCTATAAAACATCTCTTTGTCATTTTCCCGAATATTTCCGAAAAACTAGACATGTGCATCCGACTGTTGTCAAGAAAACTTACGAAGTTTGCCCTGAAGGCATATCAGTCCAATATTGGTGTAGGATTTTAAACGTCTTTAGGTCAATTTAGTTTTTTCTATTGTTTTGTGCTTTCTTGTCAGCTACATAATTAGGTTAGCATCTTTTGCACCCGCATTGGACTGTATTGTAATTATTCACAAATTTACCTCGCATGCGGCAGTATATAGATTCTAGTTTTTCAACGTCAGCGAGTCACTTTTTTGAAGCGCATCTAGGTTAGGCTAAGTTGTTTTTTCGTATGTGCCTAGCCGCAGGACATTTTGTAAATTTCCTTTCCCGCTTTGGTTCAGGGCCGCATCAAATTAAGTGCTTTGCCATTGCTGTGGGATCTAGATTTTTGTGTTGCTTCGGCTCTGGTTTTCTGTTGTAACTTTCTTTATATTTCCTTTAGTTTTAGCAGCTACAATTTGCCGATCTTCTTCGTTTGCTGTGTACAAGTTTTAAAATGTTACGATATTCTCCCTGACGCTGCTGTTGGCAGTTACAGCGTTAAAAATTTGTTGAATGTTGTGCTGTTTCGTCATTGCTATATTTAACTTACGTTGAAGTTCACTGTTATGTTATATTATTATTCAACAAATTGTCACTATGCCCATATATGGTAAGGAATCCCTCAATATCTGTCATCCGTACATGACAGATATCCTGCGATATACGTAAATGACCATATTTGGAAGTGCACTGCAGATTTTCTTTCATTGCTTGTCTGGCGACCATTTTGAAAAGCGAGGCAGTTTGAGCAGTGTTCTCCGGAAGTTTTAACTCCCTGGAAGAAACTTTCCACGATTAAATGCTCTCAAAAAGTCAACAAGTATTTGCTTCAGCTCACAGAGATATCCAAAGGTTGACTTGGAATTTTCATAGCGAGAACTCAACCAAGAAAATGCTATTGCGAACGAAGCAGCACACTTGCTCACGGAAAGTTGTAAAGTTGAAAAGCGATATCTTTTTTTCTTTGTCTTGTCATTTCCAAACATGAGTTTGTAAATAAGTCTTTTTAAGTGAACGGTAGTAATCTTCGATTTCTTGAAGTTCTGTTTTGATTTTTATTAAGCTTAGGCTTATGTGTTGCTATCTTTTAGCGTTTTCATCATAGAACCATAGTTTTCTTCGTTCTGAAAATGGTAGTCGATGAGAATTTGTTGAATAATAAAACAATTATTCTGCTCAATCTTGCGGAATATGCCCTGATTTAGCCAACTCGGCCTACGGCCTTGTCGGCTAAGTATCACGTGATATTCCGCGCGATTTCGCAGGATAATTGTTAAATATTCAACTTGCCACTTCACTTGTATTTAAGTAGAGTGTGTTGAACTTTAATCGATAGAATTGTTCTTTGTAATTTTTATACTGCTCTTTTCACTTTATTTTGACCAGATACCTTGAGAACAATGCTAAAAAATAAGGAAGAAATAGATTTTGTAACTGCGTAACTGGTCGAAGCTTTATATGCTAATCACCTACGTGCGGAAGCGTACCTTTGGAATAGATCTACTGCGCAAGGCATTATCTTAGCCTAAATTTGAGTTTGACATGTTACTGATATGAGATTGACAGTTCCCGCCTGGTCAAGACAAAAGTTCTTGTGTGATTCAAAGGTAGCCTCAGTATTGTAAAGATCAGACGTTTGAATTAAACAGTCAAGTCCTGAAAAAGAAAACAAGTCATTTTGGATTGTTGTTGGTCCGCGATAGCTAATCCTCACATGTGCAGTCATCAATGTTGGTTGAACAATTGACGCCGCTGAATCCCTCAATACAGTTGCACCTGTATCCTTTGATCTCGTCAATACAGGTCCCATGGTTTTCACAAGGATCTGGCTGGCAATCATCAATGTTAGTTGAACAATTGACATCGCTAAATCCCTCAATACAGTTGCACCTGTATCCGTTGATTTCGTCAATACAGGTTCCATTGTTTTCACATAGTGTTGGAAGGCAGTCGTTTATGTTCACTTCACCATCATGGCCAGTAAAACCTGCCACGCAGCCCCACTGATAATCATTGATCATATCCTATGACAAAAAGAAACCGGCATCTGAGCCAAAGTTTAAGTCTACATGGAGATGAAAGCTGTAAGACTAAGGTTAAGTTCAATACGTTGAAAAAGTCTAAAACTTTACTAGACACGCCTTAACTCACACTCAGCTTCAAGTCCTTTATTTAACTAAGTCTTATGCTAGCTAAGACTAGCCTGCGTTGCAGACGTAATACAGCGCTAGTATATACAACGTTAAATTTCGTCTGCGACGCAGGCTAGCTAAGACAAGACTTATAAAACACGAGAAGCCATTTTTACAAGCTTCATTTTCATTTTTACATGCTTCAGTCTTATTTTCGAAAAGTAGTTAGATACGAGGCAACTTATTTTTATCATTTATAAATTACCTTGAAGTTGTATAAAAACCCTGCACAGAATGCAATAATACTCGCGATCAATTGCTGAGTGACCGTAGCAAGAGCTTCGTGGAACTATTAAACTCTCACAATGACTAATCTTGTTTTGTGCACAACCATAATCATGAGGGATTTCCATGTCTGTATCCCCCATGTTTGGTGAAGAGTAGTATAATAAGTCACAAATCCTAAATTAGTGCTCATCTTAGTGCAATCATTATGTTTCAGCTTAACATGAAATGTCTTTTTTGATTCAGAAATACCTTGCACGTTGCTCCATTTCTGCATTTATCCTGCTGACATTCATCAATGTCTGAAAAAGAAAATTGTTCAGTCTATAAAAACACTGCAGCTGAGAAAAAACAGACTGATCACTTCAAAAATGGTAGGGCCCTTACGTAGCTAAGCTGGGAGAGCCAAAAATAACTTCCAAGGGCAACTCAACTCAACGAACAACTCGGCATCTTCAGCGTTTACCTCCTATCACTCGAACTTTCACTGAGATTTTTGTTCAAAAACATTTTAGTCGAGTTCCTCTGATGGTTGGAGTTGTAGAGATTAGGGAGAAAAGTAATATTTTACCTGCTTGACAGTTGGCACCTTCAAATCCAGGAGGGCAGGTGCAAGCGAAGTATGTCCTGAAATTTACACAGGTGCCACTGTTTTGACAGGGATTAGATACACAAAGGTTGATTTCTGAGAATAGAAGCAAACATCAGTGATCATCATTATTTATTACCAATGCTTAGTTACGACCACTATTTTCCGAATACTGTATGGTCAGTATTATTATATTTATTATTGAAAGTTGTTAGGTCGACCACCTCAGTATTAGCGAGGGTTCCAACGATCATTGCAGGATGTAATAGTTTACAGAGAAGACGTGGCACCAGACCACCACTTAGTTGTGGCCAAGCTGAGGTTGAAGGTCTAGAAATGCAGCGGTGGTAACCTCAAAGCAGCACTAAGGAACAACGTAACGCTCCTTTGGAGCCCACCGATCCTCAGAGCCTTTCGGGCTGTGCTCAGCAGCACTGTAGGTAGTAAGCCTTGGTAGATCTAATGGCCCAAAACACAACCAGTGCAATGAATGGATAAACACAGAAACCATAAAGAAAATCGAGAAAAAGGAAGGAGAAAGGGACAAGATAATGAAAAGCGAGACAAAGTTAGGGAAACTAGAAGCACAGCGTTAAAGAGGTCACTGAAATCCACCTGGAAATATGAAGAGATATCGGGCAAGGCGCAAAAGTAATGAACATTGAAAAACGTTAGGCAGAGTAAAACGATAGCAGTGAGGCAAATGGGACGGCAATGCCAAGGAAAACGACACTTTTAAAGTGTTAAAAAGTGCTGTTTATGTCATTTTGTTCTATTTGGCGATCATTCCACCTATATCAATTTGTCTAATGTGGCGGAACTGCCTGGGAACTGAATTTGTTGGGAAGGCACTCAAGTTCCCGTAGAGAAAGGAAAATTCACCATCATGTGTTCCTGTTCTCCAAAAACCTCAACGTTGTCCTCACCAAACAGCATTACCACCAGTCCAATCCATGCTGGACGTTAAAAAACCCAGCACAAAGGAAATAGCAAAAACAACCGTGAACTGATAAAATGGAAGAGCAATTGGTCTGAATGGTTTTCCAGCGGAGCCTCTTAACGCAGATATAAACATGTCTACGCAGGTGTTGCATGAGATCTTCAAGAAGGTCTGGGAAAAGGAATCTATTCTAAATAACTGGAAGGAGGGTCATTTCGTGAAAATCGCCAAAAAGGGAGACTTAGCAAATTGTCACAATAAAAGAGTCAACATGCACGCTTTTAGAAACGGGAAAATTCCTTGGCAGAAGTATCATCTAAAGGCCCATGATGCACTCGAGAATGTCTTGAGGGTTTAACAGATAAGTTTCAGAAGGACAGTTCATGTACGGACCTTATCGCCTAGAATTATCATAGTCGAACTCGATCACTCTCAGTTTTATGTTACATTCATAACCTTCAAGAAGGCCTTCGACAGCGTTGTTCACAACACACTCTGGAAGACTCTCAGCCATTGTGGAATATCTTGCAAATTAATTCCATCAGATAAACCGGTCGCATCTCATCTCTCTCAACCAAAAACTTACAGCGGTGAAGACAGGAGTTCGGCAAGGTTCATCTTATCACCCATTCTATTCTTTCTGGTCGTGGACGGAATCATGAATACTACAAATGCAGATTCTAGGACAAGGGTACAATCCGACTTTTTTTACCCACCTACGCGACATGGGCTATGCAGATCATATCACCCTCTTTTCCCATAGCCACCAACAAGCACAGGACAAATTTCAGTAACTATATACAACGGCAAGACGGATAGGTGTTAACATCTAAAGAAGGATGACCATCTGAAAAAAACCCGAACGCCATAGATGTCAGCTCGTTTTCATAATTGGGAAGTCATCGATAGCTAATGGTGAAGGGACAGAGTGAGATGCGATAGTGAGAACTGGCAAAACCAGAACAGCTTTCTTTCCTACTTAGACCTTCCTGGAGATCAAAGGAAATTTTGCTGAGAACAAAACTTAGAATGTTCAGTTAATACCAAAGCAAAGACCACTTCGAATTATGGAACTGAAACTTGGAGAGTAACAACAGCATCACAGAATAAGTGAGAGTCATGCAGGTGGCTAGTTTCATTACAAACAAAGGTCTCTGGATAATAATACATTAGAAATCAAAAGCAATAAAGGGAAATGGTTGGACCACATTCTTAGGAAATCGCTTAACAAAGTAAGCAGAAAAACTGAATTTTAGATCAGCAAGGGAAGAGGTAGTGGGGAAGGCCTATAAACACCCGAGGGACGGCTGAAGATTTGTGGCAGCTAGATTTACGCTGGGAAGACTTCGAACAACGCGAACAGGATCTAGACTAACCAGTGGATTTAAATTAATTTAGGAACTTACACCAACCCGGGTTGCTCTGGCTTCATATTGTTACGTTGGTTGATCACACGTTGATTTGTGTTACTGCTACTGCTGTATATGAGGCATTTCGCAATTATACGCGACACCTCTCCTAGGCAACCATGTTTCCAGGCATTTTGAGTGGTCGCACACTTCTGGTTAAATCTGCTGTATTTTAAAATACATGCAAAATATTTTTTACTTACCAGTGAGGCAGTTTTATCCTGTCCAGCCCGCTAAACAGATTTGTTTCCTGAATGTGTCGTTGCAAGTGTAGTGTCCACTGCTGTCATCCCGCCCAACGCAGCTCGTATTACATTCTGAACCATAGTAATCAGCATCACAGTAAACACGAACAAGAATTCTGGTGCTGGATCTTCTACCGCTCAACTAAGAACGACACGAAACAGATTTCAAATTGTGGATCTTTCATCTGGAGGCTGTAGAAAGCACATACACAGTTTTGAATTCCAATCTGTGTCGTACAACCCCTTACCAAAACTGGAGACAAAACCGAAAAGCCACAATGACAAAAACACGTTGATTGCATTTACATCTTTAAAGGAAGTTTTTCATTATTATATAATCATTATTATTATTACTTTACAGACAAGGCTGTTTTCAACGTCTTTCCGTGCATCACTTAAAGATTACTAATACTGACCTTTAGCACATTTTTGAAGACTATAGTGTATGACGTGCTGCTATCAGGCTATCTGACCGCAACAAAACTGTCAAATGCTAGCCCGGACTTAACACAGACCGATTAGCAGTCTTCTGATCTCACCGTTATTCTCCTAGCTGTAGCACTCTGAAGATCCTTGTCTGCTGGGATGCTAGCGAGGTTAAACTGAATAATGTCAACAAGATCATCAGCATGCCCAACACCAAAACGATGTTCAATATCCTCATCCCACACTTCCAATTTATGCCAACAAAGGCTCCCTGAAAAAGAACACAAGCTACAATCCTGGCCACAAACCTTGAAACAGTTTGCTCGCTCCCCCATCCCCTTTTAAATATTGTTTCCAACACCAAAATGCTTCAATCTGATCAACATTGAATAGGGGAGCGGGGTGTTTCAAGGAATTGTGACCCAGGTTGTAGCTAATTGACCCCTGGACAAATGTTGTGGCATGTAAACCGTGTAAATCAACCGTAATTGGTGGCAATACTGATATATTTGAGTTGTGGCAGCTGATCGTACACCGTGATGATCTCCGATGTGGTAGCTCGCGTTGATTCACTTATGATGCTGTGTCCTTTACCCTAGACACCTAACTAAAACAATCGTTACACTCAGTAACAAAACTTAAATTAATATACTAAAATAAAATGATTAGCTAAAGGGGGGGGGGGGGGGGCAGCCTGGTGAATTTTTGGGAAATGGGAAAAATTCAATTTGAAATTTGGCTGAACACAAGAAGCAAAATTGGTCAAAAGACCGAGAGAAGGCGCGGCGTACAAAGACGTGAAGTAGGAGTCGTGGAATTTAAGTCAATAATTAATAGATGGGCACTAAAACAGTCAATCCACTAATAATTCCTGCCCGTTTAGTCCTCCGCCGTTCTACTTGGGCTTACTATAGTATGTGATCGCTGAGATACATGTGAGTGGGATTATTAACCAATAGAATTACTAATAAATCGGATAAAAGTAATTTGATTAATGCACATGCACTGAGCCGTGAACCTGTCCCTCGAAATCTTTAGTTTTTACAAAAATAAATTTCACAAATCACTCCCTGCTCCCGCCCCCATACCCTTTTTTCATAGTTCTCAAACACTTCCAACAGTCACCAGGAAAACTTCGCGTAAAATCGAACTACGGACTAATGGAGGTATTTCTTGAATTCGGGGAATCCTTAACAAGATAGAGCGGGCTTCAATTCAGTTTCCAGTGTAATCTGCGTTTCTCTTGGTTTACGTTACTACGCTGTGTGATTGGCTAAAGCAACTAGTACCTTTTTCTTATATTAACCAATGAGAAGTGAAACCAAAACCAAAAGTGACTTGCTCACACGCGTTTTCCCGCCAAGCACGAAGAAAGCTAGAAACTGATAATGGATATGATGCGACAAAGAGCTTGAAGAAATTTTCACAATCATTTGGGCACCAACCAAATGCCCCACAACAATCACAGCAAGATCCTGCATTGTCTTTAGAGTCAGTTGGGTTATTGTAATCCACCAACTGAATGGACAAGGTTCCCTTAGCACTGACAGACTGCAACGAAAAAATAATATACCTTACTTTCGTGCAAAACAGTAGGGGGCAAGATTCTCTTGTCAATTCCCCTACAAATCTTTTAAAAGTGTACCATCCTTACTTTTCAGTCAATTTTCAAAGTTAATTTTTGTCAAAAGCGAATACGGAACAAGAATCATTTCTCCCATACAAATATCTTAACTTTGTATGAGCTAAACCTTTCTGGCCTTTAAAGCAGAATCACCTAAACATCCCAGGATAACATAGTTGTAGTGCCTTTTCTCAACGCATTATTGATTTAGTGGTGAAAGCACCCAAACGATGGAGACTAAGAGTCAATTTGGAGGAATAATTTTAATTATAGTACAACCCAATCCATACAATAAATACAATAGAGTCCTTCTGTCTCGGGCCGTATGTGTGATAGGTTCCCTCGGAAATTTGATGTTCAAACTTCATATAACATCAAATTTCCATGGGCAGCCTATCATACGATAGTGTCTTCGACAGAAGAACCCTGTTGTTTAATTAGTATGTACCAAACCAGTGGATGGTGTTTTTCGCACGCTCTGATTGGCTACTCAAACTCGGGATAGCATTTGCTATTCACCTCCCGGCATTTTTCTGGATCTCGCGCGTGAGTTTTGCCTCATTTCTCAGAAAAAAAAAACTATTTGGTACTGGCTATCCACTGGTTTGCCATATACTAAAACAATTATTCACCTCAGTGTCGGTGAAGAGTGGTAGATATTAACTTCACCGCCTCGCGGCTCGGCAAATATCCACCATTATTATTCAACAAATTGTCACTATGCCCATATATGGTAAGGAAACCCTCAATATCTGTCATCCGTACATGACAGATATCCTGCGATATACGTAAATGACCAGTGCACCGCAGATTGACCAGTGCACCGTAAATGACCAGTGCACCGCCTCAAGTGCACCGCAGATTTCTTTCATTGCCGATCGATTTCTTTCATTGCTTGTTTGGCGGCCATTTTTAAAAGGGAGACAGTTTTGGCAGTGTTCTCCGGAAATATTAACTCCCTGGAAGGAACGTTCCACGTTTAAATGCCAGGGGCGTAGCTCCCTTTAAGCCAGTAAGCCCGTGCATACAAACTTTTCTTGGTATATTTATTATGCGAATATTTTTCTTACTTCATAGAACTAGTTTTTGGGTGATTTTTTAAAGAGCTTTGTGCGAGACAAGATGGGCGAGTAGGGCTGATGCTCTATAGACCTTCCGTGCAGCGTTCCCAGTCGTAGTTCAGGCGCTCGAGATCTTTTCCCAGGATGGCAATGGAAAGGCAAGGGGCTACTTATGCTCTATCAAGCAGATTGATTTTATTATTGCTCTATGTGCAGCAGAGCATGTTCTTTCCAACGCAGTTGCCTTGTCAACTATGTTTTAAGGAAAGAGCGTAGATCTCATCGAGGCAGCCCAAGAAGCGAGAGTGGTAATAAATATCATGGGAGCTGAGAGAAGGGATCTGTCGGTTTGGAAGGAAGTATATGAGCGGGAGTAACATTGACATTGACATTGACATTGAGCCAAGCAAGTCAAGAACAACCGGAAGGCAGCAACACAGGGTGAATGTCCCAGCTACAAACCCAGAGTTCTACTGGCAAAGAGCTGTGTCTCTCCCTCTTTCTGATCATCTAATTCAAGGAATGAATGACAGGCTCTTATCACAGGAAGATCGCTTCCTAGGCCAATAACTTCTCTCAACAAAACTGTAAGGATTAAGGAAAGACGTCCAAGATAAGATGTATGCGGCGTACAAGAACGATCTGACCGACAAGAGAGAGAGTACGACAGCGAGATGTTGCGGTGGAAAACAAAGTCGCTGCATTCAACTGAAGAACGCCAACAACTCTGGCTGATACTCTCAGTCGACTGCATAAACCCAACTCTTTATTGAAACGTTAACACCATCATCACAATCCTTCTCACGATGCCTGTGTCAACCGCAACTCCTGAGCGCAGTTTTAGCACGATGCGTAGAGTCAAGACTTGTCTACGGGCAACCGGCAATAGTGAAGACAGAGCGACTCTGAGCTCTTGCTCTAATGCTCGCGTATACAAGGACAACGATTGACGGGGAGGCCGTGGCTCTTGAGTTTTGCGGCAAGAAAAACAGGATGCTAAACTTCGGATTCCCATTAAACTTAACTTGAGATATTTAGCTGGGCATTTAGTCCAGTACAATTCGTTATAACTTCAAATTAGTTCGTGCTTGGTTGTTCAGAATTTATGACGTGAGGATATTGTATAATAAAGTGCTTTATCTTATACAAGCCACCCTGAGCTGTAATAAAGCATGAATTGAACAAATCATAGGCAAACTTGACTCTCGCCCCCCCCCCTTTTGCTACACCCCCCTTTGCGCTGCAATCGCGAGGTATGAAACGGCCTTACAAATAAAAAATGGCTAGCTACGCCCCTGAATGCTCTCAAAAAGTCAACAAGTATTTGCTTCAGCTCACAAATATATCCAGAGGTTGACTTGGAATTTTCATAGTGAGAACTCAACCAAGAAAATGGCATTGCGAACAAAGCAGCACACTTGCTCACGGAAAGTTGTAAAGTTGAAAAAATTTTAATTCACAGTAAGAGGACTTATTCTCGGTAAGGTAGCAGTATTTTTTTTACTCTGTCTTCTCATTTCCAAACACGAGTTTGTAAATAAGTCTTTTTTAAGCGAACGGTAGTAAACTTAATTGTCCATTTCTTGAAGTTCTGTTTTGATTTTTATTACGTGTTGCTAGCTTTTAGCGTTTTCATCATAGAACCATAGCTTTTCTCGTTATGAAAATGCTAGTCGATGAGAATTACTGAAGTGGAGGTGAATATTTAACAATTATCCTGCTCAATCTTGCGGAATATCCCCTGATTTAGCCAACTCTGCCTACGGCCTTGTCGGCTAAGTATCAGGTGATATTCCGCGGGATTTCGCAGGATAATTGTTAAATATTCACCTCCACTTCAGTGAGTAATTGTTAAATGTGTAAACAACAAGAAATCACTGACCTCGAGCAACTGTAATGACGAATGCAACCGCAACCACGTAGGCGGCTATCTAAATAGCTTATTTACGCAAAATGAAACAACGAATTAATTTTTCTCAAAAGTGAACTGAATACGGAACAAGAATCACTTCTCCCACACAAATCTCTTAAATCTGTAGGAACTACAACTTCTTAGCCTTTAAAGCAAAAACACCCAAACATCCCAGGATAACATAGTTGTGGTGCTTTTTCTCAACGCATTATCGATTTATTGTTGATAGCACCGAAACGATGGAGACTATATCAGCCATTTTTTAATGAGGTATATAAAACTTTCTGGAACTATTTGGTGCTGGTTATCCTCTGGTTTTGTATATACTAAAACAATTATTCACCTCAGTGTCGCTGAAGAGTGGTAGATATTTGCCGAACCGCGAAGCGGCGAGGTCTTTCTACGACAACATATCAAAAATCACCCGACCAAATCATGCTTACGCAGTGAATACCAGCACAATTAATATCGGCAAGGAAATAAGCTTGCAATAAAAGTATGATTGGGGATAAATAGTGAAATAGTGCGCTCTTTGGTATAGGATTGGTGGAAACGTTAATAATAATAATAATAATAATAATAATAATAATAATAATAATAATAGTAATAATAATGATTTAAAATACCAATATAGTGTATTTACATTTTCTGATCAATAGTGCTGTACAAACAAGTGTGACTGAGAGGAAAAAAAACATAGACTGCGAGTAGCGAAATACACATACACGCGCGCGCGAAATTTCGAGGAGACCCGACGCGAGGGGAGCGTGGCGTCTCCTCGAAATTTCGCACATGCCCGTGTGTATTTCGCCCGCCCCACAATCGCCATCGCCCAAATTAGAGACTGCTCGCCGTCAAATAAAAAAAAACAAAAACAAACAAGCATAAGCATAATCCCGGGGGGGGGGGGGCACTCGGAATATTTTTGGGTGGGGGTGTGCCGCTGGAAATTTGCAACCCCTACCCTATTCCAGACCACTTTCAGGTGCATTTTGTAACCCTTTCCTAGACTAGACATCTAAAATCCCTACCCTATCCCAGACTAGCAATTTTTCAGAAACACGTTAACTATCTTAGTCCAATATACGCTAACTGAAACAACATATGACATGGAAAGTATCATGTGAAAGTTTTATTTAGACTCTTCTGTTTTTTTTTGTTTCATCAAGTTCTTAACTTCAGACTTAATCTGATTAAATAAAGAACCATCATAACTGTTGATGCAACAGCAAAAAACTACTTTCTAAGCGATGTACTAAACAGCTTTTACTAACACATGTTTTACAAACAAACTTTACAGAACTGAAACGGTTTAATGTACTTAATTCAAAACTACAAAACAATTTCTATATACATGCAGAAGCAAATTGATAATACCAGGATCCTGTACCAATAACCAAATTTCAGGTTACCGGTTCCCATCAAACAGATATCATTGAAATAAAGCCGGAGTAATGTGTGAGCTATATACACATCTGCAGTTTCTATATCTATAACCCCGAGTTGAGAGCTCTGTTAGCCCAAACATCTTAAAATGTACTCACTTTTCCGTTGGCACAGTTAAAAAGCAATCACTTTAATTCATACTCGTCTGCTTTTAAACACTCATGTGTGTGCTTTTCAAACTGGCCTATTGCGATTAAAATTCTTTTTTTTTCAGTTTCAGTAAAAAACTATGTCTTAAATTTTTAAAAATAGATTCTTATACAATTTTGTAAACTGGCATTTTTCCTCGGAAAACTAGCATTGTTCCTTGGAAACAACCCCAATCTTTCAAACTTCATGAAAAAGTTTAAAACGATTTGTAAAGTCAGCCTTGTGAAACAAGTACTTATACATGGCTGCCATCGACATAGATTTTGAAACAGGGAACAATTGTGGCTAGCTGTCAAATTGAAGGTATCCGGTCACTTCTTTCCAAAGTCACTTAGTTCCATGCCAGATCGTTCCACAAAATAGTCAGATCGTTTCACACAATATAGTTAGTTCATTTCAGTCAGTCAAATAGACAGAAAAAAGTCAAATTAGTGGGAATGCTCCACCTTGCCTTGTTATTTTCCATACTGGAATTTTTTTGCGCACGTTTCGTAGTTTGAAGTTTGTTATCGTGTTCAATAAATTAGGACTGATCCATCTGCATCCACAACTGAATGCTGCTTACTTGATTGATCAAAACAGTAATTCAATGAAAAAATCAAATGTTTTTTCTTAAGAAAAGGAAACATCTCTGCTGGAACACTTCAACACTTAGGCATGATGAGACTGTTCTAATCTTTCTAATAGAGCCATAGTCACCGAACGCGGCCGACGCATTTCAAGGCCCAGGTTACAAGCATATAGTCACATTTAAAATCATCAAGCCTGCAGCGAGTTCTTTTTTACATTTTCATCCAGCAAAAGAGATTGTTTACATTCTCGACATTTTTAAAGTGAAGTGATCTGACTTTTCTTAGAAACATTCTGACGTGGACTGACGTGTGCTAAAGACTAGAGTTTACAGCTTAGGGAGCATTGTACGAAATTACTGTTCGTGCCCTGGCCGATCGTCGTGGGCCCTCCTCGCTGGACTGTTCTGGATACACAACTGTTCTAGCTATCCCTTCGTCATGCGCAAACTGACTGGCCATTCGTTCGACTGCTGTTCTTGTTTGCCTGACAGGGGTTGGTCGTGGTTGCAGTCTTGTGGCAATGGCAGATTCGATTTCCACGAGCTCTTCCTCAGGGATAGTGAGTGTTCCCTCCTCCGTTACTGACATGTTCGTGTGCGTGATTATGTCAGCGAAGGTGAATTCACGCACGACTGACGATGATCCCTCATACACTCCGCGTACGACACTGCCATCTCTGGTGACTTCGCTATAAACATGGAAGGAGCAAGTGATGGACAGCTTCTTTGGATCATCGTAATTGACTGGTCGCTTGTATTCAACGCGCCCGTGATTGCCATTCAGAACCATGCGCACCAGATTACCGAGGACCAATACCTTTTTTTCACTGTCAAGTACAGCATAGTCGTTGAAAAGGCAGACTGAATTGCCACTGGGCGTTGAAGCGTGTCCGTCAGTTCTTTGGTACTGTTGGCGCTGCCGCACTCTTTCCAGTCTATCAAAAGCCCAGAAAAGAAAAATATAAGTCTACCTGCCTGTCGGTGTCGTCTATATGTTTATCTTACGCACCTAACGGCAATGCTATACCAATAGCACTGGTTGTTTATTGGTCATAGAGTTGAATACTAAGCTCACTACTGTTTGTGGAGTAAGACCTTCGATTAATAGATTAATGAGAGTGTGTGGACGAGGGAGTTAATTAATGGATTGAATTGATGCCTTCCTTGTTTTTCTTACTTTTTTAAATGAAACATTAGTTTTCTTATAAAATGATAAATAAATGGTTGTGACTAACTTTTCATGTGACAACTGTGGATCTTGGTTCAAAAGCGAAACCAAAGTTGCTTTGTAGATTTCCGTGCCACGGGTGGGAATTGTAACTCTGGATTCATGCTGACTTTGAACTTCTTCAGGATGAAGCATTTCAACAGCATCCAGTAGCGGTTTCACACCAGCTTCCTGCCTCTCAATCCCTTGTAGATCATCTGCGGGTTGACAATAGCAACAGATTTTAAGGCTAGGCAACTTACCCCGATTTGTACGGGGTTTTGTATTCACATCACATCACATCACCTTTATTTTACCTCGGATTTACAAAGGGTAGCTGTATAGCTAATTTCTCCGAGAACGAAAAGACGAAGAAAAAATAAATAGATAAATAATAAATAAATGAATAAATAAAATAGTATTAATAATAAAAGTAAAAAAAGTATTAGGGCATAGCTGTTAATTTTAGATTGAACAAACCTGACAAACATGGACCTCCATCAGTAATATCGTCTTCGTCATTGCCACCAGATGATTGGCCTGATGACTGTGAAGGCTGGGCGTCATTCTCCCCTTCCGGGTCGCCAAACTTGTTGCCATGATACTCAAAAGGGTGATAAAACCATCTGTTTGTGCCATCCATATCATCGTCAAGGTCTGCTATCTCCCTCTGAACTGCTACCCTCGTTGCCTGGAGCCATTCCAACTGATCGTGCCAGTCTCCTAGCCTCGTATATTCCCTCCTTTCAGGCATCTACTTCAGAACCCACCACAGGATAATCACGCAAGCTGACCTTCTCATAGCCATCTTCGTACTGTCGGTGCCAGATGCTTTCTTGCTTCGGGTGAGGCTTGGCAAAGTCGGGAGCATCCGGGTTAATTCTGATTTCTTCCAAGCGGATCATGTGTGAGGTATTTCTCCGGAGATCACCAAAACAGTAGTTGTGATGGTTCCCAGTCCACTGTCCATTCTTGCTCCAGAAATCCTCCAATACATCAGAGCCGCTGAGCTCCAGACAACATTCTTGCTCACGAAAGTTGTCTCTCATATAGCAGATGAGAATGACCGCGAAGTGGCAGGAAATCAAAACGTCCTGATAAGTCTCCCTCGTGATGAAATTCTCCTTCACTGACAGGCGTTCATTACGATGAATATAATTATGCCATATCGCCAGGAAATGAGTGACAGTGGCAGCATAGGTGATGTGACGTCTTAAAGAGGCGACGCTGCTGCAGAAAATCTCTACATACAACCAAACAACATGAAGGTAGATCTTGGTACCAAGTTAGGTCGGATTTCTTGCATAGCCTTCAACACGGCCTTCCATCAACATCTGAAGACAGTTACGGACTTTAGGAAATGTCAGCTTCTGAGTCGAACGCCAGTTCTGCCTGTCCTTTCGCTGGATGTCGTTCACACCAAGCCCATGCTCTGGAATAGGGAACATTTCGTACACCAGCTGTAAGTGGTTCATATTCACCATGAAATTTCCCAACATCAATACACGGGAAGCATGATCTAGAGGATTGAGCAGCTTCTTGTGGTTATGGATGTAGTCCTGATCACACGAATCTTTGATCACATACCCATTCTCCATTTCAACCTTCCGACAGGAAAGAACAAAACCAAGTTCCCTAGGAACAGGGCGAAACCTGCTTCCAATGTTGTTTGTCGCAAGCTGCAACATCACCTTCCTCCGTCTTGAGTCCCCATCTGAGCTGTTGCCGATCAAGGGGCCAACAATTTCTTGAAGTTCTTGCTCGTATAGACGTTCAACTGTCTGCCACTGCCTCAACACGAATTGGTGGTCGAACTTGTTACATGTAGGCATGACGAGAACAGGAATCCGCGGTAGTTTAGGGTGCAAAGGATTCAGGATAATTGCGCGGGCAAATGGAGAAATTTTGCACTCGTTAAATGCATTGACGATTGTGTTGTAGCCTTGTACGCCATTGCCAACAACGACAGTGAAACTGTCAAGACATTTGTGGTCTGCTTCGCTGACTCCGCAAAATCCCAGGAGTTCATCAGAGCTTTCACTATAACTGATTTGACCCAGGATGGCCGTCTCGTCTTCTGCTGCTAAGACAGGCACGTGTTTGATGCCCAGATTTCTCATTGCTTCTGAATACAATTTGCCAAGGACCTTGAAGTTGCTCTCTTCTAGGCCGCCGTCCAAATGTACTAAGTGCTGCTTTGGCCATCGATACATAGAATGAATCTCTGGACCCCAGAGGTTGATGGCTACAAATGTTGCAATTCTGGGCCCGCCCCAAAGTAGCAGAACCTCTAGAAACAGCTTAAACGAAGACTGGTAACGGCGTCCATTCTTTTCGACATGAAAGTTCCTTGAAACTGTCTGCAGTACACCAACCAGGGTGTTTCTGTCATTTAGATAGCCGTTTTCTGCTGCTTTCTCGAGATTATGGCAGATATCCTTCATTGACCCTCGTCTTGCGAACTCCGCCAGCTTTTCCTTCATAGTTTGCTTACGAATTCGCAGTCTTAAGTTTTTAGACTGTAAAAAAAACAACTGCGAGTCTTTCTCATCCAGCTTTTCCTTCTGTGTTTTTAACTTTCGCTGCATCTCAGTCGGAGAAAGAAAATAGTTTCTAATTTGGGCGTTGTTCCTAGTACCATCAGAATTAGTTTTTTCAGTTCTCAATAAAAGGCCTTTCTTGAAAGAAGGTAGTTTGGGCACTCTCTCACAAGCAGAGCACATGTCATTTGTAAAAGTTCCTGCATCAGAACAACGTAAACATTGCTTGAGAACTCCGAAACGTTCCTTTCATTTCCTCGGAGCTTTCCTTTGAAACTCTAACAAAACGGTAATGAGGCTCTGGGAACCACGAGATTTTATTGTTGTCCTCCCCTGGCTTTATGTCGTCAATAAGCAATTTCGGATTAACAATAACTTTCTTGTCGCCGACATTATATTCGTAACGTTCAAGAAAGAATCCATGACATAGTTGCTTACCAGGCCCCTTTGTTTTGGATCATTCGCCCTTTCCTTGCGTGCGCACTGATTGTGTTCGGTTGAAAAACGAGGCAATGTCAGCAGTTGACGCCACGCGGGAGGCCTTTTGCTGATGTCCACGCCCATCGACATGCTGTTTTAAATTGTTGATGAGGGATCGTTGCGAAGGAACAAACGTTGTCTTGCAGGCGCGACACAAAACCTCCTCCCCTTGAAATAGAAAAACTTTTGGAAATTTACTCTCAATCTGATCGCGGAGCTCTTGAATCTCTTTCGGCATTTCTGTACTTCTTGATTGCGCAATGGCTGCATTTAACTTATGCTTTGAGGTGGAAATATGCAGCCTCAACAAACTCAGTCCCTGGGTTGCCTTTCCCACGGCCACTTCACTCAGGCATACATCAGAGAGATTACAATCAGCAAAAAGCTTGCCCTGTTTCCTCTTAACCGCGAAGCTGACACCAGTTTCTTGTTTTGCCAATTCGTTTGCCTTTATTTGCTGATCTTGCAATTCCGTATCTCCGTCTGCAGAAACTTCTATTACTTCAACGCTTTTTTCAGGTAGGAGAGATGAAGTGAGATCGTTTTCGGTTTCGGAAGCTTTTAGAGGGCTAGCAGCGGTGTCTTTTGCCAGAAGGGTGTCCCCAGCATTTGATAAAGCTAAACCGGAAGCAGAGGCTGGATCATCCACGATGTTGTCCAACTGAGCTACGCAATGATCAGAAACTTCTTCTAAGATACCCTCTACTGCCTCCAATCTCGGTTTCTTAGCCGGTGTATCTTCCGCTACATTTCTGTTAACTATTTCATGTTCCACAGGTGTGTGGCCACAATACTCGCACAAGATACTACCAGTACCAGTGGTCTCGTACTCATCGCACTCGGAACATTTAAGACATTTCCCTCTCAAAACACCTCTCTTATCTCGCCCCATTCGTGCCAAAGTTTTTTTGCCTGCGGTATACCAAATATGGTCGTAGATTAGCATACGGTTTTGGTTTCTAGTTAAAGAGGGTTAAGCCTGGTTTTCACTAGCGATGCAAGCACAAGCGCAAGGACAACAGATCTTATTTCACCGTGAAAACGGCTTCTACGTAAGCAAAAGCACAAGCGCATTGCATTTTGATGCTTGTCCTTGTGCTTGCGGCAAGCACAAGCACAAGGGTCAAAATTTGTCCTTTTTGCGTGATTGCTCTTGTGCTTGTGCTTGTGCTTGCGTCGCTAGTGAAAACTAGGCTTAATACAGGGTAATTCTCGTGATTCGCGATTACATGTAGCTGAATTTATTTTCCGTGAAACGTGAATTTGATAAAAACTAATAATGATCCGTGCCCAAAAACTTTATCATATAAAAACAATTTTTGCTATCTTTTTTGCTTAAAAGAAGGCAGCACTTGCTTACTTTAGTGATTGGGAAAAGGAATTTTGATATCCGCGATCCGTGATTCGTTATTTCTCTTCGTGAGCCCTGCCAGAAACCCTAGTTGAACATAGACGATCGGAGAGTTGTCAAATACCTGGGCAGAATACGAAGATCTTTACCGCAAAACAAACCCGGAAAAACAGATAATAAAGACAAACTGACAACGCTCGACGTTTAATAGGAAAATGGGATCGCTTCTGTACCTAGTTATGTACCCGACAAATCACAATAGCGCATTTATGTAATGTTATCTTCTGCTTGTGTTTTTGGCCCGGGTTTTTCGCCAGATAATTTCTGATTTTCTGCAGCGATCGCCCAGGGATTGTTTATTTCTATATGGGACTTCCATCTAATAAGCCGCCCTCCCTCTTCATGCCCGTAAATTCGGGCCAAAAATAGCCTTTAGTAGTTAATTTCAGGAATCTATTTATTCGACTGAAACACTTGGAAGACAGTCCTCGTGGCCAGGACATGTCTATGCGATCTTTATCTTTAAAAACAGAAATTTTCTTACCTTCTCTCTCCTAGTGGCAAAGAAGCAGAAAGTCCACGACCCAGCTTCACATAAATCACAAGAATGCTGATTAACACAAACGCGAAAGCATAAGAAAAAAGTCCGGCAAAGCACTGTCCTTTGAATATTTCGACTTCGTTCGTCTCCCAGGAAAAGTCACGCCACGCCACGAATATTTCTCATATTACTTTGACCAAAGAAAAGACAATATACAAAAGACAATGAACTTTTTATTTTTAGCTGTTTTTGCAATCATCAACTTCCGGCTGCCTGCTGACAGTTGACGAGTTTCGCAACAACCCGCGCATATTAATATTAAACAGTCTGTCTAAAAATACGCCGCTGCGGTAAGTGATAAGAAGTTCCTTTTATTTGAAGCCCAAGTCCTGATTTCGGCCTGATTTCTTGCTGTCGAGATTCAACTCCTATTCTAGACTTAATTTTTCACACTCCAGTCAGTTTCTCAGGAAACTATAACCTATTCTAGACTAAAACTCTTAGATTTCTATACCCTTTCCCAGACTAAAATGCTTGAAAAACATACCCTTCACAGCGGCACATACCCATTAGCCTATATATGGGAGTACCCCCCCCGGGAACATCTCCTTCTACTAAAGCGGCCATGTTGTAATTATCCCATAACCCTTAGCGAACCTTTGCACCCGGCATCAACAAAATCAGGGTTGTGGATTGGATCATGGATCGGATCAACGGACCGGATCATGGTGCCCATGTTAAAAAAAAAAGAAAGAAAATTCTTATGACTGTGAAATTATGAATATATGAAACTCATGTATTTGAACTGCGGAATGAAGAAATAAGTGTAAAGAAGATCCTCGCAGTTATTAACGCAACTTATGCAGTTGCGAAAAGAAAGCCTGAAAAAATCAGGTTAGGTTATAGTTTCCTGAGAAACTGACTGGAGTGTGAAAAATTAAGTCTAGAATAGGAGTTGAATCTCGACAGCAAGAAATCAGGCCGAAATCAGGACTTGGGCTTCAAATAAAAGGAACTTCTTATCACTTACCGCAGCGGCGTATTTTTAGACAGACTGTTTAATATTAATATGCGCGGGTTGTTGCGAAACTCGTCAACTGTCAGCAGGCGTTGCGTTAATAACTGCGAGGATCTTCTTTACACTTATTTCTTCATTCAGCAGTTCAAATATATGAGTTTCATATATTCATAAATTCATATTCATCTTTCCCGGGCATATTACGAACCAATTTAATGACTAGCTCCCAGTTGGCTTGTTAGCTCAATTGGGTAGAGCGCTGCACCGGTATCAGAGAGGTCAGGGTTCGCATCCCGGCAGGCCTGATTTGTTCAGGCTTTCTTTTCGCAACTGCATAAGTTGCGTTAATAACTGCGAGGATCTTCTTTACACTTATTTCTTATGACTGTGCTGCTCATAGGAAGCAACGAATAATATCACGATGTGTAATCTTTTGCAGGGGCCTTCGTACACACCAATACAGTAATAGCGGAGCCAGCGCGCTAGCGCATCAGCGGAGCTCCATTGCTAAGGAAATTTGGTAACCTGTCAAGCCAAAAAATTTTGGTAGTGACGTAATAGGCACGTGACCTTTCGTCCGTACATCCGTCCGTCCGTACATCCGTACGTCCGTCAGTAGTAAAGGTTGACCGTTGGGGGAATTGAGCCTCGTTTTGATGTAAGGATGACGTCATGACCGGAACCGGAAGTCACGTGTTTTTAGGATGGGAAACCGCTGACCAGTGGGAAAAAAGGGATCGCGGGCTCATGCAACCGGAAGTCACGTGTTTTAGAATGGGAAACCGCTGACGAGTAGGAAAAATCGATCGTGGGCTCAGGACCGCTGAGAAAACGCGGGCTCAAAGTCCAAAGTCCAATTGGAGCAACGGGGGTGGTCCTTGACTAAAAAAAAAAAAAAACAAGAAAATAAAAAAAACAAATAATTTATTGTCATACTTTTTTTTCACAATAAGTGAGAAAAAAAAAAGGGTTCCATGATGACTTTGAGTTCCTCTTTGATGTGAGTGTTCCTTTGAGTTCCTTTTGATGAGTGTTCCTTTTAACAGACGACAATTCGTTAATGTTCAATAGAGGGTCCCCACCATTGTTTTTGACATCGAGTTATTCTTCGCCATTGGTTGTTGTCACGGATCCATTGTTGTAGTTGACGTTGATATGTTTGATTTCTCATTAAAGGTATGGCAAAGGAACTGTAGAATTGGGGTGGTGGTGGTGGTGCCAAATGTTCTCGATCACACTGTTCACATTCGATGATCTTGTTGGGGCAACATTTCTCACTGGTATCCATAAGGGTAGGTTTGAAAGGTGTGTGGATCCACGACTCTCTTGTCATAGACGAGCTGGTAACGTTTGTACTCGGGGAAGGTGTAGAGTTGGTAGTGTTTGGGATCGCGCACAATTTGGTACGTTTTGACGACTTGGGTCTGGCGGGGTCGTAGAAGTGGCTTCTGGATTTCGTCCAGGACATTCTGACGCATGATGTGGTAGTTGAGTTGGGTTTTGCCTTCGCTGTTGAGGCGGAACCCTCGCACCTTACACTCCACGTGACCATTCTGGGTTTGGTACCCATAGTTCTTGGGACCCCCTGAGACAAATTCCACAATGAAATCGTTGCCTTTTAATTCACTCGTAAAGTCGCCCAGGTAATTGCCCAAGGTTGGGTTACCTTGTCCTTCGTCTGTGTAATAGATGACGGAGTCGGTGTCATAGTAGAGGACTCTTTCCCCCAGCTTCTCTAAGGCGGCATAGAGTCGGAGCCGGGCCCAACAGGTGGTGAAACAGGCCACAAAGATGTTGAGGTTGGGTGAGACAGGGATGTCTTCGTCTTGGTAGGTGTAATGGACCTCTACCATGTCGTCGTTGATGACGGACACGTGCTGTACCTGGATAGTGCTTGTATTTAGGAAACGGTGGAAGGCTTGAGGGTCATCAAACGTTTGGACTTGGGTTTTATTGAGACGTTGTCCAAACTTGCCCCACATGGAATTGAGCATCATCTTGGCTAGGGTACGCAGGCCCGGGTTGTATTCGATTTTGTCATACTCCAATTGGATGCCTTCATGCTGGTAGTACTCTTCTATGTACCTTTGTTTGGCTTCCTCTGTTTCTACCCCGGCGGGCCACCCACTGTCTTCTTGCTTAATTTTCAACCAGGTGTTGACGTAATCGCGGAACAGTCCTTCACACGTCTCGTCAAAATGCCAGACCTCATAGATGTACTGGATTTCGTACCCCAAGTCCGCCGCTTTAGATAATTCCGGGCTACACCATGTTCCAGTCAGGGCTCGTTGTTCGTCGGTGTGCACGCATTCTGCGCATCTATCTAATGGTCTTTTAGGCATCTCTTGTTCCACACAGGCGGCACAGAGAGGAAAAAGGAGTTTGGAGTCATGACGGTAAGGGAGGACAGGATGGTAGAGGTGACGTGGCGGCAGGACTTTGCATTGGACGAGGCCAAAGTACTTGGTGATGTCCGTGTGACCCGGATTGAAGATGACACGAGGATGTCCTTTGGGGTACACACAGGTCTTGTTCACCCATGGGTACAAGGAGGTCACATCAATGTAATGTATTTGTTGACTGGGCGTCACGCGATGGTACAGTTTCACGGCATTGGTACGACCCCCGCAGAAAGCGTCACGGGGGTTCAGAGGTTCTGTCAAGTCAAGGGTCCCCAGGTACGTTCGGATGTCCAAGGAGGTGTCTTTGAGACGGGACCAATCACATTCCCACATTTCCACGACTGTGAACCCTTGCTCTCTAAATTGTTGGATCCTTTGCTGGGTGGTCTCGTAGACATCTTGCATGGTTCGATCATAGTGACGTAGATGGCTTTCGTGACGAATGGGGAAACAGCGAGGACATCCGTGCCAGAAACACCCGTGAAATTCGTAGATAGTGTTGGTACTGCCATCGAAACCGTCGACATGGAAGTCAGTGCCAGGGATGCGATACTCGCCGGCATTGCGGGCATGTTGAATGGTCTGTTGTTGGGCACACCAGGTTAACCATTCCAGGGCCACCTTGGAGTAGTTGATATTGTTCTTCCACCCACGAACGGGTTCACTGGCAATACTGTTTGGGATCATGCGATTCATGCGTAAATCGCGGTTACAGGCAGAGGCAATGGTGATGTGGTCGAAGGGGTTGAGGCTCGTTAGGGTTTCAAACAATCGTTTGAATGTCAAGCATCCTTGTTTCAAGAGACGTACATCGGATTTGCAGTACTTAACCAGTTCTTTGCGGAAGTCAAAGACTTTGTCGCGTTGCTTTTGATGCCACGTTTCCAAGGCTTGCTTGCCTTCGGGTGACATGGTTTCGGGCATGTAGTAATCGAGGGCCGGGAAGGGTCCTACGTAGTTTTGATGGTCTGGATGATTGAACTTGTGGGGGAAGTACCCTTTGCAGGCATCTGTCAATCCAAAGGTTTTGGGAAACGCGGACAGAGGCATCTGGAAGAAACTCAATGAGTCGATGAAGCGGATACGGTCATGTTGGACTTGCAAGAGTTTACACCCGTTCCGGAGCTGTTGAACGATTCGGTTGTCACCATAGTATTGATGAATGATAAAGTAGCCATCGTACCCTTGGAAGTTATGGGCCAGGACATTGACTTGGCGGGTATCGTTGAGTGTCAAGGTATCCAGCCATTCCAGGAAATCACGGACGCAATGGTTGCCAGGGAAACACACGGGTTGGTCGTCGTCTTCGGTTTCGGCCACGACGAGATTAGCGATGTGTTGTTCCTGGGGTTGCATGGCTTCAATGTCAAAGAAGACATGCAAGGGTGGTATGCTGTCCTCCTCCTCCTCGTGTGTGGCATCCACACCCGCCCTACGTTTAGCGCGAGGCCCTCCAGACCGTTTCCTTTTCTTGTCTTGAGGTTTGGGGACTATTTGGATGAAACATCGATGAGTTGCACCGTCCACGTACTCATGACAGGAGGGGCAATCAATATACCCACATTGATGTTTTTCAATCTTGTCTAATCCTACTTCCTGCTTGCCACAGGAAGAACAGCGACGGCGCCGAAAGCAGACGGAGGAGTCTAGGTTGGTCACGGGTTTGCCGGCATGGTTCTTGACGAGATGCATTTGGAAACAGGTGTCTCCCAAAAAGTCCCGATGACATTGTTGGCAACGTTGGGTAGCTTTCTGGCCTCGAGGGTAAGCCTCCAGGAAATCAGGACACTCTTTCTGCCGACAGGCTCCGCACAACTTTTTCTTGGTGCATCGATGCTTTCCCTCATTTTCATAGGGTTTCCAACAATGGGCACACACGTAACCGACCCCGAAAAAGCCTGGCAAACGGGTAATGACATCATAATGGCTTTTCTCGTGCAACAGGATGAGTTGTTTGTCTTGAAGGGGACCAAAGGTCGTGATGTGAAAAGAACGGTCGGCATCCACCAACAGGATCTGGTAACCGGCCAGGGAAGGAGCGGTACTGAATTGGGTCAAGGCATCATAGCCACAAGGGCCGAAGGGCACGTTGGCCTCGTGATGAAGCAAGAGAGCCATTTCTTTTTGCAGTTTCCCTCCTTTGCGAATTGATTCCCATTTTGGGTGATTGTCCAAGCGAGCTTTGGCGGTGACGAGGGCTCTGGCACAGCAGAGTTGGTCGTCGTTTTGGATCTGGATAATGGAACGTTTCTTGGGTATTAAATTTCGGAGAGGTTGATGTCCGGGTTTGCCACGACGGGGTTTACCGGTTCCTTGAGGGGCATGATGGACTTGAGTAATGGATACTTGAAAGGAGTCGTCCATTTCAAATTGTTCATTGCTATTCAAGGCTTGTGCTAAACGTTGGAACAAAGCCTCGACACGCTCCCCGCCTTGGCGCCATTCTCCTGCTCGTAATCCCCAGCCCTGAAAATTATTATGGAGTCTGTTGGAGGCGATGGTAAAGTAGAGGCGATCTTGATCGTGGAGGGCAGGCGTGGTGGTGGTTAACACTTGATTCACGGCTCGACGTAACCCCTCTTGGAGAGCTTGAGTAATGTTTTGACCTGGAATCAAGTTACCTCTTTGGCGTAACTGGGTATTGAAATGACGTTCACGTACTCCCAGACGGTTGCTCAAACGGTCGACATAGGGTTGGAGTTCAAACTCGAAGACACCCTCCGTATTGGCATCCAAACCTCCACCAGTTTGTTGAAGGAGATGGGTTTGAAAGGCACGTTGCCGTTCGAAGTGATCCAACGCCTCTTCACAAATGTCATCACTGTCCGCCATGTCTTCGGTGCATGACAAAGGTTCATCAGGGGAATTCGCGGCCCTCTCTTCTTCTGGCTCTGACATCTCTAGACCAAGCAATGACATCATCTCATGGGGGTCGAGGCCACTAGGCCCCGCTTCGTCCTCTTGGCGAGAGGACATGATCAGATGAAACTTGGTGGTGACCGGTGCTCGGCTTTTATAGGGATTAAAGTCATTCCTCGCAAAGTATTGTGGGGCAACGAGGGTGGGGGGACCCCCCTCCCCCCTCTCTAGTTAGGGTCCATGGTGCATCACGGGAACGAATGAGAGACTATAAAACAGATCGCCCCTCGAGGTGAGTCATCTCAAAATGGACTCTGGCCATGAGAAGCTATTGGAAACATTCGAAGAGTTTGAAGTAGATTTAGAAGTGGAAGAGATCTTGGGGAAAGTGAAGAGGGAGTTGCAGTTGGAGGAGGAGGAAAACTTTTGTGAGTTTGCTGAACGTTTGAAGGAACTCGAGCCGGAGAAAGTAGAGGCGCAGAAACGCCGAGCAGAAGAGGCGCGTTCCTATCATCAGCTGTGTTACCCTCAAATGACCTGTGACTGGTTCATCGAGGGGCTGGATTATTGCTGTGACTACTGGAGGTACCAATTTAAACGTCCAGTCACACCTCCCCCAGCACCGCCACCATCGCCCCATGTCCAGCGAAAGACAGTCCCGCAGGCACCGTCGCAGACCCCCAGTCAGCTACCACCAAAGCGACGACGACGACGATGATGACGACCCCCACGACACCGACTATGACCCCCACGATGACGACACCGACGACGAGTACGAACGGGCAGTCCTCAGGGCTAAACAAGCACGCAACATCGCCAAATGTGCACGGTACCGAGCCGAACACCGAGAGAAAGTGGCCGCCTCCAAACAAAAGTACCGCGAAACCCATCGAGAGTTCCTAGCGGAGACCCAAAGGCTCTACCGGGAAACGCGCCGAACCCGCGTGGCGGCGGCCAGTAAGCGTTACCGGTCAAGACATCCAGAGCGCGTGGCGGAAGCCCATAAGCGCTACCGGGAAAGACATCGAGCCCGCTTGGCGGAGGCCCAAAAGCGCTACCGGGAAAAACATCGAGCCCAGTTGACGAAAGCCCAAAAACGCTACCGGGAAAACAATCCGGAACGGCGCCTAGCGTATGATCAGAAATATCGGGAGACCCATCGAGACCTGTTAAGGGAGAAAGAGAGGCGTCGTCGAGCCCGCCTGGTGGAGAAAAAGACAACTCGAGAGAAATTGAAGGCCTTAGGACCTTTGACACTAATCATCCCCCTGACGGATTGTTTGAAATCCGTTCCTGTGACGCTGGAATCTGTGGATACAAACGGACCGCCCACGGACTCTCATACTCTGCTTGATTTGGATTCGGGGACCATGCAAGTCGTGGACTCCCCTGACTGGGATGACCTTTCGTTTTTGCAGGACTTATTTTCCATGTCACCCGATGATTGGGAGCAGGTCATGAACGATGTCGAGGACTTTGATGTGGAGGCATTGCTGCCCCCTGAAGACCTCGTTCATGACATGTCATCCGACGAGGGCGTTGATTTGATGTACGATTTAGTGTCTTAACCCCTCGTCTCAGTATTTTGGCAGAACAATGAACTTGACAACTCATGAACCAATGAGACAGTGACATTGTTTTTATTTTATCAGGATCAATGTTGTCTACACTACAATGGGTTCTGTCTCGCAAATCCTGTTTGAGACTCAACACGAACTACAGAAGACTATAGAATGCAGAATAACAATACCAATGAGACATTTTCATTTTTTATTTTACTCAACATGTAACTGGGGGTGTCATTAAATGTTTACAATTTTAAACGTTTCTTGGCTTGCATGATTTTCTTGACCACCCGTTCCGTCTTGTTTTTCTTGCCGGGTAATCGATCAATGGCTTGGATCATCTTGGTATCGGCTTTCCATTTATCTTGCAAATTCTTGGCACGACTGTAATCAATGTCGTGTTGTTTAGCAATCTGGTCCAAGCGATTGATCCCGGGATCCCCACGTTTCAGACGTTTGGCCAAATGGGTGCCAGGCCCCATGTACTGATAGCCAGGCCAATGAAATTCTTTGCCGGTTTTCGCAATCCATTTTTGGACATCCAAGGCTCCTCCTCGTTGGGGGCGTTTCCGTCCCCTTCTCCTCCTCTTAGCGGGCATGTTTTAGTCACTGTCGTAATCCAATCGACGTCGTAACTTTTTGCCTTGGGCCCAATCTTCCCAACCGGGTAAAAGTTTCAATCGTTCCACTTCTCGGGCGGGTGCTTTGCCTTTGCCTTTGCCTTTGCCTTTCGTGAAACCACTTTCGGCTAAATGCTTTTCCCAAGTCTTGCGACGTTCTCGCACGGCTTCTAAACGCGATTGTAGATCCCCTCGACTGGTGGATGGGCTCCCTTTCTTGACAATGGGAATCTTACTGGTAGTGGCTGCTCCTTTGCCTTTCTTGGTTGCAGGGGTAATGGGAGGTTTGGGAGTCGACGGGCTGCCTTTTATCATGCGCTTCAACCATTGTTCCACGGGTCCCGTCACCAAATCCCCTGCTTCTTCCTCGCCTTCTTCACCTGGTGGACCACCCGGTGCACCAACCCCCACCCCGCCAGGAAATTGACGAATGCGTTTGGTTAACTTGGTCAATTCTTGACTCAATGGTTTAGTTTGAGCATTGACCAAGGCTGGGGGTAATTGGGGATTGGCTAACAACACATGTTTTTGGGCGGCGACCTTGGCGGCTTTGTTCAACAAAGCATTTTCGGTGAGTTCTCCTTTATAATATTGAATGAGTTGTTCCAAGTCCTGGTGGGGAATCATGTAGACCTCGTCCATGGTCTTCCAATGCACGACAGCTGTCACAACAGGTGATATTTATGCTTCCATGTCTTGACACGTTAACGAACACATTGACATAACACCTCGTGAAGTCCTTGAAACAACCCTCGTCCTTTTTGTCGGACTAACCACTGACGACGTTTTTTGACGGAATGTCGACGACGTCCCAAATCACGTAGTACCTTTTTATAGGGTTGAAGTTTAGCCAGCATGGGTGGGGTCACAGGAATCTTGTTTTTTAAAAAGTTCAAGACCAGTTCACTCACAGCATTGATTTGATCGGCATTGGCATGTTGTAACAACTCTTGACGTTTGGAACCATTGGCTTCTTGTAACATGGACCGTAAAAACGGTAATTGACGTCGAAGACGTTGCATCCTTTATCGGTGACGACGACGATACCGTTGATTGGCTTTTTGAATCGTGCGTTTTATACGTTTATCCGTTTCCAAGGCCACGGCTTTCCCCAATCCTACCATGGCGGGGACCAATAGATTTAAAAAACCGCCTCGTTGACGACGTCGTCGTCGTCTTCTTCTCCTCAAGGATACCATGGACGGCTCGTCAATAGACGTTGAAGGGCTTTGTTTTGTTTGATGGCATCTCGCGACTCTTTATAGCCTTGACGGGTATTGCGTTTGAAATCTTGCCACCAACCCCCACCTCGTTGTCGGTAATGTTGTACATTATCGGTAATGCCTTTCAAGGCTTGACCACCTAATTTGCCTAAAGCGAGTCCAAACCCAGGTGCTGGCCCTGATAGAAACATACTCATGCCATGAGCAATTTTATCCACCAAACGGGGTTTGCGACGAATTAAAGCCCCTCCTCTTTGTTTCCTTTTTCTGCGTCGTCGTCTTGGTTGGACGGCCATGGTTCTAAGAGTGTGGGACTAGGAGGGAGCGGCTTTTTATTCATCCAATAATCTTTGGGTTTCAAGGGACGAGGACATCCGTCTACATAGCATAGGCCTTCCAAGGGTTGGTACACAAAATGACCATGGTAATCTTGGAGACATCGTTTGGGTAATGGAGGGGTGAAATCCACAATGGTATCATCCAAGGTTTGCATCTTGATTAAAAATCGTTCCAGATCCTCCAAGGGAACACCCCGCACATGGGTTTTCAATTCGGTCAAGGCTTTGGCATAGGTGGTAAACGCAAACCGACTCATGGTCACTTTAAATCGGTATTGTTTAAAATCATTCCATCCTTTGACCACGGTCCCCACGGCCGCCAAACACGCTACCAATGTACTGTTTTCCAATAGCGGCCCGGCAATCATGCCTGCAGCCATCAGGAGTAATGCCATGCCATTGAACAAGGCATTGATACACTTGTAATGATTCAACATTTTTCGATAACACCACCATTGTTGATGATAAAAAGCATACAAGGAATCCATGCGTTGTAATAATTCCGGGGGGAAGGGAAGACCATGCTGTTTCGATCCATTCAATAACGACACGACGGTTTTCATCCTCATGGCGAAACACGGGACGAAGACGTTTGTACGCTCGGGGCTCCTCCTTGTTTATAACTGGTCACAATGCTATTGGTCATGGTGACATTAGCAATTTCACGTCCTTGGGCTAATTGTTCTTGATCTTGTAACATCATGCGTAAACGTCGTTGTAAATCTGCTTGACGCAAGGTACGAGGGGGTGGACTCCCAGACGTCCAAGATCCTCGAAAGCTGGCTGGATTGGAGGCAGGTGTCAAAGGGGAAGTGGGGGTATTTCGTCGTCGTCCTCGTATTCGTCTCGGTCGTCGTCCACGACGACCCCCACCACCACCTCCACCACCACCACCTCCACCACCACCACCACCACCAGTACCACCAGCACCACCTCCACCACCAGCACCACCAGCACCACCAGCACCACCAGCACCAGCACCACCACCACCACCACCAGCACCACCAGCACCACGTCCAGCACCAGCACCACGCCCACCACGTCCGCCACCACGTCCGCCACGTCCATTACCATTACCCCCAGCACCCGCTGCTGTTCGAGCACCCGCTGCCAAGGGTACGCTAGGAGGACTCGCAGGGGTTCGAGCACCAGAAGACTCCGGGCTGGTCTGTATGCTACGGAAGGATTGACTTCCTTGACTTCCTACCCCGGCTGGGGAAGAGGCCTGTGCAGGGGGCGCACCATCCAAATTGGGCCAGGCGGCGACTGTCCTGGGGGAGGGGAGACTTCTCAAAAACTGACTGAGGACATTGGGGTGCATTTCCTCCATGGCCACGTCGACAAGGCCTTCGTCTCCCGTGAAATACAGTTGTTGCAGGGTCCCTGGGGACATTTGATTACCGCTGGATGCCCCGACCCCCGCAGGGGAAACGGTATCGTACGATTGCGGAGGTTGACGGTCATCGTCATCGGCCATGCTCGCTTTCTCTTTTTTCCTGTTCCAAGGGTGCCTTTATAGTCGTTTTTGATAGGTGCGAGTCCATCCTTCGTCTTTTAAGAGGTGACTCAACAACCGTTGTTGATCGGAGGAGGCGGGATGTAAATCCAACACCAAATACCCATACGGTCGTGTGGTGGCTTGATGAAACGTCTCCAACGTGTCTTTCCAAGTGGTCGGAAACGATTGCAGCATGACATTGCGTACCCCTAATTGATCTCGGGGGTTCTTGAACGCCACAATGTAATGGGCATTGCGGGATATACTTTTAGCATAGCGACCCACGGGAAACATGTCTTGGCACAAGTACAGTACGGTCACCCCTTGATGATGTGAATGTTTGGTGAATAAATCCAACACGCGTTTATCGTGACTCCCTTCATCCATTAAATCATCCAAGACCAGGACCCCATGTCCTTGAGGAAACCATTGCACTAAGGCCTCATGATCGGGAATGCCTTCGTGAAACACCACCCCATGATCTTGCATGCCTTGAAATCGATCTTGCCAGGCCCCATAACAATAATGCATTTGGGTCGGTGGGGTTTCAAACAAGTGGGGGTTGTCTACCAAGAGTTTTTCCGTAAACATGGTTTTACCACATCCCGAAGGACCCACCACCAAGATAGAGGAGGGGGTATGAAAACGAAACGGTTTCCCCGTTTGCATGATGACGAACTACCCTTAGAAAAAAAAAGGCACCTTTTTATTGGAATCGGTGGGACTCGAACCCACGCACGATCTCCTCATGTATTCGATCCAAAGGCTCTACCGACTGAGCTACGACTCCGACACCACTTTTTTCCAACAAATTTTATTTAACCATTACATTGATGATACGGATGACAACAAAGTTGATACCATCTGGCTTCTTGACCTACAATCAATTGTTGAAGGCGTTGACCCGCTTGATGGTCATTGCTGACATAATCATGATCCGAAAACTCATTTAAAAAATCTTGCAAGGTCCTTCCACGGGCTTTGGCTTTCAAATACAACAAGGCGTAATCACCACAACTCTTGCTTGAAATGGCTTGGAGGGACTTGCCATTGGTCACCACATACTTCCAATGTTGGACAATCCAATCTCGTAACGGGGTAGCTTGCACGTACGTGTCCATGGGCAAGGCATAACTGTCCAGGACTTCACACACCTTTCCATCCGTCCACACCGCTAACCAATGTTGTCCCGGTTGATCGTGTGGGTCCGTATTCACAATGTACCCTTGGGGTTGGGTCTTGATAGGACTCTTGGGTAAACGATCACAGGCTACCGTCCCGTAAAAGACAGGGTTCAATTGGGGGTCGTCTCGGGCTAAATAATCCAATTGCACATTATTCAAGGCCACATGTTCCATCAGTGCTGGTAAATGTTATACAACACGGCTCCGTTCCTGTCAATCTCCAGCAAGTTCTCAAATTCCCCATACACGAGTACGGTTATATTGGTACCGGGTTGGGCTCCAAATTCCAAGACCAGTTGTAAATCTCCCGTTTGCTTGGGGTTGAGGTTTTGACTGTCAGCACATCCATTGGCCACATTGTCAAACATGTACAAGGTACAATTTTTAGCTTGGCCCCAATCCAGCAGTTCTACCATATTGCCTTTCTTTTTACACCAAGCACCACTGGCTTGCAGAAAACGGAAGTAGCCTAGATTATCTCGGGTGCCATTGTTGTGCACCAAGTGCAGGGTTTCATAAGGGTATTCTTCTCCTTTGACAATCTGTTTAATGGATGTCAGACCAAATTTCTGGAAACAGAAAGGATCTCGGGTCACATCTCCATTGAAGGCTCGGCTGTCCAACAATCCCACAATCAATCGGTCAGGTATTCTGTTTTGAAACAGGTTAGGGATATCAAAGCGGACCAGGTTGCCTTGCATGCTGAAAGTCCGGATTTCACTGCGGACGGTCGGGTAAGCCGCCACTTCTCCTTCATTGTGTCTTTTGCTAGATATACTCTGGTAGATGGCGTCATTCAAACGCAGTTGGCAGAGATGAAACCGTAGTTTGACATCCCCTTCCATCAATCGGCCAGCTAGACCCACTCCATTCAAAAACAGGTTCGGGCCATTGAAATGAAATTTCATCTTGATTTCGATGCCAGGCACCAACAATTTGCCAGTGTGAAACACTTCCAAGTGCGGGGTAAACACCAGACTGTGGGTAAGACCTGCAGCATACTTTTCCACTTCAGTTACCATGGCAGCCAACGCCCCTTTGTGATTGGCACTGAGATCACGCCAATTTTGATGCGGTGTGGCACTGTTGGTATTGTTGGCAGTCCATTGGGGTGGGAAATCCACTTGATTGAACCATCCTTGGGGTCCTAACACGGTCTTGCCATCTTCTCGGTCATAATTCAGCAAGGTTTCCAGGTAAGCTTTGTAATGATAGGTGTCGGATTGAGGACTGATCAACGTGCCATTCAACTGCAAGTCAATTTGCTTGATGATGGAATGGGCTAAATTATTGACGGGCCACAATTTCTGATTGGCCACCAAGTTCCCGTCATCGTCCTTTTTCAAACTCAATTCCATGGTAAAGTAACTGCGTCCCAAATCCACAAAATCGTCCAACCCCGGTATGATGAATTCCATGGGATTGATACCCGTGGTGGTGGGTTGGATGGTGACCATGCGATAGGCATTGATGCTAATGTCGGTGGGTGGCACCTTGAAAATCCGTAACGCCGAGTTGACGGTCCCTTCGGAACGCGGATGCGCTGGGGCAGCCCCTTCCGAGTAGGTAGGGGCTGTCACGCGTGACATCACATTCGGCATGGTTAACGTCGTCGTCGAGTGGTACCCCGTCGTCGTCGTGAGGGGTTTTTATAGCGTCGTCGTCGTGCTAAACGTTGTCTCAAATCAAACCCGGGGACTCTCATCACCTCGGCACTCAACCAGCCACCACGTTGTCCTCTCCTGAGTTTCCAAAACGGATACAGTCCTCCCCATTGAGACAACCCTCGATTACTACGAATTCGTCGAGGTCGTGAATGCACGGGATCCATTACACTCCCAAAATACCTCGCGCACGTTTGACTTGCTTGGGAAACAAAGCACTAGCCACACGCACGGCGTCTTTCACGTTCTTCTGATTCAAGGCTTTCTTGGCTTGTTTGGTGATTTCTTTTTTAATGACTTGTTCGGCTTTGCGTTTAACACCGCGTGTTAACCCTGCATTCAATCCTCTCTTGATATTACTAGGCAGTTTTAAAGGATTTCGCGTGCTTTTAAGGCCTTGGAACCCCCCACGCATGACCTCCCTCATCAACCCACTGCCATGTTGATCATACCACTCGTCTGTCCGAAATCGTGTCAAACTTCCCCCTCGCATGGTTGTCTTCTTTGCTCTTTCACCAAGGTCTATGCTTCACGTCACCCCGTTTGTCTTTTTATACCGTCATCGGCCTTTCTTTTTCTTCCGAGTGGTCGCTGCTTCGATGGCTTTTTTACCACCGTAACCCGCCGCACCACCCACTGCTCCCAACGCGGCGGCTTTCCCCACAGCCATCAAGGCTGGCACGAGAGCGGCCAGAGGCAAGAGACCGCCTCGTTGCCTTCTTCTTCTTCGACGTGCTCTTGTCTTGGGCATCTTTGACTGACCATCCCCCTTTTCCCTTTTTATGTCTTTTTGAAGTGCAAGGTGACCAGGGTGTTGCCTTGGCCAAACCTGACCAACTTATCCTCGGTGCCAGACGTTTCGGTGACTTGCATTTGAATGATTTCCACCACTTCATTACGAAGCGGTAGGTAATGAATGTGCAACGGTTCAAAGTACATGGTACCTCTGCCTTCCCGCTTGTAATGGATTTCTCGCAACAAATCGGTCACGCGATTGCCGACCATCATACTGCCTGCCACGTCCGAGTACACGTGCAACGATCGCGAGGGATCTCCCACCACCGAACGAAACGCCACATTCAAGTTGGTGAAACGCCACCCACAACTCATACTCAATCGTAAATGATCCGGTGAAAATGAACGCACCGTCCAAAAGACCGGGTTGTGTTGATCGTCGTCCACATCGTTCCAATCGTTGCCAATGGGTTTTGTCATGTTGGGGATTTGATCCCCCATGAAGTCTTGTTGTAAGTTGGGTCCCAAAATCAACCCACTGCTAATTTTACGTAACCATCCCATCTTGACAGCCAACTTGGTGTAGATGTACAGGGCTGGCGTGTCAGTTTTGCAATGACAGACATTGGTGTTGTCAATGATGAGATCGTCGCCTTCCCAACGAAACTTGACGTATCTGTGTTTGCCTTGATCATTGGTAAACCGACCACCTTGAATCGCCGTTTCCTTGCGTCGTTGTTCCAAGTGAGCAATGGCGGCTTTCATGAAACTCACGCCATCCACCACCCAATCCAAATGTTGAATGTCATTGATGAGGGTTTGCGCGCTATCTCTTCGCCCGACCGTTTCCCCGTCTTTTCCACCCGGTTTGGGGTAGGTTTGGTCCCAGGTCGTCGATAGGATGTACCCATCTTTTTGCACCAACTCGTACAAATTGACGTGCGTATCCGGTAAGGAAATGGCACTCAACCCCACTTGCCATCCACCTCCTTGTAACCGTAACGGTTGAGGTAAACGAATCTTGAAGGAATTGGCTTGGTTGTTGGGAAATTCATGTCGGTTGGCATGACTGGGTAACGTCACGTAGAACGACATTTTTTCTTCTTCTTCACACTACCACTTCCCTTTTAAAGTGGAGGGTCAAGAGGGTATGTCCTTCGCCAAATTTCACCAGATCCCCATTGGTTTCGGCCATCTGGGTTTCCACGATTTCTACCACTTCGTTGCGTACTGGGACATATTGAATATGTCGAGGTTCAAAGTGCGTGGTGTTTTGTGGTTGGTACTTGATTTCTCGTAAGAGATCAGTGATGCGACCCCCTACCATGCTGCTGGTGCCTACATCACAATACACATGCAAAGGACGCGTGGAGGGAAATTCCAACGAAGGACGAAAGGTCTTGTTCAAATTCACAAACCGCCAAGGGCACGATAGACTCAACTTCAGATAATCCCCCTCGACTTTCCAAAAGATGGGTTTGTTGGCGGCATCGCGGATATCCGTCGGGGTGGGAATGGTGGAAATGCCTTGAAATTCTTGCAAGAGATTCGGACCTAATCGATACTGACCGGGGAACACTTGTTCAATCCATCCCATTCTCAGGGCCAAGGTTCTACCCCATGACACGTGCGCCACTTGTCGTTTGTAATCCACATTGGTGGTATTCAATAACAAATCCCCTTCGGAGGTCCATTCAAAGGTCGGGTATAATTTGACGCCATTGTCCTCGGTCCATTTGTTTTTGGGATGGGTTTGTTTCGCACGGCTTTGCTCGTAACGGTACACCAGTTGATGAAAAAAGTGCGATCCCGTCGACGAGGCCATCTCCTTTCTCATATCTCGCCCGTAGACAGTGAGTTCGCGACGTTCATGGAACCAGACATCGTCCCCTTGATCGTCTGTGTCATGCACCCGCTCGTGCCATCGTACGTACAACAGAGGATGGGATTCGCCCACGCCTCCTTCTTTCGCGATCACTGGAATGGTGGGTAAGGATAAACTCACCATACCTACCATCCATCCTCGTCCCATAAATCGGATGGGTTTAGGCAATCGGTTTCTGAAATGATGACTCTTGTTCCCAGGAAACTCTTTGGTACTCGCATGACTCATCAACGTCACGTAAAACGAAGAGTTGGGCACCAACGTCATTGTTTAGTCGCGTCGTCGTCGTCTTTTGGGTGGACTTGTCTCTTTCCTCTTGGGCGGGCTTTTCCTCTGGGGTGGTTGGAGAGACGTGACGTCTTGACTTGCAATCCAACTATTGTACTTGTCGGGCCACCCTTTCCACTTGACCAACCAACGATCTTTTTGTCGCTTAAGTACCTTTTCGATGCGAAACACGTCGGATACATGGACTTTTTGTAAATCCTCTTCATAAAACGTGCCTTGGACGGGGGTATCATCCCATTCGTGAATCTTATACGTGGGCACAGGGCCCGGGATCACCCGATGCACCACAAACACTTCTTCGGTCCAACCGGGTAAATAGCCTTTTTCAAAGGTACGATGAATCTTATTGAGACGTACACGATCTCCGACTTTGAATTTAGGTTTTTTCTTGTCTTTCAACCGTTTGGCATACAATCGTTTCCACACCGCTTCTTCGTTGTCCCATGTCACGTCTTGAGGGGCCATACCAATACTTCGATGACGGGTGGCATTATAGCCTTGCACCAACTCGGGTAACACATCGTCAAAGCGTAAGGTGTTGGCCGCGGTGAAATAACGGTACAACCGTTCTTTCAAGGTGCGATTAAATCGTTCCACCACACTGGCTTTCGCATCCCCTTCGGTGGAAAAATGTTGAATGCCTTGCTCGTCAAGCCATCGTTGAAACGTCCGGTTGTAAAATTCTTTCCCTCGATCCGTTTGCAATCGATTAGGGTGACGTCGTCCTTTCAAAATCTTCTCAAAGGCATGGACCAACGCCACCCCGGTTTTGTCTTTCAACGGTTGTACCCACGCGTACTTGGACAAGACATCCAATACCGTCAACAAGTAGCGTATACCCCGATTATACTTGGCCAAGGGTTGCACTTCCACTAAATCCGCGACCCATTGATCATCTAATCCTCCTACAATGACGGGGACGGTGGGAAAACGACGACGTCGAGGTTTATGTAAGGTATAAGCCAAATCCCGTTCCAAAACCCGTTGGGCTTTTTTCAAAGGGAGACGATGGGCTTTAGCAAATCGTTGCACCCCTCCTAAACTGCCGGGGGCTCGAGGATCGTGGTACTGACTCAACCATGGTTGGGAGACCTTTTTCTTTCGAGGGGCCATACGTTCTGGCATTCATCCCATAAGGTCGGTATGGTGGGGACCGTGTGGGGATGCGCCTATTGAATGATTCGATACCATCGCCAGGCGTTCGGGTGGGCTTTTAACCATAAGACAAACACCACCCATCGATACAGGTTGCGGTCGACATGGGTTTCTTCAAAGAGGTGGAGAGGATGCGTGTCCTCGGGACAAGGGGGTATGGGGATTTGGGTGCCGGGTTGATGATCATATAAGACTTGACAAAGGGTTTGATGACATTGCCATTGCCCCAGGGACAAGATAGACTCCCACGCATCACACACAGACTCCATGGTGACATTGATAAAAAATTTTATTCGTTCTCTCATTTAAAAGAGACCTAGACGGCCACAGCTGATGGTCTCTAGACCTTTCTGCCAGTTGTCCACACTGTCACTGTACTTAGGGGGTGGTGGAGCTGGGGCTACCATCATTTCTTGACGGTTCTTGAGATCTTGAATTTCTCGTAACAATTGTTTCTCATAATCTGTCAGGGGCCGATCCTCTTTCCTTTGGACTGGAGGGGGCGGGCCAGGGATGCCATAGCCCCTCTTGGGATATCCTTGAGCATCACGGTTGGGTGGTTCAGCTTGTTGGTCGGCTTTTTTGGGAGGGTTGTCATGAAACCAAGTCCAGTACTTGGGACCCAAGGGTTGATCGGCCCACCGGAAGAAGCCACACGTTTTCTTGGAACAAGTCAGAAACAAGCGATCGGGGTTCTGAGTCGAATGACTCTGTTGAAGCGTAGCGGGTTCACGGCAAAAGCATTGCAAACCACCCCACATGTCCAACACTTCTGGATGAGGTTGACTATACACGGCTTTCATATACTCCAGAACTTGATCTTGTCCACAAAACAGCAAACACGGTTGCATGGGACATTTCACATACTTCCATCCCTTTTGAGATTCTCGCGCCTCCAAACGCACGTCATGACAAGGGCATACCGTATAGTCCGCCGAACTGGGAGGAGGATCTTCGGCATACGTCACCATGTATTCAGATGGGGATGTCTGGGGGGACACCATATCATTCAATTCTTTCATCATATCTTCCACGGCAGCTCGGGTGTCTTCCACGACCTCGCATACCACAGGATCACAGTCCACGGGCGTCATATGTTGAATGGCCTTCTTCTTCTTTTTCCCCTCTGGGGGATGGGTTGATTTTCTCTTCCGATCGACGGACATCGTACTCAAGGTTGATTTCACCCCTACCGACCATGCCTTTTTATACCCATGACCCTTACCTGTCATTGGTCAGCTTATCCTACCCATATAAGGACTTCTCGTGTTCCCATTGGTCAGCTTTTCCCTATCCATAGTGAGTCCTTCTCGTGTTCCCATTGGTCCGTTGTCCCTATTTAAGGAGCTCCCTTGGTCTCTAGATCTTCATTCTCAAAAGCCATGCCCCCAGACATTGACATGATCGGAGAACAAGATCTCGGTGCCTTGGAACTGCAAGTGGGTCATGGCCATGTGGTCTACACAGGGGGAGCCAAAGGTACGGATGCCCTCGTGGAAGAACATGCCAAACACTTTGGGATGCAACTAGAAGTCCTAGTCCCCCCGAACCATCCTCGAGCTACCTTCATCACCCCGTCGACCGTGGAAGTCCTGATGATGGCCAACCCACATCTTCACCAGGCGGCGGAGAAACTAGGCAAACAAATGCCCAGTCATTTTTACACCTTGCAATTGCTGCAACGCAATTATCAAATTGCCAAAAAAGCCCATACGATCTATGCCTTTGGCATTTTGGAACCGGATCATAAACGCGTGAAAGGAGGCACTGGTTGGACCGTGCAATTGGCTATGGATCAAGGCAAACCCGTCTACCTGTTTGATATACCAAGTCAATCATGGTACCGCTCGGACCATTACTACCAAGTCAATGAGAATGCCGCCACCCTGGTGACTGGCAGTCAATTTGTTCCTTGGGGACCTAAAAAGCCCACCCTTCATCAAAGCAGTGCTATCGTGGGATCCCGGGATGTGGACGACAAAACCCGAGCAGAAATTCAAGCCTTATTCAACCGCACGTTCTGTTTACCCGAGAACATTGATCAATTACGTATGGAACTGGAAGACTTTCATTTGTAATTGTACATAGTCATTTTTAGTTTTTTTTATTTTTGGAATTGTACATAGCTTTCTTTTCAATTTCTTAGTTTTTATTTTTTCCAATTGTACATATCCATTTTTTACTTTTTATTTTTTCAAACTGTAGATAGCTTTTTTCAATTGTAAATAGGAGCGCCCCACCCGCGTGACAAAGAACACAGACAACCCTTTGTAAAAAAAACATCAACTCTTTTAATTAAAAATTTTAAAAACTGACATCACTGAGTTTGCACTATGGTCATAAATAAATGTCTCTTGACTCACAGTAGTCTTGACTCACAATAAAAAAACTCAACAGGAATGTTCAAGTCTATTTACAGTAGCAGCACTCTCCTCACTTGGTTAAGCCTCGCTTCCCTCTGCCTCCTCTCCCGCTCCTCCTCCCGCCGCTCCTCTCGCAACCTCTCCATCTCCGCGAAATACCTTCGTATCCTTTGCCATGGGCTGCCCGCATGCACACGTGGCAAATACAACTCCAGGTCGTTATCGATTTCTTTAAAATGTTCTAAGGTCGTGGGCCACAGAGATTCACTGTAGGTCCACACCCGGTGCATGTCCACCCAAGGAATAATCTTGTACGTCAGAGTGTGCAGCAACTGTTCGACGATTTCCGGATGGGGTCGGCCCTCTCGCTCGCCATTTTCCGTCCAGACCATACACCTTAAAAATAATTCAAAAAATGCGACCACGCGCTGTCTGGTCAAGGGGAGGCGCCAGGTTTCCTCTCGTCTCTCCCGCATACGTCTTGTCTGCCGCTCCACCGCCGTTCTCTCCCGTCCCACTCTTGTCCTCAAGTACTCTGGTCCCCCTACATTCATGTCACTGGCTAGACAACCCAAGGGCGTTCTTGTTTTCACCATTTTCCCGCACTAACAAACATAAGTCACTCAGGACCGGCTCAAAGCTAAGAGTGACGTCCTGTGGCCTCCCTCGACCTATATACCCTGATCCGCGCAATGCACCATGGTCTATCTAAGGAGGGGGGAGGGGGGTCCCCCCACCTCTTCCCCTCTCAAAGCATGATGGGTCTTTCTCTCATTGGCCCATTCCCTCCCACGTGACCCTTTTGTTTTCTCTATAAAAAACCCCCTGTCCCATTCCATCTTTCACACTCAATGGATGATCCAGTCCTCAGTCCAGAAGCCCAACAAGTGATTGATCGTCTACGAGCCTTGTTGTCTCGACTCGAAAAAGACTTGGAAGAGATCCGCTTCAAAGCTTCTTATTTTGAACTGCTTCGACTTCACAGTCAAAAACATCTCAGTCGGAACGAATTGTTTTTATTAACCTTGAAACACTTCTACCGGTGGTGAATGGGCGACAAAGCCGACAAGATCCGTCCTGGTAACATCAGTCCTCAAGCCCTGCAAATCATAGAACGTTTGGGAGAGATCCTAAAACAAATCCTTCACCTGGTCCAACCTTTACGTTACAAGCTCACTTTTCACGAACTCTGCCGACTCCGAAAAGAAGGGATCATCACCCCCGTCGAGTTTCAACTCTTGATCAATCCACTCTTTGATCCTTTCGCCGATCCTTTCGCCTGATGGCTCAACCCCCACCATGTGTGATCTGTTTGACACCTCTCGCCAATTATACCACCTTGAGGTGTTGTGGTCAACCTTGTCATGTCGCCTGTGCCAACAAATGTCAACAGAATGGTCAGACCCCCCTATGCCCTAGCTGCCACGTTCCTCTTACCGTGTTTGAAGTCCTCCATGAAGACTGGAAAGAAGACCCCGAGTTTGTCCAGCATGTCATGGACGATTGGAAAAACAATCCTATCTGGTATGGCATTTGTTATGACAACGAGCACGGTCTGGAAGGATTCTGGGGAGAACTCCGAGATCCCTATGAGCCTAACCGCAAAACCCTCTACTTTCTGGGTCAGACCAAAAGCCTAGCCATTGGACGCATGAAAACCTGTATCAGCTTCTCGTAAAAAAGGACACCCCCCATGTTTGGATTTTTTTTCTACTTGTTGTCAATACCAAGGATCAATAAAAGATGTTGCATGACACTTTGTTGTGATCTTTATTCATTCTCTACATAAATCATGGTCGTTGACTTTTTCTGGACAGTTCAAGGGTAATGATAGTTCTCCCTTGTTTGAAAGGAGCCGGTTGTCCATCAGCTGTTTGAATATCCATGGCAATGCTGTCAAAGATGGTTTTGCCAAGAGGAAAATACATCCGTTGCGTGGTATCAAATTGATGATCGGTATTGCCGGCATCCAAGGTACGTAAAAATCCTTTCTCTTGATTTCCCACAATGCTCTGGGACACCAGATCCGTGTAAATCATCAATTGTTGTTGTCCTTGTTGCGGTTTGACCGTTTGCGTACTGGGAAATACTTGTCGACTGAGATTCGGACCCAACAACAAATAATAATTGAAATCGGGGTGGGTAAAGCTGACGGATACAATGCCATGCGGTGGATATTTGTTGACAGGACCGACAGTTGTTTCCCATTTATGGCGATCGTCGTAATCCACGATATTTTTCACCAAATAATTTTTTTCTTGGACCACGCGTTCACTTGGGGTGCCATCTTTCACCAGTCCCATCAGTCCAGCGAATTTCCATTCCATTTCAAATTGCATGTTGGATGGTATCAGTACATACAACGAATCTAATTCGGGGGCGATGCTTGTATTGGTGATTTTCACGTAGGGTTGAGCCAGGTTGAGAGCCGCGAGTTGTTGTCGTTTCGCTTGATCGTCCACGTCCATTTTGGCAATATCCATCATGACGTCCATGTGTTGTTTTTCGATTTCGTACGCGATGGCAATCCATGCTTCTTTCAAATTGTGGTAATACCCTGGCGGTAAATGGATTTGTTTCGTCACTTGAATCGGAGCCGTTCCCTCCGCACGTTTTGGTATGTATCTCACATCTGTTTTCATCCAATGTTTTTGACTATCTTCTTGCGTCCAATTCTGTTTGGTTTGATCTCCCCATTGTTGATTAAACCCCGGGTGTGAAATATGAACCAACGCCGCTTCCCAATCATCTTCCACCAAATAATACGAACGAGGAAGTCGAGCCGTAAATTTTTGACCCGTGCCTTGTGCTTGATCACTAATAAGGGTGATGTAAAAACTCATCGTGATTACTCCCTAACCCTGGGTTTACCCTTTTATACCTATCCCCGCTGCTCCAATTGGACTTTGGACTTTGAGCCCGCGTTTTCTCAGCGGTTTTACTTCCCCTTGAGCCCACGATCCATTTTTCCTACTCGTCAGCGGTTTCCCATTCTAAAACACGTGACTTCCGGTTGCATGAGCCCGCGATCCCTTTTTTCCCACTGGTCAGCGGTTTCCCATCCTAAAAACACGTGACTTCCGGTTCCGGTCATGACGTCATCCTTACATCAAAACGAGGCTCAATTCCCCCAACGGTCAACCTTTACTACTTCCGTCCGTCCGCACCACAGGGATACCAATACACTTCATACACTGGATATAACCCTGTGCTGAATCCCGTGTGTTTTTGGCGCGAAATCGCATGTTGACCCGCGTTGTAGCAAAACAAGCAAAGACAACAAAAGTCAAAAACAAATTTGTTAAAGGATAAAAAAAGTTCAAGGAACACTCAGTTGTCTTTTTGGTGGAAGGGGAAAAGTTCAATTTAGGCGAAAGAAATTAGGCGATAAAGTTCAGGCAAAAAGTTCAAATTTGCCTCGTCGGTTCTGTTCAAACTCGGTCGGCATACCGCTTGAGTTCGCAGCTTTTCACAGCGGTTTCGACGCCAAATATAGCAGAGCTAGTGCTTTTTGTTTTTTTCTGTCCACAACCATGGTTTTTACGGCGTTTCGAACACATTTTGCAGGAAAAACACCAGCATTTTCACGCTGATAGGCAGCTTGTCATGAAGAAAGAAATAAGTATTAAAAATTAACTCCAATATATATCGTTAAACGCCCATGGCCTAGTGGACTAGTTACCAGCATCTTACGCTGACGAGCTGGGTTCGACACTTAGCGAGAGCAGGTTTTTTTTTCTTTTTTTTTTTAATGAGAGTATTTTCACAAATTAATAACTGCCAGCAGAAAAAAAAAACAGACAAAACAAAAAGGGGGGCTCCGCTTTAAGGCTTGGCTAAATCTATATATTACAGTCGTTTTTAGACCCTCGAGAGAAGTGTGCGTGAGAAGAGAAGTGCTAACAGGAGAGGAACGGAGCGCACATGAGCCCCAGCTCGCTCCAGACCTTTCGCTCGAAGACCGTCTGTTTCTGGAAAGTAACGCAAAAAAACGACTGTTTTGCAGTCTACGATCCTTCAGCAAAACAAGATACGGTACTGAGACAGGAAGCACCCATGCTGCTATGGATCCCAGCGTGTTCAAGCACCTCTCAAAGAAATAAAGGCTGTCTTGCTCAGCCGCTTACCACTCCAAGACAGATCGATCCACGCGGTTTGCCTAAAGACAAATCAAAATTTCTGTGCTGAAAATCGATGCTCTTCAGGTTTCTGCAATTTGAGATTAAACATCCCTTTAACGGTCGTGATCCACTTCCAGTTCCATGAGCCTGTTTTCCTCATTTACTGAAACCGAATTAATTTCCCACTCATGCAAAATGAAAACCGCACTCGCTTCTCTGTTCCGTCTGACCTTTCCTCCTTTCTGACCACTCCTGCTTGGTAAGTAGCTGAGGGAAGGATGGCGGGGTTATTTGATAGATGAATCCCTGCTTTCTGTAACTTGGCTACAATATCAGATCAAATTACCCCCTGAATTGTTCACCCCGGGTACCCAGCTTCCAAATATTGAGACATCTGTGAGACATCAGGCCGTCCAATAGAGAATTTAGGGATAAAGCTGTGACTATCTGATTGACAACAGTTGGACTTCAGCACTTCCCTGCGATACTTTTGATCAATCAGTGTCGTTGTGGAAGGCTTAACGCCGACTAGATAGACATTCACTTGCGAAATCGCACTTCACTTGGATCTAACAAAAATGTAATCCAGACTCAAACCTGTTTCCTCTGGACGCCAGTTAGGCATGCGGAAATTTAAAGTAACTAGACCGTAAATGGATAAGTCCTGTTACCAGAACTAATCTATCACCACCCTACATGAGCGGCTAAAGTCCGCTAAGGTTGGTTGAGTACTTCTGTTTCGTAAAATCTCGTCCCCCTGACTTCTCTCGGCCAGCCCAAGACGAAAAAAGCGGATTAGTAAAGAGAAATATGGGGACGAGATTATCATTTTCACTTTGAGACTCTTAAGCACACCGAAAAAAACGCCGAACTTACCTATCGGGTTTTGCACCCTTGCATTTAACGCCCCGAAAGACCAGTGCTAATCCAGGTCTCAGTGTAGTTCAATAGACCGAGGGTATTCTGGTCATACTGGTTCTTAAACGTGCTCACTCCATGTGCAAAAAAGCCTGGTTTACCCTGGTCTCTAAATAACCAGACGCATTTTATTTTTGTTTTCTTAAATCCTGAAACGTCTGGTGACCCTTGTAGGTTGGTTACCTTAGTATTCAAACTAACCAAAGCTAAATCCTCAGCCTCGGTTTTAATTTGGTAGCTTCACCACGTGTGTACGCAAACAGCTCACTAGATAAACATTGGTATTCCTTTAAACAGGCGTATGATTAATAATTCAGTGAGAGTTAATTGCATATTGTGACATTCAAAATTGCTATGGTTTCTAAGATTGGCGTGCTTCGTTCTTTTGGAAATTACCAACTTGAAATAAAAGAAAAACAAGAAAACAAAAACAAAACAAAATTGGGTGAGTCCAATCTATCTTATAATTGACTCATATAAGTCTTGAAAAGGTCTGACATCTTGAAAAAGGAACACCAAACCGCATTATGACCGGCAGACCTGAGGCCCTCGGATTCCTGATCAAATTGGACTTTTTTAAACAAGAACACAGCATTACACTGCGTAAAATAGTTCTTTATTTCTACAAACGTGCAAAACTTTTCATGAACTTGGCTGAAGACGTGCTGATATTTGTTTTCAGCAGCTGTTTAAGGTGTGAAACCAGGGGCCCGCCCTCGTGTGAAACAAACGATACAAATTCTTATAACTATACGAAAATTCAAACTGCCACAAAATTTTTACTAGCAAACGACAATGGCTTAAACATTTACCGTCTAACACATTGTATGATGTCGTTTCTATTTAATTATCTAATTATTTGGATACATATTTATTTACGTGTTTAGCCTGACTACTTGTTTACAACGTGTTATAGTGAACAATAGCAACCCCAGTGGCCCCTGAAAACTAAGGGCTCCAGAGGGACACTACAGTTAATTTGAGCTTCTTGGCGGAGGATGCGTACAAATCACTCCACAATACATGATCTTCAGCGGGGCTGTACGTAGGGAATTTCACAGTAGACGAGCTCTTCATCTTCCTGGAGTTCACTGGCATCGATCGCATCCATCTCAACGGTATAGGGGTCCACGTTCCTTCCAGCAGCGGGGCTCACACCTTTCTTGGTCTCTTTAGCAAGGTTCACATTCTCTTCCTTAGCGGACTTCACAGATCTTCCAGCAGGGAAACTCACGTATCGTTCAGTGGGAAAGTTAACATTTCTACCAACAGCATGATTGATATCCTTTTTAGCAGCAAGGTTTGGATCTTTTACGGAAGCATCAGACTTCACATCACCCACAGTAGCGTATGCATTGTTCACGTATGCATCTTTCCCTGGTACAGAGTCAAAAGTGCCACCAAATCCAACTCCTAAACAAAAACGGAAAATAAAAGTTAATCACTATTGGTTGATTCAACTCAAAAAAGACTGAGAAAAAAATCAACAGTTAACCACTATTCGTAATTATCATTGTTAGCCTTTTGTCAGAACACAACTTATGTTTAAAGGAGAAGGTCACCTCAGAAAGTGTATATTTTTTGTATTCACCAATAAAAAGACCACACTGAGTTGAAATACTGACCGTTGTTTGAGCTTCCATAGTGGATCCGATCCCAATGAAATTCCTCTCCAAAGAAGCAAAAACTTCGTCATCGGGCGCCGCCATTTTGGATAGCGCTTAGGAGCCTGGCCGCGTATTTGTGACGTCAATTCGTCCAAATTGAAATTGGCGCGAAGCTCAAACGCGGCTGGCCAATTTCAAGTGCATAGCTTTTTGGCTGCTCTCATTTCTTTTTTAGCGGTGCCACTGTGAACTGAAAAGCTACGGGAGTTAAAGCAACCACGACGGCAACGCCAAGGAAAACGTCACGTTAAAAATGACCTCCAAATATTTCAAACTTGTTAGCGATAGTTTCAATTCGTTCAATCCGTCTAATGTAGCCCAACAATCCGGGAGCTGACTCTGTAAGGACGGCGTTACAGTTCAGGTAGAAAACAGAAAATTCACTGTCGTGTGTAAACATTCTACAAAAAACTTTGAATTTGGTCATTTAACATTGCTGTTTTGCAGAGGACAGCAAAGAAATGTACCAAAATCTGTATCACACGTGCAGAGTCATTGCTTTGCTAATTAAACATTTTGTTTTGTGACGTTCTCATCAGCCGTCGCCGTCGTGTCTGCTTAAACAGTCCCAGACTGTAACAATATGTCCGAAAAAGATAAGGAAAGAGGTGAAATCCAGACCAAGCAAAGCAGTGGCTCGACCAACTTCGCCATGAGAAGCGATTTGGCTTTCCCGAAAAACTGGAAAATATCTACGTTTTTAAAAAGCATTTTCATGCTGACTGCTTTGAAACCAACTCCTGGGATCGGATGCACTATGGAAGCTCAATCAACGGTCAGTAACTCAACTCAGTGTGGTCTGTTTATTGGTGAGCAAAAAAATATATACGGTTTCTGGAGTGACCTTTCCCTTTAAAGGAACTGTTGCGGCTTTTCTACTCTTTGTGTCACATGACAACTTTTACAATGTGGTGACACTGGGGAGTTTTTTTTAGTTTTCATCCAAGACACAATCAATCGGCATACATAGGATGTGTAATGTATCATAGTGCTATTTCAGACTACACAGCCATTTCAAACATTACTTAGAACTAGGGGGCAATTTCAGCAAAGCAAAAGATAAAGCAACGTGGCTTTTGTGGGATCAAAAAAAGTGTTTTGTCTGAAAAAAAAAATGGAGTTATTTTTGTTAAAAGACAACTGCATTTCGTTCCAGATGAGTCAGACGTTTCAGAAATTTGGTGGGCCTTTATAGCTCGATGATCAGCAGTTATTTTCATATTCAGCTCTGTTTTTGGTTACTTTCTTTCAGCATTAAGTAAAATAATTTTCTGGTAACAGCAAACGTAGTGGTTTAAATCTTATTCAGTGGCATTCTTCTTGCTGCTGCAAAAGAGGTTGAATGCACATGACATATAAATTCAAACAATCTTAATCATACTTAATTCGTTGCTGTTTTTAATCTGCCTTTTCATGCAGATCCACATGGCTGCAAGTCCTACGATCAGGCCCAGGACAACAAGCGCTGCTGCTATACCGGCGTTCCTTAGGGTTGTGTCAGCTGAATTAAAAAAAAATAATAAAAAAATAAATAAATAAATAAATGTTTTTTAAATATTGGGATACAACCTGAAGATCGATTCACACGAATAACCCCTTTAGCCCATTCCAAAGCGCGGCAACGATTGCTAACTTAAAGCAGGCCATGCAAGACTGTGTCCCTAGTACAAGTAAACTTAATGTACCCACAAGGAGCTGCTCTGTGACTGGTTTATATGTTTATTTGGAAAAAGGGCCTTGTTGTATCCGCTGGAAAAGCTCCCAGGACGTATCCCTTCAGTACAATCGAGTTTTAATTCGTATGATCTTGTGCCTCAAGGTACGTCCCTCCTTTGTGCGCGAATTCAATGTCATCAAACCAACTACAGCTAAAGCTTTTAAACTTACAAACACCTAAAAACTACTCGGAATTGAGAAGTACATCTTTAGCAATAACCTTCGGATGACCTTCTGAGAAAAAAGGAATGAATTTGGTTGGAGGATTTGGGCTGAAAGACAGCTAGCCAAAGGCGTGTCAGCATGGAAATCTGTTTTAGCTTTACAGATAACTCACCGTTATCTTTATCTTCATCTTGCTGCTTATCCACTGAAAAATGAAAAAAAATTGACTTTTTTAGGCTTGAAAGAATTTGAAATTATCCAGACGTGTCTAGTTGACTTCGCAATGGGAGAAAAGAACTTTATCTTTTACCGTTGCCTATTGACCTTGGAGTGCCATCTATGATTGCCTCGCATCTGTCCCCAGTAAATCCCTTCAAGCAGATACAGGTGTGAGATCTGTCTCCATCTATACAGGTTCCTCCATTGAGACTAATGTAGAAAATCACAAGGTGGTTTAGATTCAGTGTCAAGCATCGACCAATCCCAGGGGTTATCATTTTGAAAGCTTACAATATGGAATATTGTTTCAAAATTTGAGATTAGACAATAATTTATGGTGTTACTTATTCCTACTGCAGGTTTTCGTGCGTATATAAAGTTTTCAAAAATGTTTTGATTTTTTTTCCTTCGCAAAAATCGTGAAAAGTAAGACTTTCCAAACAAAGTAAGAATAAGGCAACTATATGGATCCATAAAAGACTGAAATTTAGGAAAGGCATTACAAATTCTGATTGGTAAGTTTATTCGACGGCCTGCACTTAAATCCTGGATTTCATGCCAATCCTAAATTGCCTAAATCTAATCCATAATTCTCTAAAACTGAAAACCCTTGTTGGTCCTTCTATTTATTTCTCTCGCCATAGGAACGTTAATATGTGCAGGACAGCCCTATTAGGTATTACAGATAGTGCCAGTAAGTGCAGCCTTGTGTTTGCCTCTTATGCCGCTTGAATTTATAAATTTTAAAATTAAATCATGGTGACATACCATGGAGCTGAATCGCACTCATTAATTTCTAGAAAAAAGAAAAATTAATTGGGTTAATGGAAACAAGCCTTGACTAAACAGGCAATTGGTCTGGTTACCTGATAAAATTTGCAGATTAACTACTGACGTTAAAATGTGTATGAGGGAAAAAAACAAATTTTTATAAGAAAGTTCTTTACATGTTTTGAATAGTATGTTTGGCTTTTCTGGCATTCATGCACCCATGGACAAACAGTGTTAAAAAAAACAAACAAGCAAACAAAAAAATAAATAAAGTAGACACATTTTCGGCAAACATTATCTCAAGTTTTATTGGCTTATTTGCGGGTGCGGCCTACACCTGGGTCGGTGAACATGGTAAATTTTATAACACTTCTTATCACAGAACCTCGGCACTCATGTTTAGCATTATGAGGGGGAAAAGCTATTTAATCCCTTACCAGCTTCACAGTGTTTTCCAGTGAATCTTCGATTACAGGTACATTTATATCTTAGATCAGGAAGCATCTCACAGGTGCCATTAATACATGGCTTCTTCATACATGGAGTTATTTCACAGCTAGCACCACTGAACCCTGGTGGGCAAAGGCAACGCCGGTATCCTCGCTTGTTTACACATGCCCCACTGTTACTGCAGCCCTGTTGGGTACAGTAGTCTATGGGATGCTCACAGTGACGGCCTACAAGTGGAGATGTGAAAAATATCAAGTGGCTGAAAGTACTAAGACCACTCTGTTCACAACGGAAAACTTTCTTATTTGAGCTTCAAGTACTGTATCCTTGATGTAGGTTTACACTTAAAGGCGGTGCTAAATCGCCATTTATGTGTTAAGAGGTCTCAGAGCTATAGGTCTGCTTAAAAGGGAAAGATTTGATTGAAGAGAAATATATGAAACTAACATATATGTAAACTCTGGGAATGGTCTGAATCCAGGAGCCCTATCATAAGTCGGTAAAGTATGATCGTGCGGTTGAATGTAGTCCTGAGAAGGACCGTTTTTGATGACATTGACCGTCTTCTCAACAACGCGACGAACCTGACCTGAAGTCATCTTGACTCCTATGGCGACTGTCACCACAAATGTCACCACAAACAGTCCTTCTAACGGAATGAGAACACGATGTTCTCATAATCACTTGACAACATCTACATGGATTTTTCTCACCTGTAAAACCCAGACTGCAAAGGCAAGTGTAATTTGTGATCTGATCCACACATGTCGCATTGTTCAGGCACAAAGCTGATGCACAATCGTCGGTGTTGTTACTGCATAATGGGCCCTCGAAACCTCTGGCGCATTTGCATGTGTACTGCGCAATGCCGTCAACGCATTCAGCTCCATTTTGACAGTGATGACCTGGAAAAGATTGTTGGGATTTCATCTTAGGAGGCCTAGGCTGTTGAATAATGGTTTGGACATAGCATAGGTGCGCACCAAGGAGTTATAGTGACCATTTCGCAATGTTATGACGTGGAAAATAAGTGACACTTTTTTCCAGGGCCAATGACTCGAATGCTCAGCTCAGCGTTGTAAGCGGCACACCAAACACTAGAAATGACAGCCACATACAATGTTTCCTAGTTGTTAATGCTGAGGCAATGCTGAACGTGAAAAATTTGTGTATTTTACCCATACATTTCATAACCACAAAATTATAGAGATCTCCATTACTTTGAAGATTTAGTTCTAAGTACTTGGAGGCAATCGCTGTATTAACAGAGAAAATTTGACTTATGGAAAAAATCGACTCGTATACATTTACTGGCTTTGGCTGTCCAGTATTTTGGTTGCCTGATCTTGAAAAATTGCGACATGGTGATTAGGCAACCCTCTTTGGAAGGCCTCCTCTAAAAATTGCGAGGGTAATGTTCCAGGAAGGTGGAAAAACCAGACATTGAGAATTTTAGATAAGGCTGTACTGTTAGGCTTGCCACTAAACTGTTCAATTAAATATATTCTGAGTTAAAGGAGAGATAACCAGGAAATACGTACCAAACTCCAACTTATATCGAAAACACATCACCAATACGGAATTATAGTCATTATGAACTACTGAAAATCAAATCCTGTGACGATTACGACAAGCCATATGCTAATCTATTAAATCACACACCTTGACAATCGTCAATATTTTCATCACAGAGCCTTCCTGTGAACCCATCGTGACAGACACAAGTGAACTTGTTGATGCCGTCTTGACAGGCGCCGTTGTTACACAGCGACGGCGGTGTGCAGTCATTGATGTTAGTTTCACAATCCTCGCCAGTGAATCCAACACGACACAAGCACTGGAAAATATAAGAAAATAACAAAGAGAACTCAAACGAGTACACGAGGTAGAGTTTTGTGGTATCAAACTAATAATAGTAGGCAGCAGATCCTAAAGAAATTTGTTTGTTTCGTCCAATGATAATACATGAAAAAGTTCGTTTAGATTATTTTTATCGATAGAGTTGCACTATCTGTCTAAGAAAAACTTGTCAACCTTGAGCGAGCAACGTTTTTGCTTCTTGCTATGAGTTTTACGTCTCATTAAGTTCGGTGTCTGAATGAACGGGCGAGCACAATACGGATTTCGCGTGTAACCAGCTTAGGAGCATCTTTCACGACACACTTCAGCCGATAGCTCGTCTGAACACACAATCCGTCTTGGCAAGTCCAGCCATTCAAGTGAACGATGGAATGGTGGGCTTAGCTTAGCAAAAAAATTGTACAAACCTTTGTTAGCAATTATGTACACATGTAAATGTAAAGCTGGGCAAATGCTTCGTCTTTAATTTACTACAAGAACTCAAACAGACTAAAAACATCCTCCCTCTATGCCCAGGGCTTTCCTTTTCCTTAATTGTCTCTAATTTCTCATTAAAAATTACGAAATGCAACTTAAAAAAATCCTTACAATGTAATCCAGATGCAAATCCTGGCAAGTTCCACCATTCTTGCAAGGTTTAGTTGAACACTCGTTTGTTTCTTTTTCACAAGTTCTCCCAAGGTACCCTGCAGGACATTCACAGCGAAAGTTGTTCACCTCATCATGGCACGTCCCTGGACAAAAACGGAGTGAAAATACAATCAAACCCTGGTGTAAGTCCTTTGGGAATGGTTAGATAATAATAATAATGTACTCCGAAAAAAAGAATTTCGTTAAAGGTTAGCCATTTTTGTCCTTGTACTTTTTTGGAGAATAACATCGGCTCGACGAAATCTAAGGGTTATTTTCAAGGAGTCGTACAAAAGTCGAGCACTTATGAAAACTAAAATGACAAGTTTTCTAAAGCAAAGCGACCGCCACGTCAATTATCAGTAACTAAGATTGGCACATAGCGAAGAACAAAGGCTACCTCCATTTTTACAAGTGCTTGGTGTGCAGTCATCAATGTTAGTTGAACAGTTCACCCCAGTGAATCCCTCAATACAGTTGCACCTGTATCCATTGATCTCGTCGATACAGGTCCCATGGTTTTCACAAGGATCCGGCTGACAATCATCAATGTTAGTTGAACAGTTGACACCGCTATACCCCTCCAGACATTTGCACCTGTACCCATTGATTTCGTCAACACAGGTCCCATGGTTTTCACACGGATCTGGCTGGCAATCATCAATGCTAGTTGAACAATTGACGCCGCTGAATCCTTCAATACAGTTACACCTGTACCCATTGATCTCGTCAATGCAGGTCCCATGATTCTCACACGGATCTGGCTGACAGTCGTCAATGTTGGTTGAACAATTGACGCCACTGAATCCCTCAATGCAGCTGCATCTGTACCCATTGACTTCGTCGATACAGGTTCCATGGTTTTCACAAGGATCTGGCTGACAATCATCATTGTTAGTTGAACAACTTACACCGCTAAATCCATCCAGACATTTGCACCTGTATCCATTGATCTCGTCAATACAGGTCCCATGGTTTTCACAAGGATCTGGCTGACAATCATCAATGTTAGTTGAACAGTTGACACCGCTATACCCCTCCAGACATTTGCACCTGTACCCATTGATTTCGTCAACACAGGTCCCATGGTTTTCACACGGATCTGGCTGGCAATCATCAATGCTAGTTGAACAATTGACGCCGCTGAATCCTTCAATACAGTTACACCTGTACCCATTGATCTCGTCAATGCAGGTCCCATGATTCTCACACGGATCTGGCTGGCAGTCGTCAATGTTGGTTGAACAATTGACGCCACTGAATCCCTCAATGCAGCTGCATCTGTACCCATTGACTTCGTCGATACAGGTTCCATGGTTTTCACAAGGATCTGGCTGACAATCATCATTGTTAGTTGAACAACTTACACCGCTAAATCCATCCAGACATTTGCACCTGTATCCATTGATCTCGTCAATACAGGTCCCATGGTTTTCACAAGGATCCGGCTGACAATCATCAATGTTAGTTGAACAGTTGACACCGCTATACCCCTCCAGACATTTGCACCTGTACCCATTGATTTCGTCAACACAGGTCCCATGGTTTTCACACGGATCTGGCTGGCAATCATCAATGCTAGTTGAACAATTGACGCCGCTGAATCCTTCAATACAGTTACACCTGTACCCATTGATCTCGTCAATGCAGGTCCCATGATTCTCACACGGATCTGGCTGACAGTCGTCAATGTTGGTTGAACAATTGACGCCACTGAATCCCTCAATGCAGCTGCATCTGTACCCATTGACTTCGTCGATACAGGTTCCATGGTTTTCACAAGGATCTGGCTGACAATCATCATTGTTAGTTGAACAACTTACACCGCTAAATCCATCCAGACATTTGCACCTGTATCCATTGATCTCGTCAATACAGGTCCCATGGTTTTCACACGGATCTGGCTGGCAGTCATCAATGTTGGTTGAACAATTGACACCGGTGAATCCCTCAATACAGTTGCACCTGTATCCATTGATCACGTCAATACAGGTCCCATGGTTTTCACACGGATCTGGCTGGCAGTCATCGATGTTGGTTGAACAATCTACGCCGCTGAAACCCTCAATACAGCTGCACCTGAATCCGCTGACTTGGTCAATGCAGGTTGCATTGTTTTCACATGGAGCTGCTAGGCAGTCGTCAATATCCACTTCACAGTCATGACCAGTAAAACCCGCTGCACAGTGACACTGATAATCATTGATCATATCCTAGAAGGAAAGAGAAATCCTTTACACCAAATCACATGATTAAAAACGTTTAACTCTGCATAGATGAAGAAGTTGTGAGACTTCGGTGGAATAATTAAATAAGACAAAAATTGAGTAACACTGTGTTTGGCTCATTTGTAAGAGCGTGTCTTTCCCCGTACTGCCTTATGATAAGACACTAAGTGCTCACGAAGGGTCTTTTGTGCCTATATAGTTTGAGTTGAATCATATTCCAGACACATCTTAACCCAAAACAGCTTGATGCTGTGCATTTATCTAGATTATAGTTTATCCACTTAGATAAGGCACAGACACTTGAAGCAAGCATTTTTTATCGGTCCTGTATAATTTAAGGTGACTTAGAGATATAGGTGGCGCGTGTTTCTCTCACATAAACGACCTTAACACTGCACGAATAGGTTTTCATAATTAGGATTTCTTAAAATAAAATCTACTTTTCTTTCCCAGAAATACCTTGCACGTTGCTCCATTTCTGCATTTATCCTGGTTGCATTCATCAACATCTGAAAAAGGAAAATCGGTCATCCATATACCAGAATGTGTACAACACTTCAATCCTTCAGCGAAGGATTTGCTCTGACGAAGGGCTAACGCTCGAAACATCAGCTTTCAATCTCTTTACTGTGGCCAATCTACCTTATCAACTCAGTTTATAAATCCAAAATTTTGTGTTTCACGTCCCCACCGACGCAGCACCACAGTTCCTTTAGAAACTGACTCCCTTGTTTTTAAGGAGGTAGAGGACAAGTCTAAGGAAAATCTTCAAATACAGTTAAAATGAAATAAGGAATACATAGTAGAATTTCGAAAACTTCGACCCCAGTTAACTCGATCGAGCTAAGCTTCTCAAACTCTTGCTAACCAAACCGAAAGTAGACCTCTTACTTCAACTATTACTGACAGTAAATTAATCCTCTGTAATTCAAACAGTTTCCCCCAACGGTTCGACTTATCGAGATTCAGGAAACTAATAATAATTACTATATAGCTGAACTTATCCGTCATCAGTCTGATTAGCCCATGAAGTGTCCGAATTTCGCTATACGGACCACTAAGATAGATCACTCAAGGGTTTGATTTCACAGGTTTGCGCTTTCTGAAAAACCTTCGAAATGCAACGAAGAAGAGCAACGAAAAAATTATGTTGATCACAACTTTTTCTTGGGCGCGTGTTTGCCAATGTGGAAAAAAAACTAAGCCCGTAATCTTGAAATAAAAGAATGAGACCTATATTTTCCCAATGCATACAAGCTATAGTTTAATAACATATTATGTCTATTTACCTGTCTGACAATTAACTCCTTCAAATCCAGCACGGCAGGTACAAGTGTAGTACGTCCTAAAGTTTGCACAGGTGCCACTGTTTTGACAAGGATTAGAGACGCAAAGGTCGATTGCTGGTCAATAAAAAAGCAGGAACGCCATTGTCGGTATTACAATCAACAAATTTCTGCTAGAAGCACTGCTTTCTATTTCTGTGTTTACTCAGTACCCTCAAAAGCCGATTATCATAGATTATCATCCAACTTCTCTAGGTGCCGTTCGAAAAACGTGCGAAGGGAGTACAAATATGCAGCGGTATTCGTACAGGTAGTTATTTGTACAGTACTCTTGGCGCGCTCATACCGGTGCACTTGTTTCTCACAGTTTTCTTTCAAATTACTGGAAAAGGTTGAAAAAGGTTACGTTGGATAATAAATCTCTTATTAGATGTTATGGTGTGTAGTATCGCTGTATATTTTTACTCGTTGTTTGTACCTGGACCAGCAGAAATATGCAGCAATACTACGTATACACACTGAAACAACCAACCGTATCCTGTAATATAGGGAAGACAAAATATCATCGCAGCAGAAACAAATTTTAACCATAACTGTAGAAAAATGTTGTTAATCAGGAGACAACATACAGGAAAATCTACTTCCTAATTTTTGCTCAAGGCATAAACTGAACAACTTACTCTTTTAAGTACTTAGGTTCCAATTTCATTTTTTCTTTAGTCACTCTTGAAAGTCCGTACACGTTGGTCACAATGAATTTGGTGGCCTACTCCAATTAAGTAATATCCACCTTCCTGCGACAAATAAATCGCAAAATCGAAAATAAGCGATTTACCTATATCACATGTTGCGACTGATCAATCCGGCACATTTGTGATTTATGCGATAAGGTGAAATGTGTTTTACAAATCCCAAGAAAGGACACATGCGATTTAGAAGTCGCAAAGTTACCCAACTTACGAAAATCGCAAAGGTCGTATAATTTGTGATTACAAATTACAAGACGACACTATGCGCGGTTTGCTAAATACCATAGAAAAAATAATAAGCTAAATAATATTTTTTCATTTGGTACCCCATAAGCAACTACTTCTGTTCAAATCACTATATTTGAAACCACTCTGGCGTAAGAGACTCAGCCACTTCAAGGCCTAGGCGACCAATTTTCCTGGCTGCACAATGAGTGGTCGCTCACACCAGGGAAACAGTTTGTCGTATTTTAAATCAAATACAACATTTACTTACCTGTACGGCAGTTTTGTCCAGTCCAACCGGCTAAACAGATTTTGTTTCCTGTGGTGTCATCGCACCTATAGCGTCCACCGCTGTCATCCCGTGCAACACAGTACGTATTACAATCTGCGCCATAGTAATTAGCATCACAGTAAACACGAACCTGAATTCTGGTGTTAGATCTTTTACCACTCAACTAAGAAGACAACAAAACAACCATCAATTTGTGAGTGTACTCCTTTATCATGATCTTACAGATACCATAAACACTTTTACGAGAATCGAACTCTGCTGTACGGACATCCGATTCATACGAACATCTCGTTATCATGGACAGGTCCCGACCCAAATTTCTCAAATTAACCTGCTTGAGGACGGTGTCTCCTAATAATACAGGTGTATTTTCGCAAATGTTATGACTATGGGGAAAAAGTAGAACCTAGCAAGGGTTATCGGAACCCAAAAAGAAAAACGTGGGTAATCACGCATTTTTCAGAGATTATTAAGCAATCTTAATTCTAAGAAAGCTTCAAAAAACAAAGAATGTATGACATTTTCTTTTCAAATTTAAGCTCAATTATCTCTGAAAAAAGCGTGGTTACCCTAAATTTTCTTTTTGATAGCCCTTTTGATTTTCTTTTTGAAAGCCCTTGCTAAGATTTGCTTTTTCCACATAGTCATAAACCTCGTAAAAACACCGTTGTATTAGAAAGTATTAGAATTAGCCCTAAGAGAACTCTACGTTCATTTATACTTCCTAATTTTCAGTTGCGAGTCAAATGCTTGACATTTTTTCTGATGAGGGAGTCAGGATCTTATAACGTTTTCCGAAGACGCCGGGAGATTTCCCAAGACCGTCTTGAAAATGTTCCGCAAATATGGGAAGTTTTGGAGATATTAACGGACTACAGCTCTCCTTTCAGTCCTTTGAATAAGATCAATTCTGTAGAATAAAGGCAACGCTCGATATTTATAAATCTCACAGAAGAAGCAATCTAAAATGAAATAACTCTGGTTGGTTGTGTTTTTAGATAGGAACATCTTTCAAACTTTGTGATTTAGCCAAGAGTGAAACATTGGTCCATTTGAGTGATAGGGCGCAAGATCCAAGTTAAATTAGTTCCGCAGGCATAATACTCAGGTATAATGCATGCGAGGCTAGTTGATTTATGCTCCTATGCAGTCCTTACTAACTTGTGCTCATGTACAATAATTTTCAAAGTTAGAATAACCCCTAAAGTGGAGTACAGCTAACTTTTTTGAAAGTGAGATCGCTATTTTGGAATTACTGTAACTTTAAACGAGTTAGTTACTGTCGGTAGTGGTGGAGTTAATAACTCCACAAAGAGTATGAAGAACCTCAATTTGAGGAGCGGAGATATTTCAATCGTCGTGGCCGACTTGAAGTTGAATTTGAGAGTTAATCCACCAAAAGGAATTATTTTTGTCCTAAAATTTTAACTCCAGTCCTGGAGTCGAAATAACTCTTTGAAAACTACGTACTGTAAGGTTTCTAGGATAGCCCTCATGCCAAGCAAGTTAAGCAGTCTTCTTACCGTTATACTTCTACCCGAAGCACTCTGCAAATCCTTTTGTGCTGGAATGTTATCGACGTTGTATTGAACAGTGTCAACGAAATCGTCACGAGTAAAGCGATCGTAATCCCAAACGTTCAACACGATGCCAAATTTCCCCTGAAAGAGAACAAGCAAGCTAAGACCATTTACAACAACGTATTGTACTGAAGTCTGAAGAAAACCTGTTGCAGGACGTACTTGTATACAGCTATTTCAATTAAGGTTGTCGGATCCGACTCAAGCTTACGCGACAAGACCGAAGGGTAGGGTGGTTAGTTGCAAATCAGACTTGTCAGGGGTTGATCAGGAACTTTGAATTTCTCAGCACAAGTAATAACTTGGCACCATCCGATTATTGTCAGCGGCAATCCTGATTTGGCTTTCCATTTTCAGTTGTTAGTTCTTGCCTTGAAGTGCAAAAATTCATGTTCCATATTTTTCACGATGCTGTTTTTCCTACTTAAAAAATAATAATTTGCATACCATGCACGTGCTCCTATAGTGTACCCACATATTTGCATCACACATATACCATATATTTGCATCCACATATTTACATCCCACATTTTAAAATTTGCATCCCGTTTTAACCCGGTAAACAAAAAGATGAGTGTGATTAAAAATTGTTTTAAACGAAAACTGTATCTGAAAATAATTCTTTCAGGTTATTTGTTCCATGTTTATGCTTTAAAAACTCTTCCATATACTTTGCTATTGTACGGCAAGCAAGGTACTACTGATTTTGGTGAACTTAGGCATAAAAATCCCATATTACCCTGCGGTCTTGTCGCGTAGGCCTAAACTTTCATCTGACAACGTTAATTGAAATAGCTGTATAAACTATCCTATTTAACTAGGAATAGTTGACACTACAGCTGCCCCCCGCTGTTAAGGCCTGTTCCAAACGTTGTGCTACTGCCGTGCCGAACTCAAATAAGTTCGACCCGGCAGTGGGGCGACAATAGCTCGGTAGTGGTTTCAAACGTCGAATTTAATTCAGTTGCGTCAAATTCAAAATAATTAGGAAAACTCAAAAATACAAAACTAACCCAAAATACGTTAAAATAATTTATGAATTGAGTTCGGCACGGCAGTAGCACGCCGTTTGAAACCAAGTCGTGCTACTGCCGTGCGGCACGACAGGGCCTGCCGTGCTAAATAGTCGTGTCGAACTTAATTCAACCTGCCGAACTGAATGGTTTCAAACGTCGTGCTACTGCCGTTCCTAAATCGAATTTAATTCTTGAATTTAGTTCGGCACGGCAATAGCGCGACGTTTCACGGGAACAGGCCGTAAGAGGTTTTGTGATCGTATTTATTGATTTTGAAGGTTTCCTCTTTCTTGATTTACTTAGAAACACTTTTGTGTGGTATTTATTTTTCTGTAGTATAATTTAGGTTTTAGATTGTTTCTGCAGAAGCAGGCCAAGTTGAGATTAGTACTCAGTCCGGTGCTAAGAGGTTTCATGAACTTACGGAATCGCGCCAATTGCAACACGTCGATCACTAATGCAAATGAGCTCTATTTTTTCTGTCAACCAAGGAACTTCTTTGCCGCTTGAGAAATGCTTCGGTATTGTTTGGGTGGAAATTAGTCGAACCTATCAATTGAATGAGGGACATTATAAAGGAACAATAAGCAGCAGGAGATTAAAGGTGAAACTAATTGCGTGAGTCGCGTGCCTTAAACGATTTGTTCGTCCTATATTGCTGAAATAAAACTTTTCTTGATAATCTAAGTTCTTTAGTAGAACAAACATTGTAGTGGAAAGTTTATAGGGAAATTGGGGGACAGCAACTTCCAGCGACGGAAATAATTTCCTTATACGCAATGTAAACAAAGAACCACGAACGTGACTTTTGATACAAAGTGCGCTTTCTCGGACGCATTTCTTACATTACAAGCGAGATTTTCCACAGACAATCAACCACATGAATTGAATTCGAAATCAGTCAAGTAAAATGGCAAAAGCGGCTCGCCCAAACTATCTTGCAATGTCTGAAAAGTTATAAATAATGAGGTTGCAGCTCGACTTGCAACACTCGACTTGAAATTTCACAAGAAATTCACTGTTTCCGTGAGCTTTTTCTGAAGGCAAGTTCTAGAGTTGTTGTGTTTCCACGCGACCTAATGCAATCTTGTAACGCAATATTTCTCGAGGGTTAAAAACCTAACTGATGTCTGTAGGGTTTACTGGTGTTGAGATTCATTCGTTCGCTAAGTAATGCTTGCTTGTTCATGGACCAAGGTTTTCAGTCCCCCAGAGTGATCCGTGTCGACAAATCGTTTCCAAATGATTTCTGTATATTAAATGCGTGTCTGACAAATAGTCTTACGCAGCGTCTCTGGATCCAACATTTCTAAGGTCGAACTCGAACTTTTCCTTCCCGCGGGCTGACAATTTACGTTACCCTGGGTGCCAGAGGCTTTTCATTCGCGGTTTCCGGTTGCAGCTTATGTTCTCAATTACGGCCGATTTCTCCCAACGTTAGCGAGGAAAAAACCTCTGGTACCCAGGGTAAATTTACGTTGGCTTTCTACGGGAATAAAATAAGGCAAACGAAAATAAAAACTGCAGTTTCTCTTTCGCCTTCCGAGACAGCTGCTCTTCGGGATTTTACATATACTGAAAACATGTGCGGTAAGGAAGTGCTGGCAGTATGACTGACGGCAAAACAACCCACGCGTTTTCTATGAATACCGTGCACCCTAGGTAAAGATTTTTGATTTATTGACACCGTCACATGACCCATATGTTTACTGATGCTACGTCATCATTAGCCATTTATTCGGTTCGGGTGTTCAGCGTGAAACGTCATCATTACCCACTTATTCCGTGTGCACCCTGTTCTGGCAAATCGAGATTTGATCTGTGATATATACTGTCTATTTTAACTGTAAGTACTTTACTTCCCTCTACTTTATATACGCGCGAGCTAAAAGGATGCCTCCTCGGGATTTTGCCTCTAGGCAAAATCCCTGCGGGGGCAATAAATGGTAAAAATCTTGATGTATTTTTGATTTAGCGAACTAGCTGTTGTTACACCATCGATAGCACCATTAACTCTTGTAATTCAACTTAATGCCGTGTCCTTTACACTCGACACTTGTAAGTATAAAAGTAGATACGATGCAAAGGAAGCTCATTACTCAATTGAAACAATAACCTTAAGCTAAGCTGAAGACTTTTAAAATCTTACCGGCCAACTTCCATCAAAATGATATGTCAAAGGGTTTGTAAGACCATCACCAATTGTTTGGCCAGACCCAGGGAACGAAAATCTGTCATCTCCTAAAACGTGTGTCTGCCAGTGTTTCCAAGCAGAAAGATAATTCTGATGATATGTTATTGGATATGGTGCGACGAAGAGCTTGAAGTAATTTTCACATTCATTCGTGCACGAAACAAAGTAAGCATCACAGCAATAGCCTTTGTAATCTTGAGAGCTTGGATTATTGTAATCCACCAATTGAATGGACAAGGTTCCCTTGGCGCTGACAGGCTGCAAAGAAAACGGAATTAAGCTTACTGACAATTTCACTAAAAACTAGGAAAAGCTTGCAATATTTGTCTGCCTCGCTGTTAGACGTATACTTTTACGATAATTACCCATGTAGCATCATGGCGGAAATAAACCAATGCCAGAGAATTGTTTTCCTTTCTGGCCACTTCCTCCTTTAAAAAGATTACTGTGGAGCACACTGCGCTAATTATAACAAAGCTTATAGGTTAGCGAAAGAAACAGCTCCTTTAGTTGGAAATTGGGCTGGCACAGGTATAGACTGCGAGTAGTCTCAATTGTGGCAATGGCGATTGTGGGGCGGACGAAATACACTTACACGCGCCCCTCGCGTCGCGTCTCCTCGAAATTTCGCGTGTGCACGTGTGTATTTCGCCCGCCCCACAATCGTCATCGCCAAAATTAGAGACTACTCGCAGTCTACCGCAGGCAGTGGTGGAGAAGCCTCGGTGTAGACGTCTCCTTTTCCCTTTGAAGCAACGGAAATATGAGATTTCTGCTCGCAGGCTATGGGGAATTTCATAATTTTAAGCGAAGATGATTAGGCTCACAACTTTAGGTCGTAAGATTGAGACTGACCGAATTGCTTCAACGAAAAGATAGTTCCAAAAATCCGCTGATCGATGATTCACGTCAGCGGCAAATTAACTTCGTGTTAATTTCAATGCATTACTTCGTTGGAAAATGCCATTAAACGTCGGACACATTATTCGTCTCGGAAAAATAATGTGTTGAGATTAGTGCGGCAAGATAAAAAAAACGCGACGAGCATAAAACAGACGAACTTAACGGCGACATTCAAACCGTACGAGCTTTCATTTCACAGTATATCGTTTTCTTCAACATTTCTGCCATTCAGAAAACATCTGACGCTGTTTGATTTCGACGTTTTTCCTGACTTCTCTTGCGGGTTAAAATTAACCTCAAAGCGAGGATAATGTCCACCATTTTGTGAAGTTAGTTTTCTTTCAAAGATTTTCCCGCCAATTTTGTGTGCGCCGGAGTTGTTGTGGACTATTTCTTGATATTTTTATTCGTATAGTGCCAGTTTTAAGCGTCTCCATATTATTTTCAGACGACGCACAACACACCTAATTACAAGACGAAATCGTAAAAATTAAAAAAAAAAATAAGACGAAATATGCGTCTTCTAATATAAATTCGCCCAATGGCATATAAAAGGAAATACATATTCGCCTAAGTGGAGATGAATAGTGGTGGATATTTGCCGCTCTGCGAAGCGGCGAGGTAAATATCCACCGCTCTTCACCGACACTGTAGTGCGGAATAATTGTTTTAGTATATACCAAAACTTTGAAACCAGTGGATAGCCAGCACCACAAAGTTCTTATTTTTCTGAGAAATGAGGAAAACCTCGCACGCGAAATCCAGACCAGTCACCGGGAGGTGAATAGCTCGAGTCCGGCAGAGCGCACGAAAAACAGTAGCCACTGGTTTGGTACGTATATAATATTTATTTCCCTTTTTTGTTTATCCAGCTTAGCAAACAAAGAAATTACAACAATGGTAGAAAAAAAAACAAGGAAAGAAAGAAAGAAAGAAAGAAAGAAAGAAAGAAAGAAAGAAAGCAAGCAAGCAAGCAAGCAAGCAAGCAAGCAAGCAAGAAAGGAAGGAAAGAAGGAAGAAAGAAAGAAAGAAAGAAAGAAAGGAAGAAAGAAAGAAAGAAAGAAAGAATGAATAAATGAATGAATGAATGAATGAATGAGTGAATGAATGAATGAAAGAAAGAAAGAAAGAAAGAAAGAAAAACGAATGAATGAATGAAATAAAGAAAGAAAAAATAAAAATGCTTAAGGATTAGCTAGAAATAACTGTAGTTATTACTTATTATAGAATTGATTTGTTGAATGTATTAAATAAGAGTGGAGGGGAGACCTCCAGAAACTAGCTTGTACAAGGGAGGCCTCCTCTTTAAATAAATCACGTACTAACACGCAATAATAGCCAAGAGTTTGGGACGTTTTTATTTAATTAATTGTTTAAGAGAAAATTATGTAAACTTCTTTTGGAGCAGGACAAAGTCTCCGATTATGTTACGTCATGCTTTGTTGACATGATAAGTAAAGCTAGAAAAACAAAACTTTTAGATTTCGCGAGAGCAACTTAGTCCGTGGCTAGGCTCGATTTCCGCCGCTCTCTCGAGCCCTGTCTTTGTTAATCGAGCGTATGTCCGTACTCGTCCGCGTCGATACTTTGTACAACAATGAAGCATAATCACTCGACCAAATCAGTAGTGCATAACAATTACTTCGATTTATTTTGCTGACGCAGTGAATACCAGAAGGAGTAATATCAACAAAAAAAATGCGCTGGCAATAAAAGAATGATTAAATTATTGATAGACCTCTTTGATATAGGCACGTCCTTTTTGATGACTCTATTGACAATTGATATATACAATAAAGAAGGACTAAATTTGAAAGTCAAGGTTATTGGACGAAAACGGTCATCAAAATTAAGTGTGTCTGTTTAGTTTGTCCATTTATTGACTTCGTCGAACTAATACTGAAGAAGAGACGAATTATGCGTTCAGATCAGTGGTGAGTCGTTCTATGGAAGTTCGTCTTATGTCCTCCCTTCTCGGACTTTTAATGAGCACACTATACATTCCGACACTGTTGAGTTTTAAACTTGGCACAACACACGAACATAGAGAAACGTCACGGGCGAGAAAACGAAATTTTAGATAACTTTTCAACTTCATGTGCTGACAAGGACTAAGTGAGAGATAGGTGGGAAATATCTTGCAAATTTAATTAATTAATTTTTTCTAAGTGGTTTACAGTAACAGAAACCGGTTCACTAGAGGAGGCTTTCCTGTTCGAAATTTCATCGCTACAAACATGACGTGTCACAGATTCGGTACACAGTGAACAAAGAGTGTACTATTTAAGCCGAGCTCACTTATTTCCGGTGCTTACCTCAAAAAGCAACAAAATCGCAGACAAAATTGCAGGCGAAGTAATCCAGCAGGTATAGCGAGTCATGGTTTATGTCTTGTCAGTCCTAATTTTGAAATCTGTAATTTATTCAGAATTTGTATCTACTGCAGTCAACGCGGAACTTCACGGCGAATCCCGGAAACAATAAATTGGTAAGTCAGATGTGGAGAGAGTGACGCTGATTGACCAATCATGAGAGAGGTAGTTAGCAATTACAATTACATTCAAGACTCTTTCACTTTCAATAGCACCCAAAATCGAAATAAAAGAAAAATCCTACGTTTAATTTCGTTTGATAAAATGAGTGAAAAACAAAAAGCGATCTATAGGAAATTACTGCTAACGAACTGCTATTTGAATGATATCAGCATTCTAAGATTTCGGCAGTCGAGACCCCAACACTACAGGTTAAAAAAAAATAGATAAGGTTTGGCTGTGTGAATCCAAGGATTAACAGGTGCTTACTCAGGATTAAAGGCTGTTTTACTGTTTGGATTTAGAATCTATTTAAGGAAAGATGTTTTTGTTTTGCACTGCCGTCATACACAATGCAACTGACAGATAATCGTATCTTACGCCTTTTGAAATGCACTTTAATTATTATAACTAGCCTCGGGCAAAGTTGCGGTGACGAAGGCGACCCCATTTCAGCACACTAGCCAAAGCGCAATCGCTAAGTGAACACTCGATTTGTATAAGACGTATAACCATTTAACAAAGTCACCCGACCAAATCAGAAATGCGTAGTAATTTAATACCTTCTCATTTTCGGCCAGAAAATGAGAAGGGAATAAGAGTGATTGACTATAAATAGTTTTATAGAGGTGTTTGATATAGGTGCGGTATTTCTGGGACTAGTTGTAATAGTCCAAGTTATTGGCCTTATACCGTCATCATCAAAGTTAGTACAAAGTGTCTGTTTAGTTAGTAAGTAAGTTTTTTCCGCTGACTTTGCCTCATCAAGATAGAAGGCAAGAACAATTACGTATAATGAGTCACTCTAGACAAACCACGCATAATTCGTCTTGTGCCCATCCCTTCACAGGCAACTCAAGGGGCTGCCGACTTCTCTTAGGATTATGCACTGTTGAAAACACGGTCGTTGTGACTAGATAAATTGACACAACATATATAAGCCTTCTAATTCACCCACTTCCGTAATCGTTCCATAGAAACGAACACTGGATATTGACAAGAAAGACAGGGAATCGTATTCTAAAAATTGAGACTTTCTGGGCAGGAGTGCTTACTCACCAATCCACCGTGCATGCAGTTTCTTTTTGTGTGACGATTACGATAATGGACCAAGAATCAAAGAACAGCTGTGATTGCATAATTAAGACTGGCAAGAAAACAACAAGTTCAAGAACGGAAATGTTTAGATATATTTTCAACTGCGCATGTTAACAACCCATAAGTATACACAAAATTTTGCCGAACTTCACTCGGTTTTTCTAGTGGATCAGTACAATCGCAAAAGCTGGCATATTAAATAGGGAAATGTGTCCTCCACGAAATTTCATCGCTATAAACACTGTGTCACGAATGCAGATTGGGTATACGGTGAGCGAAGTAGTTAATGTTCAAGGAAGCCGAATTTATTACAAATGGAAGTGACGTACCTCGAAAAGTGACAAAATCGCAACCAAAATAGCAGTGGAAGTTGTCCAGTAGGTCGATTTCATGGCTTAACGGTTCTTGTGGCCAAACTTCGCTAACGCACAAAATCTGTTTTCATAAACTGTAACCACTACAATGAACGCTTAGCGGAACTTTGCTGTGAATGATTCGAGAGTGGGTAAGTGAAGTGTGGAGAGGGTGACGCTGATTATCCAATCACGAGAGCGGAGTTGGGAATTACTATTCAAAAATACATAGCATCTACATTTCAATGACAGTCTGGACGAGGGTGGACTCTATCATTTTCACAAAAGCACCAGAAATCGAAATTCAAGAAAAATCCTATGTTTTGTTTCGTTTGGAAAAATGACACTATAGAAAATTACTGTTAACGAGGTTCTATTGAAGACCTCATCGTAAGACTTCGACAAGTCGATGCCCCAACACTACAGGTTCCAGTTAAAAGTGAAAGTTATGTCTACCTCCTCTTAATTAAATTCCTCTGACGTCAAATGTATTGACCACCTTATCGCTCCACTGTTATTCACCTGGTCTCAACGTAGACCGACGTTTGGCGAGTGAGGCCCGGTATTGGAGAATAGACAGTTTTAACTTTTGAGATATTACGTGTATATTTATACAACGATATACGTCTATTACTGTCTATTTATACACTTTATACATGAAGTGTAAATTCTGTATATTCCCACAGAACTAAATTTTACTATTTAGACGTCTCATATACATCTAAAGTCAAAAGTGTATAAAGTGTCTATTCCCGAACTGACTCAACATCTCGGTGTCTATTCTGTATATTGTGTAAAAAGTGTGTATTTATCGTGGGATATTTATACACTTTAGACGTCTAATATACGTCTAAAGTCAAAAGTGTATAAAGTGTCTATTCCCGAACTTGACTCAACATCTCGGTGTCTATTCCGTATATTGTGTATAAAGTATATATTTATACACTTTAGACGTCTAAGAGACATCTAAAGTCAAAACGGTATAAGCTGTCTACTCTCGATCGTAACTCGACTCAACATCTGTTCTGTCAAATTATGTATAATAATACACGCGTATAAAGTGTCTAAAGTGTCTATTCCCAAACTGAACTCATCATCTTGGTGTCTATTCTGTACATTGTGTATAAAGTGTATATTTATGCACTTTAGACGTCTAATAGACATCTAAAGTCAAAAATGTATAAAGTGTCTATTCTGGTCTAATTTCGATCGTAACTCGACTCAACATCTCGGTGTCTATTCTGTACATTGTGTATAAAGTGTATATTTATACACTTTAGACGTCTAATAGACATCTGAAGTCAAAAGTGTATAAAGTGTCTACTCTCAATCGTAACTCGACTCAACATCTGTTCTGTCAAATTAATGTGTAATAAGACGTGCGTATAAAGATTGAAAGCTTTAAAGAACGAGGTATATCAACATTGTATGTTTCAATGCTTACCCAATTATTTGGGTGAATTTTCCATTTTAATTTGTTGGCGGCCTTGATGGGGTCTGCATTTCAAAGAACGAGGATGCACATATTTCATTGATATTCTGACTTCTTGCTTTCCTCAGATGAGAATTGCCTCGGTTGTTTTGTCGCAGCTAGCACAAGAAGAGTTATTAGAACGACCTTTAAATCGAAATGATAGCCTTTATTTCACAAACAATGAGCTATAACTGACAATAAATTCAGCTTCTGTCGAACCTTCATTCCCTGATTGTTCATTAAAAAAGCTTTAATTAATAAAATATTTTAAAATTCTGCTGAACAATGAAACGCAACTATTTGCATGAGAGCAACGAAAACCTTGATTTGCCTAACTTACTGTGATAAAAAGAAACTTTCTTTGGATTATTTATGCATGTCTTGTACATCGCTTGACTAAAATGGAATACTGTAGAACTGAAAAACTTCCATCAAATTATTTCTCAAAAAATGTTCTGTCCTTACGCGGTAGTTTCAGTGCCTGTTTTACTACATTAACTACACGAAATGTTCAAATGTGTTTTACTTTTGAATTTACTGGTTAAACTTGTCCTTGTCGACTCTCAATCGTTTTAAAAGTTCTTTGTTCTCTTCAGTCAGGTCAGCTATTTTTCTTTTGAAAGACTTTTCAAACAATATCTGGGTAGATTGGGCAACGTTACAGTCGCGAGCTAAAGTCTATAATCTTAATTTTGAAGCCAGCGACAAGGTTAGATTAGCGCAGCTAGAAGAATTTGCCAGAAAAAAACATGGAAATTGGCAGTTGAATGAAGATCGTGTAAGTGATGCGTGGTTTTTGTGGGTCATAATCAACTATTTCCAAAACCATGGAAAACTGAACAGAACGGGAATCAATGTTCAATACGATGAAAGCAGCAAGCACATCAAAGTCGAACAGTTATGTCAAATTATGTGGGAAGACATTTGCGCTTCACCTAACAAATGGGTTAGACATTCATGCAAGATGCCAGGTTGCAGTGAGGGGTATGTCACTGTTGATGGCAACGAGTATCTAAAAAGATCAAAGTGTGCTTTACCAAAGCAAAAAGTAAAGCTTCGCCGAGATCTACCGGAAATCTACAAGTGCTGCCCAAACTCACCCCTAACAGGAGGAAAAAAACCCAAAACCATCCAAATTTTGTCACCTGCATTTGAATCACGGGACAAGTGCTGATGTTGAGACGATTGATGTTCCTCCAGAGTTCCAGTCAGCCGCAAAAGAAGCTAACTTCCCACCAGAGGAACCCAGAAATTCTCGCGGTTGTAAGAAATCAGAAAAGAATATCGCTTTTTTACGAGACTACGGCAGGCATGTTGGCTTTAATTCGGCCGTGTGGGATTGTAGTCAATATGACGGAAATGTTTACCTGTGAATCACTGACACAAGTATTCTTGTTCTTACTGAAAACGTTTTGTGACAACACTGATGACTTTAAAAGAGTTAAGTTTGTAGGGTATGACAGGGCTTGTGGCCTTGCCCCGTTCTTGATTAATCAAGCCTCTAATGGTAGCGCCGGGGCCAAGGTTTTGTTGAACAATGTCAAGTCATGAAGTTATGAATATATGAAATTCATATATTTGAACTGCGGAATGAAGAAATAAATGTAAAGAAGATCCTCGCAGTTATTAACGCAACTAATGCAGTTGCGAAATGAAAGCCTGAAAAAATCAGGCTTGCCGGGATTCGAACCCTGACCTCTGCGATACCGGTGCAGCGCTCTAACCAATTGAGCTAACAAGCCAACTGGGAGCTGGTCATTAAATTGGTTCGTAATATACCCGGGAAAGATGAAGATGAAGTAATGAATATATGAAATTCATATATTTGAACTGCGGAATGAAGAAATAAATGTAAAGAAGATCCTCTCAGTTATTAACGCAACTAATGCAGTTGCGAAATGAAAGCCTGAAAAAATCAGGCTTGCCGGGATTCGAACCCTGACCTCTGCGATACCGGTGCAGCGCTCTAACCAATTGAGCTAACAAGCCAACTGGGAGCTGGTCATTAAATTGGTTCGTAATATACCCGGGAAAGATGAAGATGAAGTTATGAATATATGAAATTCATATATTTGAACTGCGGAATGAAGAAATAAATGTAAAGAAGATCCTCGCAGTCATTAACGCAACTAATGCAGTTGCGAAAAGAAAGCCTGAAAAAATCAGGCTTGCCGGGATTCGAACCCTGACCTCTGCGATACCGGTGCAGCGCTCTAACCAATTGAGCTAACAAGCCAACTGGGAGCTGGTCATTAAATTGGTTCGTAATATACCCGGGAAAGATGAAGATGAAGTTATGAATATATGAAATTCATATATTTGAACTGCGGAAATTCATATATTTCATATATTTGAGAAATTCATATATTTCAGAAATTTTCATATATTTCAGAATTTTTTTTCATATATTACAGAAATTCATATATTTGAACCGCAGTTCAAATATATGAATTTCATATATTCATAACTTCATCTTCATCTTTCCCGGGTATATTACGAACCAATTTAATGACCAGCTCCCAGTTGGCTTGTTAGCTCAATTGGTTAGAGCGCTGCACCGGTATCGCAGAGGTCAGGGTTCGAATCCCAGCAAGCCTGATTTTTTCAGGCTTTCTTTTCGCAACTGCATTAGTTGCGTTAATGACTGCGAGGATCTTCTTTACATTTATTTCTTCATTCCGTAGTTCAAATATACGAATTTCATATATTCATAACTTCATCTTCATCTTTCCCGGGTATATTACGAACCAATTTAATGACCAGCTCCCAGTTGGCTTGTTAGCTCAATTGGTTAGAGCGCTGCACCGGTATCGCAGAGGTCAGGGTTCGAATCCCAGCAAGCCTGATTTTTTCAGGCTTTCTTTTCGCAACTGCATTAGTTGCGTTAATAACTGCGAGGATCTTCTTTACATTTATTTCTTCATTCCGCAGTTCAAATATTATTAATATGAATTTCATATATTCATAACTTCATCTTCATCTTTCCCGGGTATATTACGAACCAATTTAATGACCAGCTCCCAGTTGGCTTGTTAGCTCAATTGGTTAGAGCGCTGCACCGGTATCGCAGAGGTCAGGGTTCGAATCCCGGCAAGCCTGATTTTTTCAGGCTTTCTTTTCGCAACTGCATTAGTTGCGTTAATGACTGCGAGGATCTTCTTTACATTTATTTCTTCATTCCGCAGTTCAAATATATGAATTTCATATATTCATAACTTCATCTTCATCTTTCCCGGGTATATTACGAACCAATTTAATGACCAGCTCCCAGTTGGCTTGTTATCTCAATTGGTTAGAGCGCTGCACCGGTATCGCAGAGGTCAGGGTTCGAATCCCGGCAAGCCTGATTTTTTCAGGCTTTCTTTTCGCAACTGCATTAGTTGCGTTAATAACTGCGAGGATCTTCTTTACATTTAATGTCAAGTCAGTTTGGTTGATATTTTTCATGTTTCAAAACACACAGAAGAAACCTCTATGCCACCCGATAATCCAACTGCAAATATCATCCATCATTACCACAATTTAAATAATTAGAGGTGCCAATACCGAATCTTGCGAACAAGGTTTCCGCCGACTTAACATGTATTTTCACCTTATCAAAAAAACGACACAATTTAAGCGAAATGCCGTACTCTTCTGGTTTGTTAATGAATGCTTTAATTGTGATTTGGAGAAGGATTTAAAAGCCAAAGGAGTCATGTAATCAAAAAAGGAAATTCAAATTCAAAGAAATCACCGTATCTTTCTCAATACATATGTCTTATGCATTAAGTCGTTCACTAATAATAATACACCTTATAGACTCAGTCGACACCGAGATGTTGAGTCAAGTTCGGGAATAGACATTTTATACACTTTTGACTCTTGACGTATATATGGTGTATAAAGTGTATAAATATACACTTTATATACAATATACAGAATAGACACCGAGATGTTGGGTCAGTTCGGGAATAGAAACTTTATACACTTTAGACTTTAGACGTATATTAGACGTCTAAAGTGTATAATTATACACTTTATACACAATATACAGAATAGACACCGGAATACACTTTAGACGTCTAATATACATTTAAGTCAAAAGTGTATAAAGTGTCTATTCCCGAACTTGACACAACATCTTGGTGTCTATTCTGTATATTGTGTATAAAATGTATAAAATTATACACTTTAGACGTCCACTGTCAAAAGTGTATACAAAGTACTATCTCACTGTATTTCGAGAATAGACACTAAACTGTTTATTCTGCAATACCGCGGCTTAGTGCGTTTGGCCTACGCCGCTGATTTAATCTCTGCTTATTTTTCCTGACAACTCAGCTCTCAGTTTAACCGAAAACGAGAGTTGACGAGAATGAATCCTCTCGCTCTCTTGTGGACTGCAACTCTCACTCTTGTCGACGTACGGCTTGCAGGCTTCGAAGAGTTTAATCCTGTCTGAATTTTCATTAGTTTCAAACTCTCGGCCGAGGTGTGACTTCCTTTTTACGCCCACTTCCATTTGAAGGACGTTTCGTTTTTTTCCTTGGATTAAACATCAGTTTACTTTTTCAGGTCAATCATCGGTTTGCTATCTAGGATAAAGCGCTCTGTCATTGTTTAGGTTTAGCTGATGGATCAGAATTCGTGTTTGTGTGGCAAAGATGGTTTTGTCAGTTTTGCACTACACTGCACACTCTTGCACAATCTCGCTGGGATTGTGCAAGTAAACAATCTAGATGTGGATGCAAATTTTGCCAAGTAAGACTACAAAACGGTTAGTGTTCGTAAACTGTCAGGATAAAACGTTGTGAGTTAACAGTGGCTGGGTTGAGAAGCTAACTGAAACTCAGTCATTAGTGTAATTATGGAATGACAATTGGTTAAAATCCAGCCAGCCGCCATCTTGGAGTGGGTGTATAAAACCCGCCGGCCGGAACAAGACAAGTAATACTTGGAGGCTGTTGAGGACGTAAACTCAGGAGTAAATTTTACGTCGATTGTATCAATTTGGGCGTCATTTAAAGGGTGAGCACTTGAGCGGAGTAATCAAAGTCACTTTAGAGAGACTTAATAAAAGGACCTCCTTATCAAGGGCTTCTGGATCGAATTAATGCCGTGTACGTGCAAGACGTCATGCAGTAGTAATGCATATAAAAGTATACTGCAAATGAAATGTCCTGAACTCTATCAGCTGCCTACAGGTGGTATGCAAAACAGCACTGTTGCACAGAAACTGAGAGGGCTGTTCTTCATATGCACCTCTTAGCTTCCTAGAAAAAAAAGTGATTTCAAACCCACTCACAAGACCCCCTGGTTAAAAGCGTTTCTCAACACACCAATCTGGGAGAAATATGAGAGATTTAATCCACTGGAAAGATCAATGCCAGAAGCCAGCTTAGCTAGCTTGGAGTGGAAGGCAGCTCAAAGCCATAAAACATTTCTTTTTCATTTTCCCGGGTTAAATTTCGTCTGCAAAGCAGGCTAGACATCCGACTGTGGCCAAAAAGATTTACAAAGTTTGCCCTGAAGCTATATCAGTCCAATATTGAACTGATATAATCGTCTAAAGAAATAGTTATTACACTATTATAGATTCCATGCATGGTTTATTTCACTCCAGTAAGCTGGCAGAAAAAAATGCCCCTTCTTGCTACATTGCGGCTCACACTTCCTTGGTCACTTGAGTCTTATGGCCAGCTTGTCAGTAGCCTGCGAAAGCAGACGCCTTTCGCCGGCTTCGTTTTCACCCGGACAGTAAGTTTGAGCTAAGCTATATGCCAGCCGGCTGGCTTGTCTGTGTATATTTAGGTATGTATATCACCTTCTTTTATTTATATTTAACAGCTATGTTTATTCAATGTCAGTTTTATTCTTTATCCAACTCAGTTTTACAAATTCTCTTTTTGGCGTTAAATAAGGTACGAGGCTCGAGGGTACCGACACAGTATTACGCTGTAAAGCGTGAAAGCGACCGACACACACGCACAAACCAACTTCAGATCAGCATTGTGTTTTCCTTGGGGATTTGGCATTTATCTAGTAACATACCTAATATGGAATTGACATGAGATGAAAACAACCAACCAAGGACAACCAACAAAAAACAACACCGAAATACACGAAAGGAAAACGGAACGAAAGCACTTACCAATGCTGAAAAAGTGAAAAGTGTGCAACTTGAAAAGACTTGAAATGACTACAAATTGTTAGGAAACGAATAAATAGTAACGATTTACCTAATGCGCAAACATAAAAGCGTTTGGATTGAACGCAAGATGAGCGTTAACAGAAAAAAACGTAATTCACAAACCAAAATAAAACAAAAGAAACAAATTAAAGCGTGTAAACCGATTACGCCATATCTTGCTATAATCACCCCGTGCGAGGTGATTATAATACTGAAGCACTAATTTTCAAAATGGCCACCGCGCGATTTTTGATGTTTCTGGAGAAAAGAAAAAAGAAAATGCATTTGCTCTGATAATCACCGGAGTAATTATACTAAAACAATTTTTCTCCTCAGGCTCAGCGAATATTGTGAAATAATGCCCTCGACTTCGTCTCGGGGATTATTCCACAGTATTCACTTCGCCTTCGGCGAATAATTGTTAAATAACCATCGATAGTTCAAACCAATGTTTGCAAATTGAAAGTGTTGCACCACATATCCTGTACATTTTTGTAGGTTTACTCTCAAAGTATGATTCCACCACCGTTCTTTCTGTCAATTTTCCTTTCACTTAACCATAATGTACGAGGATATTCGCTTCCATGTAACACCTATTTGTTTTCTACTTGTTGTTTTTGATCAGTAAGCAACAGGAGTTGCTTTAACGAAGCAGGGGGGGGGATGTTAAACAATAAAAATACGCAATTTTTAAGACTAAACTTTGCGTAGTTAATCAGTTTGAAGATTCATATTTTATTCATGTTTTATTCAAGGGTGTTACACCAGCTAATGATATGGTATGCATTATGGTTTCAAGAATAATTGTGTCGTGTAATACTTGATTCTTTGGAATAATGATTGTGTAAGTTTGAAATAAAACATCTTAGAGTTTTTAGTGATCGTGATTTAGTTAGTTTTTGGTTGTGCTTTGATTGAGTTTTTGATATTTATCCCTCAGTACGACTTTGGCGCGAAAGGGCTGCTTTGCGATGTTTGTTTATAAGTTGCTAGGAAGTTAATCCTTATTTAGACCTTTAGATTTGACATTCGTGATTGATTTCCTGGAAATGACTTTCTATCTTACTTTTGGCATTTTAAGCGCAATTTCTTCGTGTTTCCTGCTGAATTCGTACCATTTAATATTCCTTGTAGTAACTGTTTTTAGTCGGTTTGTTTTTATAGGGAAACTTTAATTCACAAGTGTTGTACAAGACAAATAGTGTATTGTCAAGTGTTTTGTCAAGTTCTGTTTTGAATGTTAATTTTGCTCTCCAAAATTGTTGATCACGTCCACTTTTAATTCATTGAAAAAGGCGGACCCTAGACTAGAAGAAGAAGCTTGTGCTATATTTAACTTACGTTTTAGTTCACTGTTATGTAATAATATTTTACTTGCCATTTCACTTGTATTTATGTAGACTCTGTTGAATTTTAATTGATAGAATTGTTCTTTTTAATTTTTATACTACTCTTTTTACTTTATTTTGACCAGATACCTTTTTTCTAATCACCTTTGTGCGCAAGCGCACTTTCGCTAGAGATCTACTGCGCAAGGCACTACGTTAGCCTAAATTTGAGTTTGACAGGTAACTGAGATGAGATTGACAGTTCTCGCCTGGTCAAGATAAAAGATCGAGAGCGAAAATTCTTGTGTGATTCGAAGCTACAACTAGCCTCAGTGCTGTAAAGATCAGAAGTTTGAATTAAACAGTCAAGTCTTGGAAAAGAAAACAAGTCATTCTGGTTTATTGTTGGTCTACGATAGCTAATCCCCAAATGTGCAGTCATCAATGTTAGTCGAACAGTTGACGCCGGTGAATCCCTCAATGCAGTTGCACCTGTATCCGTTGATCTCGTCAATGCAGGTCCCGTAGTTTTCACACGGATCTGGCTGGCAGTCGTCAATGTTGGTTGAACAGTTGAAACCGCTAAACCCCTCTAGACATTTGCACCTGTACCCATTGATTTCGTCAACACAGGTCCCATGACTTTCACATGGATCTGGGTAACAGTCGTCAATGTTGGCTGAACAGTTGACGCCGCTTAATCCCTCAGTACAGTTGCACCTGTATCCGTTGATCTCGTCAAAACAGGTCCCATGATTCTCACACGGATCTGGCTGGCAATCAGCAATGTTAGTTGAACAATTGACACCGTTGAATCCCTCAATACAGTTGCACCTGTACCCATTGATTTCGTCAATACAGGTTGCATGGTTTTCACAAGGATTTGGCTGGCAGTCGTCAATGTTGGTTGAACAATTGACGCCACTCAATCCCTTAATACAGTTGCACCTTTATCCATTGATTTCGTCAATACAGGTTCCATTGTTTTCACATGGTGTTGGAAGGCAGTTGTTTATGTTTTCTTCACAATCATGGCCAGTAAAACCTGCCACGCAGTCGCACTGATAATCATTGATCATATCCTAAGAGAAAAAGAAACCGGCATCTGAGCCAAAGTTTAAGTCTACATGGAGATGAACGCTGTAGGACTAAGGTTAAGTTCAACGATCTATTTACGACCCTTTTATATAAGAGTGATCTGAGACAAGAAATTCTCGTATAAATCCATTGCTGTGCCTTTTCTTCGTGCCGTGTCTCAAAACGTTACTAGACACGCCTTAGCTAACAGCAGCTTCAAGTCCTTTATTGTTTGTGTTAGCTAAGACAAGACTTAGATAAAATGCAACAAGCCATTTATAGAAGCTCTCTGCCTCAGTCTTATTTGCGAAGAGTACTTAGATACGAGGCAACTTATTTTTTTCATATATAAATTACCTTGATTTTGAATAAAAACCCTGCACAGAATGCAATAACACTCGCGATCAACTGCTGGGTGACCGTAGCAAGAGGGTGTTAGGATAGATAAAGTAACAGAAGACTCCCTAATTAACTCTAAGAACGAGTGGGACTTTTTCCACATTCCGTGCGCGGTAATCCCGCATGGCCACGCGCTACCAGTCAAAGTAAGACATCCCGTGACGACTAACATGGAGTCAAAGAAGATATGGGCTATTCCAATGCTTTTTACATGAACAGTTTGATATTTCAGTAGTTCTTACATGACCAATTTGACAATTTTATTTAGCGGACGGCTGACGAGGCTCGAGGAGCGAGGCCAGAACGTCATGCTAACCCACATATAGGGCAAGAACGTCATGCTAGCCCACATGTAAGGCACTAATAACATTACATTCCTATATGAATACATACACCAACTGATTAACGCACCTACCTCCACTAACACACACTTCCCTTCACTTGTACTCACTTACCTTCATATTAGTGCCTTATATGTGGACTAGCATGACGTTCTTGCCAGGAGCGAAATATATACCCGAATACCGCAATTTTAACAGTGTTTACATCGTTTTAAAGTTTTTAATTGCGTCGAGTGCGTATCAAAGACGTGATGTCTTGTGTTCTTCCCGTTATTTAAACCCATTCGCCTCGGTGGTTAACATTTCTCAGAACCGTAGCAAGAGCTTCGTGAAACTATTAAACTCTCACAATGAAATCATGTTTTGTGAACAACCATAATCATAAATCCTAAATTAGGGCTCATCTTAGTGCAATCATTATGTTTCAGTCTAACATGAATTTCTTTTTTTTTTCAGAAATACCTTGCACGTTGCTCCGTTTCTGCATTTATCCTCCTGGCATTCATCGATGTCTGAAAAGAAAATTGTGACTCCTGTAAATACTCTGTTTCTAAAAACACTGCAGCTGAGAGAAAACAGACTAATCCCTCAAAAATGGGAAGACGGTAAGCAGCTAAAATTGGAAAGCCAAAAATTACTTGCAAGGGCAACTCAACTCGACGAACAATTTCGCATCTTCAGCATTTACGTCCTATCGCTCGAACTTTCACTGAGATGTTAGATCACAAACATTTTGGTCGAGTTCCCTGGACGGTTCGAATTGTAGAGAATAGGGAGAAAAATTAATATTTTACCTGTTTGACAGTTGGCACCTTCAAATCCAGGAGGGCAGGAACAAGTGAAGTATGTCCTAAAATTTACACAGGTGCCACTGTTTTGATATCTGAGAATAAAAGCAAACATCAGTGATCATCAGTATTTATTACGAATGCTTAGATATGACCACTATTTTTGGATGGTCGGTGTTATTACATTTATTATTGAAACTTGTTAGGTCGACCACCTCAGTATTAGGAAGGGTTCCAACGATCATTGCAGGATGTAAGAGTTTACAGAGGAGACGCGGCACCAGACCACCACTCAGCTGTGGCCAAGCTGAGGTTGAAGGTCCAGAAATGCAACACCAAAGCAGCACTAAGGAACAACGTAACACTCCTTTAGAGCCCACCGATCCTCAGAGCCTTTCCGGCTGTACTCAGCAGTACTGTAGGTAGTAAGCCCTGGTAGATCTAATGGCCCAAAACACAACCAGTGCAATGAATGGATCAACAGAGAAACCGTAAAGAAAATCGAGAAAAAGGAAGAAAAAAAGGACAAGATAATGAAAAGCGAAAAGAAGTTAGCGAAAAGAGAAGCACAGCGTGAAAGAGTTCACTGAAATCCACCTGGAAAATCGAAGAGATATCGGGCAAGGCTCAGAAGTAATGAACATTGAAAAACGTTCGACAAAATGAAACGATATTAACAGTGAGCCAAATGGCACGGCAATGCAAAGGGAAAAGACACTTTTAAAGTGTTAAAAAGTGCATATTCATGTCATTTTTTTCTATTTGGCAATCATTCCAACTATTTTAATTTGTCTAATGTGGCAGAACTACTCGCGAACTGAATTTGTAGGGAAGGCGCTCAAGTTCCCATAGAGGAAGGAAAATTCACCATCCCGGCCATCATGTGTTCCTGTTCTCCAAAAAACCTCAAAGTTGTCATCACCAAACAGCATTACCACCAGATACTGCATTTATGGCATCAGTCCCATCCATGTTGTACGTTAACACCGCAAAACCCAGCACAGAGGAAATAGCAAAAACAACCGGGAACTACAAAATGGAAGAGCACTTGGTCCAAATGGTTTTCCAGCGGAGTCTATTGACGTAGATATAAACATGTCTACGCAGGTGTTGCATGAGATCTTCAAGAAGGTCTGGGGAAAAGGAATCTATTCTAAATAACTGGAAGGAGGGTGATTTCGTGAAAATCGCCAGAAAGGGAGACTTAGCAAATTGGCATAACAAAAGAGTCAACATGCACGCTTTTAGAAACGGGACAATTCCTTGGCAGAAGTATCATTTAAAGGCTCATGATGCACTCGAGAATGTCTTGAGGGTTTAACAGATTAGTTTCAGAAGGACAGTTCATGTACGGACCTTATCGCCTAGAATTATCACTGTCGAACTCGATCACTCTCAGCTTTATGTTACATTCACAACTTTCAAGAAGGCCTTCGACAGCGTTGACCACAACACACTCTGGAAGGCTCTCAGCCACTGTGAAATACCTGACAAATTAATTCCGTCATATAAACCGGTTGCATCTCATCTCTCTCTCAACCAAGAACATACGCGTCGTTTACCGTGAAGACAGGAGTTCGGCAAGGTTGCATCTTATCACCCATCAATTCCTTCTGGTCGTGGACTGAATCATGAATACTTCAAGTGTGGATTCTAGGACAAGGGTACAATGCCACTTTTCTTACCCACGACATGGGCTATGCAGATCATATTACCCTCTTTTCCCATAGCCAACAACATACACAGGACAAATTTTAGTAACTTTATACAACGGCAAGACTGGCAGGTCTTAACATCTAAAGAAGAATGACCATCTGAAAAAACCCGGACACCATAGATTTCAGCTCGTTTCCATAATTGGGAAGTCATCGATAGCTAATGGTGAAGGGACAGAGTGAGATGTGATAGTGAGAACTGGCAAAACCACAAAGCACAAAACTTAGAATGTTCAGTTAATACCAAAGCAAAGACCACTTCGAAGTATGGATCTGAAACTTGGAGAGTAACAACAACATCACAGAATAGGTGAGAGTCATGCAGGTGGCTAGTTTCAGCACAAACAAAGGTCTCTGGATAATAACACTTTAGAAATCAAAAGCAATAAAGGGAAATGGTTGGACCACATTCTTAGGAAATCGCTTAACAAAGTAAGCAGAAAAACTGAGTTTTAGATCAGCAAGGGAACAGGTAGTGGGGAAGGCCTATAAACACCTGAGGGTCGGCTGAAGATTTGTGACAGCTAGATTTACCCTGGGAAGGCTTCGAACAACGCGAACAGGATCTAGACTAACCAGTGGATTTAAATTAATTTAGGAACTTACACCAACCCGGGTTGCTTCATATTTTTACGTTGGTTGATCAAACGTTGATTTGTGTTACTGCTACAGCTGTATATGAGGCATTTCGCAATTATACGCGATCACCTGTCCAAGGCAACCATGTTTCCAGGCATTCTGAGTGGTTGCACACTTCTGGTTAAATCTGCTGTATTTTAAAATACATCCAAAATATTTTTTACTTACCAGTGAGGCAGTTTTGTGCTGTCCAGCCCGCTAAACAGATTTTTTTTTGTTGTGTCGTGACAAGTGTAGTGTCCACTGCTGTCATTCCGCCCAACTCGTACTACAATCTGAACCATAGTAATCAGCATCACAGTAAACACGAACCAGAATTCTGGTGCTGGATCTTCTACCGCTGAACTAAGAACGACACAAAACAGATTTCAAATTGTGGATCTTTCATCTGGAGGCTGTAGAAATCAAATACACAGTTTTGAATTCCGATCTGTGTCGTACAACCCCTTACCAAAACTGGAGACAAAACTGAACAACCACAATGACAAAAAACGTTGATTGCATTAACATCTTTAAAGGAAGTTTTTCATTATTATATAATCATTATTATTATTACTTTACAGACAAGGCTGTTTTCAACATCTTTCCTTGCATCACTTAAAGATTACTAATACTGACCTTTAGCACATTTTTGAAGACTATAGTGTATGACTTGCTGCTAATCAGGCTAGCTGACCGCAACAAAACTGTCAAATGCTAGCCCGGACTTAACACAGATCGATTATCAGTCTTCTGATCTCACCGTTATTTTCCTAGCTGTAGCACTCTGAAGGTCCTTGTCTGCTGGAATGCTAGCAAGGTTAAACTGAATAATGTCAACAAGATCTTCAGCATGCCCAACACCAAAACGATGTCCAATATCGTCATCCCACACTTCCAATTGAATGCCAACAAAGGCTCCCTGAAAAAGAACACAAGCTACAATCCTGGCCACAAACCTTGAAACAGTTTGCTCGCTCCGCCATCCCCTTTTAAATATTGTTTCCAACACCAAAATGCTTCAATCTGATCAACATTGAATAGGGGAGAGGGGTGTTTCAAGGAATTGTGACCCAGGTTGTAGCTAATTGACCCCTGGACAAATGTTGTGGCATGTAAACCGTGTAAATCAACCGTAATTGGTGGCAATACTGACATATTTGAGTTGTGGCAGCTGATCGTACACCGTGATGATCTCCGATGTGGTAACTCTCGTTGATTCACTTATGATGCCGTGTCCTTTACCTTAGACACCTAACTAAAACAATCATTACACTGTTAACAAAACTTAAATTAATATACTAAAATAAAATGATTAGCTAAAGGGGGTGGGGGGGGGGGGGGGGGGCAGCCTGGTGAATTTTTGTGAAATGGGAAAAATTCAATTTGAAATTTGACTGAACACAAGAAGCAAAATTGGTCAAAAGACCGAGAGAAGGCGCGGCGTACAAAGACGTGAAGTAGGAGTCGTGCAGGCCTTCCAACCCCATTTTATAACAGAAATAAAAGGAGTAATAAATTAATAGGTTTGCAAATCGGAACGAAATATACGAAATATCATATACTGTATGAACAGCGGGAGGAAGATATAATAATAAATCAATGAATATCGCACTGATTCATCATAAACTTGCTTATACACAGCACGTTGCCGCCACCACACAAGAGCACTTTGGGATGATAACTGACTGTTTTAGTGCCATCTATTAATTGTTGACTTAAATTCCACTTTTAAAGCTTCGTTAAAGGGAAGAGCTCACGGTTTAGGGCATGCTTATGAATGCAATGCCGTTTTTTCCGGCTGTACACGCTGTAGCGAGTACGCAGGCAATATTATTTCATAACATTGTTAAAGAACCAATCAGAAGCGAGTAGATTGCTCGGGTGTGAAATTTTCTTCCAAGATTTCGCGTTTAGTGATTTCTCAGCTATCTGCTGATGCCCCTGGCAGCCATTTGACCAAAGCGCGTGCAAATAGCGGTTAATACATCAACCATAGAATAAAACACTCTGGTCAACAATAAATTCAACGTTGGCAGTGTTGATGCAGTCCACTAATAATTCCTGCCCGTTTAGTCCTCCGCGGTTCTACTTGGGCTTACTATAGTATGTGATCGCTGAGATACATGTGAGTGGAATTACTAATAAATCGGATAAAAGTAATTTGATTAATGCACATGCACTGAGCTGTGAACCTGTCCCTTGAAATCTTTAGTTTTTAAAAAAAATAAATTTCGCAAATCACTCCGCGCTCCCGCCCACACATCCTTTGTTTCACAGTTCTCAAGTACTTCCAACAGTCACCAAGAAAACTTCGCGTAAAATCGAACTACGGACTAATGGAGGTATTTTTGAATTCGGGGAATCCTTAACAAGATAGAGCGGGCTTCAATTCAGTTTCCAGTGTAATCTGCGTTTCTCTTGGTTTTACGTTACTACGCTGTGTGATTGGCTTAAGCAACTAGTACCTTTTTCTTAACCAATGAGAAGTAAAACCAAAACCAAAAGTGACTTGCTCACAGGAGTTTTCCCGCTCTTGACGCCCGTAACAATTATAGTTTTGCTAAGAGTTCTTATTGGCCCATTGTGTTGCTTGTATCTTTTGTGATTCGCCAAAGCAATTTCTGTTTGGTTTTGGTTTTACGACACTCAATTGAAAACTGCTCCAATTCCATAAAACCGTTTGCCCTTAAACTTTCACTTGAAGGATTTTAAAATCTTACCGGCCAGCGTCCATCAAAGTGATAAGTCAAAGGATTTTTGAGATCGTTAGCACCAACTGTCTGGCCATTGCCAGGAAAAGAAAAACTTTCACCACCTAAAATGTATGTCTCCCAGTGCTTCCAAGCACGAAGAAAGCTAGAAACTGATAATGGATATGATGCAACAAAGAGCTTGAAGAAATTTTCACAATCATTTGGGCACCAGCCAAATGCCCCACAACAATCACAGCAAGATCCAGCATTGTCTTTAGAGCTCGGGTTATTGTAATCCACCAACTGAATGGACAAGGTTCCCTTGGCACTGACAGACTGCAACGAAAAAATAATATACCTTACTTTCGTGCAAAACGGTAGGGGGCAAGATTCTCTTGTCAATTCCCCTACATATCTTTTAAAAGTGTACCATCCTTACTTTTCAGTCAATTTTCAAAGTTAATTTTTGTCAAATCGAATACGGAACAAGAATCACTTCTCCCATACAAATATCTTAAGTTTGTATGAGCTAAACCTTTCTGGCCTTTAAAGCAGAAACACCAAAGCATCCCAGGATAACATAGTTGTAGTGCCTTTTCTCAACGCATTATTGATTTAGTGGTGAAAGCACCCTAACGATGGAGACTAAGAGTCAATTTGGAGGAATAATTTTAATTATAGTACAACCCAATACATACAATAAATACAATAGAGTCCTTCTGTCTCGGGCCGTATGTGTGATAGGTTCCCTCGGAAATTTGATGTTCAAACTTCATATAACATCAAATTTCCATGGGCAGCCTATCATACGATAGTGTCTTCGACAGAAGAACCCTGTTGTTTAATTAGTATATACCAAACCAGTGGATAGTGTTTTTCGCGCGCTCTGATTGGCTACTCAAACTCGGGATAGCATTTGCTATTCACCTCCCGGCATTTTTCTGGATCTCGCGCGTGAGTTTTGCCTCTCAGAAAAAAAACTATTTGGTACTGGCTATCCACTGGTTTGCCATATACTAAAACAATTATTCACCTCAGTGTCGATGAAGAGTGGTAGATATTAATTTCACCGCCTCGCGGCTCGGCAAATATCCACCATTATTATTCAACAAATTGTCACTATGCCCATATATGGTAAGGAAACCCTTAATATCTGTTATCCGTACATGACATGACAGTGCACCGCAGATTGACCAGTGCACCGTAAATGACTAGTGCACCGCCTCAAGTGCACCGCAGATTTCTTTCATTGCCGATCGATTTCTTTCATTGCTTGTTTGGCGGCCATTTTTAAAAGGGAGACAGTTTTGGCAGTGTTCTCCGGAAACTTTAACTCCCTGGAAGGAACTTTCCACGTTTAAATGCCAGGGGCGTAGCTCCCTTTAAGCCAGTAAGCCCGGGCATACAAACCTTTCTTGGTATATTTATTATGCGAATATTTTTCTTACTTCATAGAACTAGTTTTTGGGTGATTTTTTAAAGAGCTTTGTGCGAGACAAGATGGGCGAGTAGGGCTGATGCTCTATAGACCTTCCGTGCAGCGTTCCCAGTCGCAGTTCAGGCGCTCGAGATCTTTTCCCAGGATGGCAATGGAAAGGCAAGGGGCTACTTATGCTCTATCAAGCAGATTGATTTTATTATTGCTCTATGTGCAGCAGAGCATGTTCTTTCCAACGCAGTTGCCTTGTCAACTATGTTTTAAGGAAAGAGCGTAGATCTCATCGAGGCAGCCCAAGAAGCGAGAGTGGTAATAAATATCATGGGAGCTGAGAGAAGGGATCTGTTGGTTTGGAAGGAAGTATATGAGCGGGAGTAACATTGACATTGACATTGAGCCAAGCAAGTCAAGAACAACCGGAAGGCAGCAACACAGGGTGAATGTCCCAGCCACAAACCCAGAGTTCTACTGGCAAAGAGCTGTGTAGCTCCCTCTTTCTGATCATCTAATTCAAGGAATGAATGACAGGCTCTTATCACAGGAAGATCGCTTCCTAGGCCAATAACTTCTCTCAACAAAACTGTAAGGATTAAGGAAAGACGTCCAAGATAAGATGTATGCGGCGTACAAGAACGATCTGACCGCCAAGAGAGAGAGTACGACAACGAGATGTTGCGGTGGAAAACAAAGTCGCTGCATTCAACTGAAGAACGCCAACAACTCTGGCTGATACTCTCAGTCGACTGCATAAACCCAACTCTTTATTGAAACGTTAACACCATCATCACAATCCTTCTCACGATGCCTGTGTCAACCGCAACTCCTGAGCGCAGTTTTAGCACGATGCGTAGAGTCAAGATTTGTCTACGGGCAACCGGCAATAGTGAAGACAGAGCTACTCTGAGCTCTTGCTCTAATGCTCGCGTATACAAGGACAACGATTGACGGGGAGGCCGTGGCTCTTGAGTTTTGCGGCAAGAAAAACAGGATGCTAAACTTCGGATTCCCATTAAACTTAACTTGAGATATTTAGCTGAGCATTTAGTCCAGTACAATTCGTTATAACTTCAAATTAGTTCGTGCTTGGTTGTTCAGAATTTATGACGTGAGGATGTTGTATAATAAAGTGCTTTATCTTATACAAGCCACCCTGAGCTGTAATAAAGCATGAATTGAACAAATCATAGGCAAACTTGACTCTCGCCCCCGCCCCTTGTTCTACACCCCCCTTTGCGCTGCAATCGCGAGGTATGAAACGGCCTTACAAATAAAAAATGGCTAGCTACGCCCCTGAATGCTCTCAAAAAGTCAACAAGTATTTGCCTCAGCTCACAAAGATATCCAGAGGTTGACTTGGAATTTTCATAGTGAGAACTCAACCAAGAAAATGGTATTGCGAACGAAGCAGCACACTTGCTCACGGAAAGTTGTAAAGTTGAAAAAAATTTAATTCACAGTAAGAGGACTTATTCTCGGTAAGGTAGCAGTATTTTTTTTACTTTGTCTTCTCATTTCCAAACACGAGTTTGTAAATAAGTCTTTTTTAAGCGAACGGTAGTTTCTTTGTCTTGTCATTTCCAAACATGAGTTTGTAAATAAGTCTTTTTAAGTGAACGGTAGTAATCTTCGATTTCTTGAAGTTCTGTTTTGATTTTTGTTAAGCTTAGGCTTACGTGTTGCTAGCTTTTAGCGTTTTCATCATAGAACCATAGCTTTTCTCGTTATGAAAATGCTAGTCGATGAGAATTTGTTGAATAATAAAACAATTATCCTGCTCAATCTTGCGGAATATCCCCTGATTTAGCCAACTCTGCCTACGGCCTGGTCGGCTAAGTATCAGGTGATATTCCGCGGGATTTCGCAGGATAACTGTTAAATATTCACCTCCACTTCAGTGAGTAATTGTTAAATGTGTAAACAACAAGAAATCACTGACCTCGAGCAACTGTAATGACGAATTCAACCGCAACCACGTAGGCGGCTATCTAAATAGCTTATTTACGCAAAATGAAACAACGAATTAATTTTTCTCAAAAGCGAACTGACTACGGAACAAGAATCACTTCTCCCACACAAATCTCTTAAATCTGTAGGAACTACAACTTCTTAGCCTTTAAAGCAAAAACACCCAAACATCCCAGGATAACATAGTTGTGGTGCTTTTTCTCAACGCATTATCGATTTATTGTTGAGAGCACCGAAACGATGGAGACTATATCAGCCATTTTTGAATGAGGTATATAAAACTTTCTGGAACTATTTGGTGCTGGTTATCCTCTGGTTTTGTATATACTAAAACAATTATTCACCTCAGTGTCGGTGAAGAGTGGTAGATATTTGCCGAGCCGCGAAGCGGCGAGGTCTTTCTACGACAACATATCAAAAATCACCCGACCAAATCATGCTTACGCAGTGAATACCAGCACAATTAATATCGGCAAGGAAATAAGCTTGCAATAAAAGTATGATTGGGGATAAATAGTGAAATAGTGCGCTCTTTGGTATAGGATTGGTGGAAACGTTAATAATAATAATAATAATAATAATAATAATAATAATAATAATAATAATTTAAAATACCAATATAGCGTATTTACATTTTCTGATCAATAGTGCTGTACAAACAAGTGTCGAGGAGACCCGACGCGAGGGGAGCGTGGCGTCTCCTCGAAATTTCGCACATGCCCGTGTGTATTTCGCCCGCCCCACAATCGCCATCGCCCAAATTAGAGACTACTCGCCGTCAAATAAAAAAAAAAAAAAGCAAAAACAAACAAGCATAAGACTTAGAATAAAAACGACTAAAACCGTAAAAAAGTTTAAAACGCTTAAAAGCTACCCGGGTAGCGACAAAACGTGGGGTAGGCCATGGCCTAGGCCATGGTGTAGGCCATGGCCTATCCTATGGCCTACGGGTGGTCAATTTCATAAAACAATTTACTCTTGAATGTCTTAAAATCCTCATCATAATCAAGCATAAATGCGAGGGAATTGCACCTATTAAAGCAAAAATACAAATAAGGTACATTTTGGCTCTTAAACATAAGAGTGAACCTTGTATATGGCTATTATTTGTGAGAATTATATTAGCTTACATATCTATTGCTTGACGAACAACAATGTCAAGAAAGCCTACACTGACGTCTTCAGTGATTGTGATGGTACAAATTGCGTGACTACATGGAGAATGTTGTTATATTCAGTTGCTGGTAATTCTACTTGATTACCATTAAATATGAAATAAATCAATCAATGGGAATAATTATTTAATTAAACCAGCACAACATCAGGTCTATTTAAATAGTCTGTAACTTCAGTAACTTTGCTTTGCACTAACCTTTTTAGTTTCAGCTCAGCTATACGGACTAAAATGAAAATATTCAGTACACTGTACAAAGATAATCACTGTCTGTAAAGTGAGCTGAGCTTGTTAAATTTTTATGGGAGCTAATGTTACTCGAATCAGAGAAAATTGTAATAATAATAATAATAATAATAATAATAATAATGTTTAATACTTTTATAGCGCTTTTTACATTTACATATCATCAAAAGCGCTTTACAAACTTCAAAAAATCCTCTCTAATACTAAATTACATGATTTAAACAAATTGTCTAAAAACTAAATGACTAACTAAACTATTTACATTATATTGCATAGGACAGTCAAAGAAAATTGGAATAAGCCATTTTGATTTGATTTATTTATTTGATTTATTTGTCCGTATTAACACATAAAGCGGGCTAATGGAAGAAAAAAATGTATGAGCCTTCTGTCTGGACAAAATTATTGTCTGTAATAGCTCAAGGCGGGCGTCTGTAAAGCAGGGTTCCAAGAATATACTCTTATCGGTTCCTTCTTCCTGCTCCCCATAAAGAAGAACATTTTCCGGCAGATACATGTACACACTATGTACTGTAGTTTTCAACAAACATACGGTGTTTTGTATTTGATAAAAAACATGGCCTCCTTGATGATTAATTGGGGAGGAATGCGTGACAAGCCAAAAAATACCTGAATAGGAAACTATGACAAACATTGAGTTACATTGCGTTCAAACGCCGGCAAACTCGTACAGTTGCAAAGTAAATAATTTAGCTGACGTGAAAAGGAAACTTTTGATCAACACATTACTACAATTTCATACAATAATTTTGAATGAACTAACCATATAAAATCCTATCGGAACATGCTCCTGGTTCCATGTCCTGATAGTCATGAGGTAAAATCAGTCGGGAGGGGGGGTTACTCTATTATCTGACCTTAACAGGGACGTGTGGCCTAATAGAGTATGGTTTTCACACGGTTTTGTCTTAAATGTGGTAAGGGTAAACTCAATTACCGCAAACAGCTCAACCACTCTATAAAGCTGTAAATAGATTTCTAATTACCAATGTATTAAGATAAGAAACAATTTATCGTTACCACATTCTATTCTAAGACAGGGTATAATTTTGGGTTAAACGGTTCCTGAAATAATCTGTTCTGTCTTAAACAGGGTAGCAAAATCAGCGATTTCTGTCTTAAACAGGGTCAGGGCTTGACCCACCTCCCTACTCGAGTATCTGTTGAGCACCCCCCCCCCCCCAAGGAAAAGCGGTTGTTTCTTTCAAAGTGGTTAAACTTTTTGATGACCGTTTTAACTTAGGAAATGCAGTTGTGCATCCACATGAAAGCTACAGGAAAAATTCTTTCGTCCCTAACAAATTTCTATGTAAATGAAATTGTAGTAAAATTGTTCGAACAAGGCATTTTTAGGCAAACAAGGCCTACTAGGCAAAAGGGGTGACCTTATTGTGTGGCTTAGGCCATTTTTTAGGATTACAATGTGCTGTTTTTAGGAATTGTTTTCAGAAAATTGACCACCGGTAGGCCATAGGATAGGCCATGGAATACACCATGGCCTACCCCATGGCCTACCCCACGTTTTGTCGCTACCCAAGCTACCCCCAATTAAAATAAGATAAGTGTTAATTTCTGTTTAAAAAGGTCAAGGGATCGTTAAACGACGCATTTACTAAAATATTTAATTATTAGCCGTCAAGTGCGCAATTTACGAGTCTTAAAGTGCGCAATTTACGAGTCTTAAAGCGCGCAATTTCCGAGTCTTAAAGTGCGCAATTTACGAGTCTTAAAGTGCGCAATTTACGAGTCTTAAAGTGCGCAATTTCCGAGTCTTAAAGTGCGCAATTTACGAGTCTTAAAGTGCGCAATTTACGAGTCTTAAAGCGCACAATTTCCGAGTCTTAAAGTGCGCAATTTACGAGTCTAAAAGTGCGCAATTTACGAGTCTTAAAATACGCAATTTACGAGTCTAAAGTGCGCAATTTACGAGTCTAAAGTGCGCAATTTACGAGTTTTAAAGTGCGCAATTTACGAGTCTTAAAGTGCGCAATTTAAGAAAAGTAGCAGCAATATAAATATAGACAATTGACATATTTACATAAGGCACTTTAAGATAATTTTATGGAAGTTTTTACAAAGAGGACTTGGCCCAGCTGCTGATAATGATCCGTTTGTTTAGTGCGTTCTTTTACTTACGTTTAGCTTCATATAGAGAAACGAGGAGGCGAATTGTACCTTCAAATCAGCAGTGAGTAGTGCTAGACAGACCACGCAAACTATGTCTCGTGCCGATCCCTTCACAGACAAACTGAAGGTCGCACTATACACAGACTACGGTTTTAATACTGACTCAGTGCGAAATCCGTTTGGGACCAAATGCTCCTCGGTTAAATACGACTCGTAGCTCGTGTGCACATGGCAGTTTTTGCGACCAGCAGTTTATCTACTTTAACTCAGATTTATCATTGCGTCTAAACTACTTTTACGCTTAACCAGCTGTGCCATGTTTAGACTCTTTACGTTACATAGACAAACTACAAAACGCATAAGCACAGACATCAGAATTTCTAATCAAGTTCGTCCAAAACGACTGTCGGTCTCTCTGAGACATTGTAAGGATAATGCACCAGTGAGAATGAGGCCGTAATGTGTCTAGGCAGACATTCATACCACATTAAAAAAAAAAACTTCTAATTTATGCACGCACGACAAAAAACACTGAACTTCGTCTCGAAACATGGACAGGGCATCAAGTTTTAAAAATTGTGTCTTGTTATTTATGCAAAAAAGCCTCCTAGACTACAAGCAGTCTCTCTTTCCGCTAAGAGATAGCCGAGGAAAACAAACAAGCAAGCGAACGCAAAATCACCTGCTGCGTTGAAACGTGACGCACGCGAGCCGCTAGTCAGTGAGTGAGCCGGCTCACTTGCGGCTCGACACGCGCGTCACGTTTCAATGCCGCCAGCGATTATCGCGCTCGCTCGGTTGTTAGTTTCCCTCAGCTATCCTTGAGCGGAAAGAGAGACTGCTCGTGGTCTAACCCTTTCCAATGATACCGGCTCAACTTAGAAAGTCAACGTAAATACGGTAGAAATATGAAGTCATTATTTTAAGTTGTGGCGTTTTTGAAAGACGCCTCGAGCAAGGAAATAAAAGTTCTTATGGTTTGGAAACTTTTCAAGTTCGAATGTGAACAAGTGCAGAGTAAGAGATAAGTTCCAAAAAACTATTACAAACTTCATTTAGTTTCTCAAGTGGTTTTTATTTTCAGAAACCAAGAAAAAGCTGTCCGTCTATGAAATTTCATCACTATAAACATGACGCGTCACAATTTCGATATTCAGAGAGCAAGGTGGTCAACCGAAGTTACTACAAAAGGCTAAACGTACCCTGAAAAATAGAAAAATTGTAACCAATGTAATACCGGTCGAAGCAACCCAGCAGGTCCACCTCATGTCAAAACGGCGCTCGTGATCAAACTTCGTTAACGCACAAAAACCCGTTTTCAGAAATTGTTACTACTGCACTCAACGCTAAGCGGAACTTTGTGGTGATTGCGGAGTCGAGAATGGGGAAGTAAAGTGTGGAGAGGGTGGCGCTGAATAACCAATCACGAGAGAGTAGGTAGGAATTACTATTCGAAAATACATAGCAACTACACTATAATGACTGGTCTGGACAAGGTTGGACGCAATTCGAAATTCAAGAAAAATCCTATGTTTGGTTGCGTTTGTTAAAAAAAATCTATAGGAGATTACTGTTAACGAGGTTCTATTGAGAGACCCGATCATTGTAAGACTTCGACAAGTCGATGCCCCAACACTACAGGTTCAGTTTAATTAAATTCCTCTGACGTCAAATGTATTGACTACCTTATCGCTCCACTGTTATTCACCTGGTCTCAATGTTTGGCCTACGCCGCTGATTAAATCTTTGTTAATTTTTCCTGACAGCCCGCTCAGCTCTCAGTTTAACCGAAAAAGAGAGTTGACGAGAATTAATCCTCTCGATTTCTTTCGGACTGCAACGGTGTCTCACTCTTGTCGACGTACATAGAGCTATGTCGGCTGGAGTATTATACTCCTGGTAGGGCCACCGATGCCGAACAGGTCGAAGGGTCACGAGAGACCGGACGAAGACTGATCCTCTGGCCCTCCAGGTTGGGGGTTGGGCGGTGGGCTAATAATCCGCTCCCGTAAAAACTGCTTATTACAGAAACCGAAACTAGTGTTGCCACTGCGCTCTAATGTGGAGAAGCAAAGGTACAAGATGTTAATGCCCGGTTGGATCAACGTGGGAGGCAAAGAATGACGCTTAAACCTCCGATGAAATTGCTGTCGCCAAAAGTGTGTGTGAAGATCGGGCAGTGGAACGCAAGGACAATGGTCGAGATTGACAAGTGTGCCCAGGTGACTCTGGGGATGAGTGAGACGAGATGGAATTCATAATAATAATAATAGTAATAATAATAATAATAATAATAATAATAATATTTATTACTTAATATTGTGCAAATTAACATACTTAAAGTACATGATCAAATGCGCATTACAAAAAAAGCACTATAACTAACCAAAACTAACTAACTCCTGGGGGAAGATGATGACGGCCACTTACTTTTCCACGTTAATCATCGGTAAAGCGCTTTGTCACTGTTTAGGTTCAGCTGATGGGTGAGAATTCGTGTTTGTGTGCAAAGATGGTTTTGTTTTGCACTATACTGCACACTCTGACTTGTGGACTGTCCTCGCTGGGATATGTGCAAGTAAACAATGTAGATGAGGATGCAAATTTTGCGAAGTAAGACTACAGAACGGTCAGTGCTCTTAAGCTGACAGGATAAAATGTTATGCGTTAATGCAGTGGCTGGGTTGAGAGGCTGAAGACTCATAAGTGTAATTATAGGATTGGTTTGAATGCAACCAGCCGCCATCTTGGAGTGGGTGTATAAACCCCACTGGCCGGAACGACACAAGTATCGCTTAGGAGGCTGTTGTGGACGTTAACTCAAGCGAAAAGTTTACGTAAACTGTATCAATTTGGACGTCATTTTAACGATGGGCACTTGAGAGTGACCGAAGACTCTCTAGAGAGACTTAATAAGTGGACCTCCCTCATCGAGGATAGAATTAATGCCGGGTACGTGCAAGACGTAGTAATGCATATAAAAGTATACTCGTGAGGACGAAAAAAGCGGATCACGAAAAAAATAATATGGGGACGAAATTATCATTTTCTACTTTGAGACTCTTCAGCACACCGAATAAAAGCTGAGCTTTCCTATCGGGCTTCGCACCCTTGGATTCTGTACCCGGAAAGACCAGTGCTAATCCAGACCTCAGTTTAAACCGAGGGTATCCTGGTCATCCTGGTTCTTGTGCGTTCTCACTCCACGTGCAGAAAATCCTGGTTTACCCTGGTCTCTAAATAACTAGGCGTATTTGTTTTCAAAGCTTGAGACGTCTGGTGACCCTTGTAGGTTGGTCACCCTAGTTTTCAAACTAACCAAAGCTAAATCCCGAGCCTCGGTAATTGTCTTGGTAGCTTCACCATATGTGCACACACACAGGTCATCAGTACATAATGACGTAACTGAACTGAAAATGTTTAGATACACACTGGTATTCCTTTAAACAGGAGTATTCCCACTCAGTTGATTGCAGATTGCGACGTTTCAAAATTGCTGTGGTTTGTAAGTTTGGAGTGCTTCTTTTGGAAATTTGAAATCGGAAAAATTTACAAAATAAAACAAAATTGCGTGCGACCAATCTATGTTATAATTGATTTATACATCTTGAAAAGGGAACACCAAACCGCGTTATGACTGGCATACCCTAGGTTCTCGGATTCCTGATTAAATAATTATTATTGGACTTTTTTAAACAACGATAACTCAAGATGGACACTGCGTAAGATTCCTTTATTTCTACAAACGTACAAATTTCGTATCAAACTGCCATAAAAGTTTACAAGCAAACGAAGATGACCTTAAAATTTAATCTAACATATTGTATGGTGTCTTTGCCATTACTTATTTAAGCTATTTAATTATTTATTTACCTATTTACATACATATTTATTTACAACTTAAGCTTTCATTCTTTTACAACGTACGTGTGTGAACAGGCTCCACGATGGGGAACTAACGCGAGAAAAAATCGGCGACCGAAGAAAACGAATGGACCAATCTGTCACCGGTTCGCTTCGTTAACCAATCTTTTTTTCGTTATTTTCCAACTTGTTATAGTGAAAAATAGCGGCCCGAGTGGCCCCTAAAAAAACCAATAAGGGCACTACAGGGCCCATTAAGTGGTTCACTACAGTTCAATAATTCACTGAGCTTCTTGGCAGGGGATGTGGGCAAATCACTTCACAATACAATATCTTTAGCGGGGCTGTACGTAGGGAATTTCACAATAGACATGCTCCTCACCTCCCTGAAGGTCATTCGCGTTGATCACATCCATCTCAACAGATGTGGGGTTCACGTTTCTTCCTGGAGCGGTGCTCACACCTTTCTTGGTCTCTTCAACAAGGTTCACATTCTTTTCCTTAGCAGACTTCACAGATCTTCCAGCAGGGAAACTCACGTATCGTTCAGTGGAAGAGTTAACATTTCTACCAACAGCAGGATTGATAATTTTTTTAGCAGCAAGGTTTGGATCTTTTGCAGTGTTATCAGACCTGGCATCACCCACAGTAGCGTATGCATTGTTCATATATGCATCTCTCCCTGGTACAGAGTCAAAATTGCCACCAAATCCAACTCCTCAAAAGAAAGGAAAACAACAGTTAATCATTATTGGTTGATTCAACTCAAAAAAGGAAAAAACAGCAACAACAGTTAACATTGTTACCCAGAACACAACTTGTGTTAACCCTTAAACAAAATTCTCCAAACTGATTCATTGTATTCTCCATAATTTTAGCCTGCACAAGGAACGGTTGCACTCTCTTCTACGCTTTGTGTCAGGCTGATAACTTTTACAACGTGGTGACATTACAGTGAGTTCTTTGGTCTGGAAATAGATTTGCTTAGAAGGAGAGGACATTCTTTAAGACCTCAATTGAAAAATTTCTCGGGATACGCCACATTGGAATTTTCATCGGAGACAATCGGCATACATAGGGTGTGCAAGTATCAAAGTGCGAGTTCAGACTACACAGGCATTTCAAACATTATTCAGACTGGTACCTAAGGGCAATTTACAGCAAAACAAAATATAAAGCAAGGGAGCTCTTGTGGGAGACTTTATTTTGAGAACAGTCAACTGCTTTTCGCTCCAAATGAGTCGAACACTTTAGAAATTTGGTAGGTCTTTGCCCGATGATCGGCAGTTATTTTCATATTCAGCTCTGGTTTTGGCTTCTTTCTCTCAGCAATAAGTAAATAATTTTCTGGTAACATCAAATGGATTCTCCGTCCTGCTGTAAGAAAGGTTGAATACACATGATATCTAAATGCAAACAATCTTTAACATACTTAAATCCTTGTTCTTTTTAATCTTCCTTTTCATGCAGAACCACATGGCCACCAGTCCCACAGCCACGCCCAGAACAACAAGCCCTGCTGCTATACCTATATTCCTGATGGTTGTGTCAGCTAAATGAAAGAAAGATTTCAACGTTTATTTTATGCTACGTAAGATTGCAATCAATTTCGACGTTTCTCAAATGCTGCAATCAACGTGTTATTGTTCACATTAAAAAGCTCGTAAACTTGGAGATTTTATCCTAGGGAATTGGCTGTATGGACAGATTGCAGGACAGCCGTGCATAGCAAAGGTTCCCGTGTGTTATCTTTTTAGGAAAGCTTCTGCATGCATGTCATGACCAGCGTGTAGGGCTAGTTTGTCAGAGGAATTTTTAAGCATTTTGTATTATCATTGTAAAGTTCTAGTTTAGATTTTTGATCATATTGCACATGTTAAGTTGCGCATAATAAATCATAATTTATTATGCATATTTATTATATAGACAAGAGTGTTTTAGTGAAAAATAGAACACTCGTAAAGTTCATAAGAAACTACATTCGGGAATGAATAGCGTATTTTCCATATCCTCACTAGTGAGGATATCGATGACGTCCTTTCCCGCTTTTACTCTGTTGTTTGTGCAAAAATACTCTTGTCTATATAACAAAAAGAAAATTACACGACGGCTTGAAGATACGAATTTTATTTTCTCACTCGCTGCGCTCGTTCGTAAAATATTGTTTTAACCACTCGAAAATAAAAATTCATATTTTTGCGACGTCGTGTAATATTCGCTATATATGTGTTATGTATGATAAAGAAAAATTTCGATTTTCCAGTGAGCCATTTTGTACAAAAGCGAAACTTAGTCACGAGAAAGCGTTGGAGCTGGCCTGGACAACGCGATTGCATGGAAAATTCTCATCCAGGCTAGTCGAGATCCCGGCATCGCGATAGGGGGTGCCCGGCAAGTCGGGCTGAGACTTTTCCATGTAATCACGAAGTTGATTTTTGGTGTGTTTAAAAGACTTGGCGTAATCCCGGCAAACGGAGCCAGCCCGCCTCATGCATCTGAAGCTTTAAATTAGAAACATGTAAAAACTACTGTTAATTGAGAAGTACATACTTAGCAATGGTTTAATCTTGTAGATAGCTCACCTTCATCTTTATCTTCATCTTGCTGCTTGTCAACTGAAAAATGAAAAATAACGAAATTTTAAGGCTTAATTGATTGAATTTGAAATCGTCCAGATTGTTTATTTGACTTCACAATGAGAGAAAACAATAAACATTATCTTTACCGTTGCCTCTTGAGCTTGGAGTAGTACCATCTATGATTGCCTCGCATTGGACCCCAAGAAATCCCTCCAAGCAGATACAAGTGTATGATCCGTCTCCATATATGCAGGTTCCTCCATTAAGGCTAATGTAAAAAATAACGAAGTAGTTTAGATTCAGTGGAACCTGCCCAAATATTCAGCGTATTGAATTGACCAAGTGAAGGTTTATCTTTTTGAGGAAACCTAATATCGTCTCAGAATTTGAGATTAAGCAACAATTTAACAACTTATTCTCTGTAATTTTTAGTTAGCTCTGTAACTAGTGTGCGAAAGCAACGGTTCCCTATTTAATGACGAGTGTTTAAGAGAAAAAAGTAATGGCTCGAACTCTTAAAATTTGGCAAAAATGTCACCACTTGTTTCGTTGCAAGTTGCAGGAAAAATTGTCTTGTGTAACAGTGCCTTTAGATCGGTAACTAAACAAACAGGTCAACTCCAACCATTTTCTGGTAATCAGTTTATTCCGCGGTTTGCGCATAAATCCCTGTCACCTTCCATAGATCTTTCAACTGCCAAACCTTGTTGGTCCTTTGACAACTTTCACTGACCAATTGAGAATGTTAATTAATTTTTATGAACAGTAGTATCAACAGTCACATTAGGTCTCCACAGAGAGTGAGAGTCAATGCAGCCCACTGTGCTTGCGCTTTTATCACACCAAAGTAAAACTTAAAACAAAATCCATATTTACATACCATGGCTCTGTATCGCAGCGATTGATTTCTAGAAATAGAAAAACTGGATTGGTTAATGAAAATTATCATTGACTGGACAAAGGTAATTAACTTCGGTTAACTGATAAAATTTGCAGATTGTATTGTCTACTTACGTTTAAATGTATGTACGCAAAACTTCACTATATTTATTTAGTACGTTTGGCCACTCCTGTATTTACCCATGGATAGACGTGTTAAAAAGAGAAACAAACAAACGCTTATGCATTTTCGGCAAGCATCTAAAGTTTTGGCTGGCTTATATGCTGTTGCAGCCTACATCTGGGTTGTATATGGAGAATTTCGTTAAGAAGAAGAAAAGCAATTTAAGAAATTCTCTTACCAATGTTACAGTGTTTGCCAGTGAAGCCTTGATTACAGGTGCATTTATATCTTAGATCAGGTAACATCTGACAGGTGCCATTAATACATGGCTTCTTCATACATGGAGTTTTTTCACAGCTGGCACCACTGAATCCTGGTGGGCAAAGGCAACGGCGGTATCCTCGCTCGTTAAAACATATCCCACTGTTACTGCAGCCCTGTTGGGCACAGTAGTCTATGGGACGCTCGCAGTGACGGCCTACAAGTGGAGATGTCAAAAACCTTGAGTAGCTGAAACTGAAGACTTCTGTTCACAATGAAAAACTTTCATATTAGAGTTTCAAGTACGGTATTCTAAATGTTTGTTTACACTTAAACATACTTGGTTAAATTACATGTATATGACTGCATATTAAAGTTTTAATACATTACATAGCATCGCAGTTATGTAAGCAACGTAAGCAGATTCACAAAGAAAAGCCGCAAAAATTCAGGCTGTAAACATTGACCCTGCGCCGAGATATATAGCTCCCAGCTGGCTTGATAGCTCAGTTGCGATGGTCGTTCATGTATTTAGTAAGTAAGTATTTAAGGAAAGGCTTGCAGGATATTTGTTAAATATTGCAAGAAAAGGCTGGGGAAATGAAAATAGGAAAATTCGCAAAATCGAACACATTGTTTTTGAGGCTATAAGAGCGATTTCTCCTATAAACAACATCTACACGAACGCGCCTAACCTGTAAAACCTAGAGTACAATGGCAAGTGTAATTTGCTATCTGATCCACACATGTCGCATTGTTCAGGCAAACGACTGATGCACAATCGTCGGTATTGTTACTGCATAATGGGCCCTCAAAACCTCTAGCACATTTGCATGTGTACTGTGCAATGCCATCAACACATTCAGCTCCATTTTGACATTGATGACCTGGAAAAGATTGTCGAGATATTATCATACGAGGACTAGGCTGCTGAATAACATTTTTACTGTAATGGAGTTGAAATGTGAAGAATCATGAACTAGAAAAAAATGTGGCTCAAATGACGAATGCACAGATCAATTTTGTCCGTGCCACACTAAGCACTAAAATTAAACACAGCGACGACACAACGTTTCCTTGTTGTTGACGCTGGGATAGTATTGACCATAGAAAATTTGTGTATTCAACTCATATTTACATGACAAATAAGAGACTGAGCTCCATTACTTTGCATTTTTAGGGACAACCAATGTATTAACAGCGAAAAGTTGATATATGGAAGAAACCGACTGACACAGTGACATTCGCCGGCTGTGGCTATCCAATATGGTTTATCCTTGGAACGATGCGCCGTGGCAAACAAGGCAACCCTTCATGGAAGGCCTTCCTCTAAAAGGTTGTTACGATACCGTAATGTTCCAGGAAGGTAGAAAAAAAGCCAAGTGAGAATTTTAGACAAGGGTGAACTGTTATTAAAGAAGAGATAAATCAACCAAGCAAGTACCAAATACCAAGTGTATCTCAACACGTAACTCATACTGGATTAAACTACTGCAGGTATAAAGAGACTGAATGCTGTTGAAGACAGCCCACATATTTATTAGTTAAATTACACACCCTGACAATCGTCAATGTTTTCATCACAGAGCCTTCCTGTGAAGCCATTGTGACAGACACAAGTGAAGTTGTTGATGCCGTCTTCACAGGTGCCATTGTTACACAGCGACGGTGGTGTGCAGTCATTGATGTTAGTTTCACAATCCTTGCCAGTAAAACCAACAGGACATAAGCACTGGACAAAATAAGAAAGAGAACTTAAACTAGTGCGTGAATTAGAGTTTTGCATGTGCAGTGTTCAACTGATAAAACTGACTATCCAGCAGGTCCTTGATATTTGTTCATTTCGTTCAATGACAAAGTGTAGTTTAGATCATTTTTATCGATAAGGACGTTGCATCGCCTTTCTGAGACAAACTAAACAAACATAAGCGATCAACGTTCATGCTTCTGTTTCATGGGTTTTCTTCACATAGTTCGTCGTCTGAATAAACAGGCAGGTACAACAAGATACACTACAGCCCACCGAATGTCTGACCCAGAAATCCGTCTGAAAAGCCGATAGTCTGTCTTGGCAAGCCCTGCCAAGCGGCTAAAGCACGGAATAGTGGACTAAAGTCATCAAAACATCATACCAACCTTGTAAGAAAATACATTATGGTATACAAGTAACTATATAGCTCTTCAAATACTTTGTCTTAAATTTATTACAAGAATTGAAACAGACTTCAACTTTTCCCCCCTGTTGAGAACAAATTCTTACAACGTAATCCAGATGCAGATCCCAGCAGGTTCCACCATTCTTACAAGGGTGAGTGGAACACTCGTTTATTGCCTTGTCACAAGTTCTCCCAAGGTACCCTGCAGGACAGTCACAGCGAAAGTTGTTCACCTCATCATGACAGGTTCCTGGACAAAAAAAAAACAAAAAACAAAACAAAAACAAAAAAACGAGAAAAATGATACAATAAAACCCAGATTAGTAAAACAAAAATCATTGAAGAATAGGTAGATGTTAAAAACGATGTCCACCAAGAAAAGAATGTCGGTCAAGATCAGCCATTTTTGTCTATATCCGTTGTCAGAGAGAAACGTCAGACGTACGTATTTATACACGTCTTTGGATAAAAAGAAAATCTAACGACGTACATTATGTCATAAAATGTTCTTTAATGTGTACACGAAATGCAGGATATTTTTTTCGGTTTGGGCCAATTTTCTTTTGAGCTAAAATTTGCTGCCTCCCTCTGGAGTCAATAATAAGAAGAACCAAATGCCTTTTCCAAGTCGTTGTATTTTCAAGAAGTTTCACTGTAGCACACGTACAAACGTTGAGTCTTGTGAGAACTTAAATGAACTCGTGTTTTCACCGCAAAGGGGACGCCAAGTCAGTGTAGAGTAACCAAGATTTACACATAGCGAAGAACGAATGCCTACCTCCACTTTTACAAGTACTTGGTGTGCAGTCATCGATGTTGGTTGAACAATTGACGCCGTTGAATCCTTCAATACAGTTGCACCTGTATCCGTTGATCTCGTCAATGCATGTGCCATTGTTTTCACACGGATCTGGCTGGCAGTCGTCAATGTTGGTTGAACAATTGACGCCGCTATACCCATCCAGACATTTGCACCGGTACCCACTGATTTCGTCAACACAGGTCCCATGGTTTTCACATGGATCTGGGTGGCAGTCGTCAACGTTGGTTGAACAATTGACGCCGCTGAACCCCTCCTGGCATTTGCACCTGTATCCATTGATCTGATCAATACACGTACCATGGTTTTCACAAGGATCTGGCTGGCAGTCATCGATGTTGGTTGAACAATTGACGCCGCTGAAACCCTCAATACAGTTGCACCTGTATCCGTTTATTTCGTCAACACAGGTCCCATGGTTTTCACATGGATCTGGCTGGCAGTCGTCAATGTTAGTTGAACAATTGACACCACTGAATCCCTTAATGCAGTTGCACCTGTATCCGTTTATTTCATCGATACAGGTCCCACTGTTTTCACACGGATCTGGCTGGCAGTCATCTATGTTGTTTGAACAATTGACACCGGTGAATCCCTCAATACAGTTGCACCTGTATCCGTTGATTTCGTCAATACACGTACCATGATTCTCACATGGATCTGGCTGGCAATCATCAATGTTAGTTGAACAATTGACGCCACTGAATCCCTCCATGCAGTTGCACCTGTATCCGTTGTTCTCGTCAATACAGGACCCATGGTTTTTACACGGATCTGGCTGGCAGTCGTCAATGTTGGTTGAACAATTGACGCCGCTGAATCCCTCAATACATTTACACCTGTATCCGTTGATTTCGTCAATACAGGTTCCATAGTTTTCACATGGTGTTGGAAGGCAGTCATTTATGTTCTCTTCACAATCATGGCCAGAAAAACCTACCACGCAGTCGCACTGATAATCATTGATCATATCCTATGAGAAAAAAGGAAACCTTCCATCTGAGCTAAAGTCTAAGTCAACATGGAGATGACAGCTGTAAGACTAAAGTTAAGTTCAATCACACAACAAAAACGTCAGTTACCTCTAACAAAAAATGACGTATTTACGACCCTTTCAATAGAGTTATATAAGACAAGAGATTCTTGTATAAATTGTTGCACCTTTTGTTCGGCCGCGCTCATAATCATTTAGACACGTCTTAACTCACAGCAGCTTGGAGTCCTTTATAAGACTTAGATAAAGCGGGAGAAACCATTTATATAAGCTAATTGCTGCATTCTTATTTGTGAAAAGTACTTAGATACGAGGTAAATTATTTATTCATATATAAATTACTATATATGTAACTTGATGTTGTATAAAAGCCCTGCACAGAGTGCAATAATACTCGCGATCAATTGCTGGGTCACCGAACCAAGAGCGTCTTGGAACTGTTAAACTTTTACCATGAAATCTTGTTCTGTAAACAACCATAATCATGAGGGATTTCCATGTGTGTATCCTCCATGTTTGATGAAGAGTAGTATGACAAGTCAAATGCTAAATTAAAGCTCATCTAAGTCCAACAATTACATTTCAGCATGAAATTACTTTGGGTTTTTTTTCAGAAATACCTTGCACGTCGCTCCATTTCTGCATTTATCCTGCTGACATTCATCAATGTCTGAAAAGAAAATTGTCACTAAAGTATATACTCAGTTTTTAAAAACACTGCAGCTGAGAAAAAAGCAGACTGATCCCTTCAAAAATGGTAAGGACCGTAAACAGCTAAAATGGGAAAGCCAAAATTCCTTGCAAGGGCAACTCAACTCGACGAACAATTTGAATTCGCATCTTCAGCGTTTACCTCCCATCACTCAAACTTTCTCTGAGAGTTTAGTTCACAAACATTTTAGTGAAGTTCCCTGGACGGTTCGAATTGTAGAGATTGGGGGGAAATTAATGTTTTACCTGTTTGACAGTTGGCACCTTCAAATCCAGGAGCGCAGGTACAAGTGAAGTATGTCCTGAAATTTACACAAGTGCCACTGTTTTGACAAGGATTAGCGACACAAAGGTTGATTTCTGAGAATAAAAGCAAACATCAGTGATCATCAATATGTATTACCAATAGTTTGTTCTAACCACTATCTTCCACTTACTGTACGGTTAGTGTTATCGTATTGAGTATTGAAAATGAGATCGACCACATCAGTAATAGCAGTACTGTAAGTAGTAAGTCCTGTCAGATGTAATGGTCCCAGACACAACCAGGACAAAGAATGGATCAACACAGAAGCCATAAAGAAAATCGACAAGAAGGAAGAAAAAAAGGAAAAGATAATGAACGGCGAAACGAAGTTAGCGAAAAAAGAAGCACAGAGAGATCGAGTTTACTAAAATCCACCTGGAAATGCGTAGAGATATCGGGTAAGGCTAGAAAGTAATGAACATTGATAAACGTTCGGGGAAGCAAAAAGATAGCAGTGAAGCAGCACAAAAATACAAATGGGACGGCAATGCCAAGGAAAACAAAACTTTAAGTGTTAAAACGTGTGTATACATGTCATTTTATTGTACTTCGCGATCATTCCAACTATTTTAATTTGACTGATATAGCGGAACTATCAGCGGGAACTGAATTTGTAGGGAAGGCGCTCAAGTTCCCGTAGAGAAAGGAAAATTCACCATCGTGTGTTCCTGTTCTCCACAAACGGCCTCACAGTTGTCCTCACCAAACAGCAGTACCATCAGATACTTCATATAACTGGTACCAGTCCAATCCATGGTAGACTTAATAACACCGCAAAACCCAGCAAAGAGGAAATAGCAAAAACAACTAGGAACCCCGTACAAAATGGAATCAAAAGCGCTTGGTCTGAATGGTTTCCTAGCGGAGTTTTTGTAGGCAGATATAAACATCTCGACACAGATGTTGCACGAGTTCTTTAGGAAGGTCTGGGAAAAGGACTTTATCGATGATAACTGGAAGCGATAGACGTCAGCTCGTTTACACAACGTCCGTTGCACTGTCATCGATAGATAATGGTGGAGGGACGGAGGAAAATGTGATAATGAGAACTGGTTTCCTTCCACTTAGACCTGTAAGTCCAAGGGCAGCAGAACTTTGGATTTCCAGTGAAACCAAAGCAAAGACAGCTTAGAAGCGTGGTGGAGCTAAACCTTTTGGTTGACAAACAGCAACCCGGTGGTGCTCACACTACTTTATTGGGGTCAGATGGCCGAATGTCATCAGCAAAGAATATCTCTGGATACTGATTCGATAATGACGCTAAATCAGATCAGAAGCTAAAAAGGGAAATGGGTTGGGTTGGCCATGTTCTTAGGAAATCGCCTAAAAAAGTAAGCAGGCAAGCCGTCTTTTGGACCGGCTCATGGGAAGAGGTCGTGGGGAGACCTCAAGAGACCTGAGGGACGATCAGCCCCCGAACAAGATCTGATCTGTGGCAGCTAGATTTACGCTGGAGCAACTTCGAACAGGATCTTCATCAACAACAACAAGCTTTATTTGCATGACTATAAATCATTACAGTATTGCAAAAGCATTTTAATATAGCTATAAAGAAAGTCAAGAAATACAATAGAAAAAGAGGAAAAAGAATTAACTCTTAATTATGAAACTATATTGATATAAAACTGTTTCGCAAACTAAAACATGCCGAAATAAACTTTACCAAGTGCTTATTAATAAAATAACCACTGGAGTTCATCAACTCTATAATTATCTAGACATACTAGTGAAGGGAGACTGTAGGTTTAACTCATTCATTCCCAACCTTTTACAAAAAAACTGCTATTTTAAGGAGTGACGTTGTAATTTGGCGCCTGTCTACGCCAATGCAGGTCCAAATGTCTATAACTTCTGCAGCACGGAAATTTAACTTTTCTTTTATTTCCGAGGTTGCTTGGCAAATTTGATTTCGGGCAAGCGCTCAGTCCCGTTGTTTTTGGTTCTCAATTCAATTTTTTTTGGTTTTGTATGCCATTTGCTAGTCTTTCCTTGGATTAGTAAAGACTTCACTTAAATTTTCAGGAAAGAAGTTTTCGACTAGAAGTGTCAACCAGTGCCAGGAAACTTTTTTCCATTCCTCTTTGTGTAATTCGGGACTAGTGAGCGCTTTATTTTAGGCACTTTTTGTTAGACGTGTGCTAGGTGCATCAATTGGTTATCAGGGTCCCAAAGGGGTTTAGGGCTCCAGGGCTCCAGGGCTCCACAATGGAAAATTCAGGGCTGTAGGGCTCCATCATTTCACTTCAGGGATCCATGTAGCCAGTATCAGCATCTTTGTCCAGGCTCCAAGTCAAGAAAGGTTTCGGGCTCCAGGCCCCAAAACAAAAAGATTGGGGCTCCAGGGCTCCAAATAACTCTTCCCCCCTTACTTTGGGACCCTGGGTTATCAAAAAATCTGCTGTCACTCAAAATGATGACGTCACAAACTGAACAAGGATAATGGTTCTTAACGGGCGGTTTTGGGCGGCACGGGAGTCAATGGGTTAAATTAACTGAGGAACTAACACCTACACGGGTTACTGTAGCTTCGTATTTTTATGTTAGTTAATCTTAATTGATATGTGTTATTGCCACCGTACATGAGACATTTGGCTATTACACGCGAACACCTTAATTTTCCTGGACGACCACTTTTCCAGGAATTTTGGGTGCTCGCCTACTTGAGCTTACATTTATTGTATTTCAAATTACACGCAGAACATCAACTTACCAGTAAGACAGTTTTGTCCTGTCCAGCCCGCCAAACAGATTTTATTTCCCGTGGTGTCATCACACCTGTAATGTCCACCGCTGCCATCCCGCGCGACGCAGTACGTATTGCAATCTGCACCATAGTAATTAGAATCACAGTAAACACGAACCGTAATTCTGGTACTGGATCTTTTTCCTGTCAACTAAGAAGGACACAAAACAGATTTCAATTTGTGGGCCTTTCACCTGGAGACTTTAGAAAGCACATTCGCAATTTTGAATTCCAAACTATGTCGCATGAGGATTCTTTTATTCTGTCACTTACCGAAACTGGAGACAAGGACAACAACCACAATAACGACAAAAAAGGTGATCGCATTGACATCCTTAAAGGACGTTTTTCATTATTGTATAGTCAAAACTATTGTTACTTTACAGTCAAGGTTGTTTACAACATCTCCCCTTGCATCGCTTATACGTTGCACAGAAGGTATTTCCGCAAACGTTTTAGCTAATATTGACTGTAGCACATTTTTGAGGTCTAGTGCCTGACCCGTTGCTATCAGGCCAACTACCCGGTTTAAAACTATTAAATGCTATCGCGCACTTAAGACTTGCAGTCTTCTGATCTCACCGTTATACTCCTAGCTGTAGCACTCTGAAGGTCCTTGTTTGCTGGAATGTTAGGGACGTTAAATTGAATAACGTCAACAAGATCATCAGCGTGCCCAACACCGAAAAGATTTCCACTATCGTCATCCCACACTTCCAACTGAATGCCAAATGCTCTCTGAAAAAGAACACAAGCTAGCTAAGATTCCCAGCATCAATTCAAATTATTTAATTGGCGCCTGGAAGAAATGGTTGCCTGTTGTACGTATATATCAGTCTTATATTGTGGCAACCTTGGTATATTTGAGGTGTGGTAGCTTGATCTTACACCGTGACCAACTCTGATGACTTAACTCAAGTTAATTCACTTAACTGAGGCCACGCACTCTACACTTGAAACTTCATAAAACAACTCTTACACTGTTAAAGAAAAGTTAACGAATTACTTTTAAAAAACGGGTAGCTAAGGCGAGGGTTGGGGGGAGGCAGGACAGCCAGGTTGAGCTTACATGAAGTGGGATGTAAGTTCACAGCAAGTGTCTGCCACCAGGGAAGAGCACTGTGGAGTTGATAGCTGAATGTTTTGGTATCCATCTATTAACTACTGACTTTCAATTCTACTTTAAAACTTCATTAAATCTTCAATTTTTGGAAAAAAGCAAATTTCACAAATGACTTCCCGCCCCCGCCCCCCAACTCCCCTTTTTTGACAGTTCTCAGACATTTTTTTTTAAAATCACCTGGAAAACGTGGCATAAAATCCCAACTACAGTCTAATGGAGGTATTTTTTATTAAGGAAAACCTTAACGAGATAAGGCGGTTTTTAATTGACTGTCGAGAGTAATTTGAGTTTGCTTTGGTTTTGCTTTGGTACATCGTGTGATTGGTTAAAATGGCTCACACCGTTTTTGTTTCACCAATTCAGAAAAATAATACTATAAAAACCACACGTGACTTGCTCGCACGCGTTTTCCCGCGCTTGACGCCTGTAGCACGTTTTTGCTACGGGTTCTGATTGGCCCATTGTGTTGCTTGTGTCTTTTGTGATTGGCCAGAGTAATTCCATAAAACCTTTCTAAGAGAGAGGAAAAATTGTAAAGACTAGTTTGCCCCTTAAACTTTCTCTTAAGAATTTGAAAATCTTACCGGCCAAGGTCCATCAAAGTGATAAGTCAAAGGGTTTGTGAGGCTGTTGGCACCAACTGTCTGTCCATTGCCAGGAAAGGAAAAACTGTCGTCGCCTAAAATGTATGTCTCCCAACGCTTCCAAGCATTAAGAAAACTAAAAAATGACATTGGATATGTTGCGACAAAGAGCTTGAAGAAATTGTCACAATCATTTGGGCACCAACCAAACGCCCCACAACAATCACAGCAAGATCCAGCATTGTCTTTAGAGCTTGGGTTATTGTAATCCACCAACTGAATGGACAAGGTTCCCTTGGCAATGACAGGCTGCAACAAAAAGAGAATATACTTTTTTTCGTACAATGCGGTAGGGGCAAGATTCTCTTGTCAATTCCCCTAAAAATCGTTTAAAATTGTACGATCGTTAATTGATCAAACACTAACTTAAACTCCCCAGCACTGAACCAATGAATTCATTTTTGGCAAAGGCGAATAAGGAACAAGAATCACTTCTCCCATACAGTCAAATCTCTTAAATTTGTAGGAACTATAACTTTTTAGCCGTTAAAGCAAAAACACCCAAACATCCCAGGAGAATTGACCGCAGAAAGCGGTCGAAAATTTAGTTGTTTTTTACATTTTAGATCTGTTTTAAACGTTTTTAAATTAAATAACATAGTTGTGGTGCTTTTTCTGAACGCATTATTGATTTATTGGTGAAAGCACCCAAACGATGGAGACTATATTAGCCATTTTTGAATGAGGTATATATAAAACTATCTAACACGTAGTACATAGAGGACGAATTGAGTGAATAAATAAAATGTAATTGGACTAAACCCACCCCGTGTTTTCGTTACATTTATGTGTGTTTGCGGTGCGAGAATTGAATAGAAAGGTGGGACAGCACAGTACAGGTGTGCCGATCATTGAAGCTGCTTCTTGCCCGAATACATCTGAATTGTACTGACAGTATCTGCGCGGATCTTTGGACAATGCGCTGCCCGCCTCGGATCAGTTCATGTACAAGTCAATTTGGAGGAATAATTTTAAATATGTAAATGGCAAGAAATCACTGACCAATGACGAATGTTACTGCAATCACATCAACTGAACACACGATTTCTATGACAACATATCAAAACTCACCCTACCAAATCATGCAGTAATCAGTGCGTAATCGTGACTTCAAACTATTTTGCTTACGCAGTGAATACCAGAAGAAAAAAATCTGGGCAAAAAAACAAGCTTGAAATAGAAGTATGATTGGCTATAAATAGTTTTAGTGCACTCTTTGGTGTAGGATTGGTGGAAACGATAGCGCTATTTACGTTTTCTGATCAATAGCACTGTATAGGTGTGACTGAAAAGAAACTGAAAATACAAACAAACAAGAATAAGACTACGAATAAAAATGTAAAAAATTGAACAGCTTAAAAAGCCACCACCCCAATAACAAATGACTAAAAACGTTTAAAAGCCGTCCGAAAAAGATGAGTTTTTCATTTCGGTTTAAAAAGGTCAAGAGATCGTTAAATCACTCATTACTTTAAATTCATTTCAAATTCTAAAGGTTGTATAAGATTCATTTTTATTTGAATGAATATCAAAGCTTATATTAGTGAGTCTTTTTTTAGCGAGTTCTTTCATTTATTTTTAGTCTCATAAACTTAAGACGAACGAGGAAGCGAATTGTACCTTCAAATCAGCAGTAAGTAGCTGTAGACAGACCACGCATACTCTGTCTTGTGCCGGTCTCTTCACAGTCAAACTGAAGGGCACACCATATACAGACTACGGTTTTAGCACTGACTTAGCGCAAAATCCGTTGGGGCAAACGTGAGCTAAACAGTGACAGCAGTGTTTAGCTCCTAGGTTAAATGCGACTCTCAGCTTGTGCGTACATGGCAGTTTTTTGCGACCAGCAGTTCATTTACTTCATCAGTGCGTCTTTGACTTAGCTTATGTCCCAAACTGACGGAGGCTTTTACGTCGATTAACCAGTGCCGTCTTTACGTTACATCAGATAGACAAAACTACAAAAAGCATTAATTATAAGCAGAATTTCTAACCCAGAACTTCAGAATTTCTAAGCCATATTCGTCCAAGACATCGTAAAGGTATTGCGTCAGTGCGAAGGCAGCTGTGATGTGTCTAGGCAGACATTCATAACAAATTAAAAAAACTTCTAATTTATGCACGCACAACAAAAACATCACTGAATTTTTTCTCGGAAGACAGGGCATCAAGTTTTAAAAATCGAGTCTGGTTATGTTAGGCAAGAAAGTCTACCCTTTCCAATGATACCGGCTGAACTTGCAAGTAGAGAGCCAATGTTATTAATTAGGCCAGAAATATGAAGTCATTATTTTAAGTGGTGGCGTTTTAGAAAGATGCCTCGAGCAAGAAAAAAAAAGTTCTCATGTTTTGAAAACTTTTCAATTTCGAACGTGAGCAAGTGCCGAGTAAGAGATAAGTTCCAAAAAACTATTACAAACTTCACTTAGTTTTTCAAGTGGTTTTTAGTTTCAGAATCCAAGAAAAAGCTGTCCGTCTATGAAATTCCATCACTATAAACATGACGCGTCACAAATTCGATATTCATAGAGCAAGGTGGTCAACCGAAGTTACTACAAAGGCTAAACTTACCCTGAAAAATTGAAAAATCGCAACCAATGTAATAACAGTCGAAGTAATCCAGCAGGTCAACCTCATCGTCAACACGGCACTTGTGGTCAAAATTCGTTAACGCACAAAACCCGTTTTCAGAAATTGTAACTACCGCAATCAACGCCAAGCGGAACTTCGTGGTGAACGAGTCGAGAGTGGGTAAGTGAAGCGTGGAGAGGGTAACGCCGATTATCCAATCACGAGAGAGTAGATAGTAAATACTATTCAAAAATACATAGCAACTACATTATAATGTCCGGTATGGACAAGGTTGGACTCTTTCATTTTCAATAACACCGGAATTCAAGAAAAAGTAGTTGCATTTCTTAAATAATGATAATAATAATAATAATAATAATAATAATAATAATAATAATAATAATAATAATAATAGAAATATTAATAATCTCTATACGAGATTATTGTTAACGAGCTTCTATTGAAAGACCTAATCTAAAGGTCTAGTTAAAAGTGAAAGTTAGGTCCGCTTGCTCTTAATTAAATTCCTCTGACGTCAAATGTGTTGACTACCTTATTGCTCCACTATTATTCGCCTGGTCTCAATGTACACCGACGTTTGGCCTACCCTGATTTGATTTTTGTTTATGTTTCGTGACAGCTCAGCTCTCAGTTTAACCTAAAACGAGAATTGACGAAAATTAATCCTCTCGCTCTCTTTCGGACTGCAACTGTATCTCACTCTTGTCGACGTACGGCTTGTGGGTTTTCTAAGAGTTTAATCCTGTCTGATTTTTCATTAGAAGTGAAACGTCCGAGTTTCAAACTCTCGGCCGAGGTGTGGCTTCCTTTTTACGCCCACTTCAATATGACGGACGTTTCGTTTTTTCTTTGGATTAAACACCAGTTTACTTTTTCAGGTTAATCATCGGTTTACTATTTAGGGTAAAGCGTTTTGTCATTGTTTAGGTTCAGCTGATGGGTCAGAATTCGTGTTTGTGTGGCAAAGATGGTTTTGTCTGTTTTGCACTACACTGCACACTCTGTCTTGTGGACTGCCCTCGCCGGGAATGTGCAAGTAAACAGTGCAGATGTGGATGTAAATTTCGCGAAGTAAGACTACAGGATAGAACGTTATGCGTTAACAGTGGCTGGGTTGAGAAGCTAAAAACTCATTAGTGTAAATATAGTATTGATTTGAATGCGACCAGCCGCCGGCCGGAACAACACAAGTAACGCTTAGGAGGCTGTTGTGGACGTTTACTCAGGTGTAAATTTTACGTCAATTGTATCAATTTGGACGTCATTTAAAGGGTGGGTACTTGAAAGTGACCGAAGTCACTCTTGAGAGACTTAATAAGTGAACCTCCCTCATCAAGGGCTTTTGGATGGAATTAATGCTGTATACGTGCAAGAAATCATGCAGTAGTAATGCATATAAAAGTGTACTCGTGAATTGCAAATAAAATCTCTATAAGCTGCCTATATCGGGGTATGCAGGACTGTTCTTCATGCAACTGTCAGCTTCCTGGAGGAAATAGTGATTTCAGGATAGCACTAGATCCTGTGAGATTAACCAGAACCAGAACCCACCCACAGTGGGAGAAAAACTATCTTAACACCCAGAGGTTGGAGAAATTTGAGAGATTTAATCCACTGAAAAGATCAATGCTAGAAGCCAGCTCAGCTGGCTTGGAGCAGGAGGGCAACTGAATGCCACGAAATATTTATTTTAATTTTACCGAATATTTCCGAGGAAACTAGGCATCTGACTGTTACCGAAAAGATTTACGGAGTTTGCCCTGAAGCCATATCAGTCCAATATTGGATTTCGTCAATCCAATATTTCCGAAGGCGATGCACGTCTCTCTCATAATCGTTTTACACTGGGTCACTAGCTTGTATCTGAAGGATATTAAGCGTTTCTATCCTAAGTCCTAAGGCTAAGTGTTTTTGTCCGAGGTCCAAAACTTTTGTTGTTAAGATTCTATTCAAGAAGATTTAATTTTCCCGTTATAGCTGGTTTCAATAAATATAACAGGAGCTTTTGCTTGTATTAAAATGATCATAAATAGGGGGACAAAACCATCAGCCAAGTTTCTAAGAAATGTTTCTTTTCAGTTAGGAAATAGTTATTATACTATTGTAGATTTCATGCACGGTTCTTTTCACTCCAGTAAGCTGGCAGAAAAAAGGTTGCCCCTTCTTGCTACATTCAGAGGCTCACATCTCCTTGTCACGCGAGTCTTATGGCCTGCGTGTCAGTAACTTTGAGCTAAACTATATATGCCAGGCGGCTGTTGTAGCTTGTCTATGTATGTTTAGGTATCACCTTCTTTTATTTATATTAAACAGCTATGTTTATTCAGTGTTAGTTTTAATCTTTATCTAACTCAGTATTACAAATCAGTTTTTTTGACGTAAAATAAGGTACACATTCAGTTACACATTAGCCCCCCTTCTTCTCTCTTGCTCAGAGCCCCGCCCGGGCCACTCACACCCGACTGCAAGGGAGCTTGTTCGCGTGCTTCTTCTGCATGGGAAGAAGGGTCACCCTGCTTTGATGGGGACTGATATTTTGCTGTGTTAAACGAGTTTGCAGGGGAGCCATGGCTCCTGCTCAGGACGCAACAGAAGGCCCCTCTTCCCGCTAGGCTTGGATAAATTCTGCTCGTAAGATGGCTTATTCTGCCTGCCGGCAGTGCTCGTAAAAATCGCTTATTCTGCTCGAAATTCTGCTCGAACACCCTTATTGTGCTCCAATTCTGCTCGGTACCCGAAACATTTTCGGCCCTTCGGGCCTAATGCATTTTCACAAATATGGAATCGAAGGGAGCCTGGGCCTAACACCTAAATACTAATTAGATATTCATTATGCGTAGCAAAGTTGTAGTTCATTATACTTTATATCACTAATGTTAGAAGAAACAGTGAACAGTGAATTTTTTAATTAGCAACTTGCAAAAAGGCACATCAAACAAACTGGATGCATAAAGACTGTGTAATTATTTCTGTATTTTTTGTATTTGTTTAGTTTTCATTTTTTCTTACAACTGTTATGCATATCACTAGTGTCACTGATTTTCCGTTATTCTGCTCAAATTCTGCTTGAAAATGCCTTATCCTGCTGGCAGGATGCTCGCCTCAATAATCGCTTATTCTGCTCGAAATTCTGCCGGCAGAACTTATCCAAGCCTACTTCCCGCGCAGTAGCGAGTTTTGGCGGGAATTTCATTGTGCTGATAGCTTCGGCCTTCACTCCCTTGTAACTACTTGTGCGGTTTCGGGAATCGGGAGCCGATCAGGGCAATACTGCAATTATAATGGATCCCTGGGCCTGTGACGGTTTCCATTTTAGGAACAATCATCCTTAACTACTCTCACGTGATTTGCTAATGAGCTGCTCCTACAGGAACTGAACGGATTATCAACATTTGATTATCAATCAGGTGTATTTCCGATCGATATGGTAAAATTACCACCCACTCGCCCACGTAGTTGCTCAATTTCCTCGAAGGCTGGAACGGTTGACACGAACTTATCATCCTCTCTCTTCAGTACTTATTTATTTGGATGGTAACAAAACAAAGAGGCGTGATAAACGGCTGGGGATTAAAGCGCTGCAAAGTGAATTGAAGTGCTTCATTCCTTCGGTGCGTGCGTTGATAGTTGTTTTGACTTTCGCGAAACTTCATGATGTTCGGTATTTTAGTTATGGAGCGTACCAGCTGGGTTTTTTCGACTGTATTATTGGTCGCGATTTTGTCTTTTGTTAAGGTAAGTTTATCAACTGTGGAATACTTTCTACAACTCGAGTTTTTTAAAAGTTTGTAAGCTTGTTTTGTCTTATATTTCACTGTTGACCGATTTGCGTTACTCGACCTTCAGTTTGTTGTTTAGTGATGGAATTTCGAGGCGTACGGCACTTGGCGATGTACGTAACTTAAAACTGCTTGAAGACTTGCTGTGTGATATCAGTGCTTTATTTTCATTTTATTTTATTCCGACATAAAATCTAAAAATAATCCACGAAACGAAAAACTTTGACTGGTTTTCGATTCACCGGCCGCAGTCCTGGGCCGCAGTGACATGAAATTCGCAAAAAGCTCAGTTCTCACAGCTAACTTGCGCGTAGTAAGAAGCTTGTAACCAGTTTTACATTCAGTAGCGGTTTAGACAAGGGACTCTATGAAAATTTCAACACTTAAGGATGATTGCTGATTCCTGCTGCGATTTCCTGCGATAATTGCCGCTCGCTATTAAGCTTAAATTCTTTGGTATGAGTTTTTTTATTTTCCGTTGTTTCTTTAAAAGAGGACTGTGCTATGAGGACATTGTTTTGACCTTTGTTTTTTCGACTCTTTCACGTTGCAATATGTTTGCAATGAAAGCAATGGAAAATAATATTTTTGCTGGTCTTATTACATTTGCAACTGCCTTCTCCGCTGCTCTCAAGCTGCTAGAAGAGCGCGATGTGTGAAATTGAAATTTAATATGTGAATTTATGTTCGATTTTCGGGGTGAGTTCGAGACAGGAAAAAAAAAACCTTAATCTAGGCTTTTGGTACTGAGCGGAAACAAAGATCACCAAGATGAATGTAACATAATATTTAAGTAATCTGTACTTAACCTATGATACTCCAGGGTCGTAACTGCGGTACAGGCACGGGCACATCCATAGGCAACTGTTTTTTACCTTCCCGTATTAGGTAAGCCTATCTTTCCTTCTGCACAAAAAATGTTATCAGAATTTGACACTCTTTGGTTGACACTTTCCAATCTTGCCGATTGCATTTTTGCCAAAAGAAGAAATCGTGAACATTAGCTAAACTTTCAGTTAAGCCAAATGAATGCTGTTTTAAAAATATAGTGTTGCAAGATTTTTCTCATGATAGTTTATAGCTGATTGTATTACCCATGTGGATCATGCATAAAACCAGAGATAAATTGATCCACCTACCTAATTTTGATCAGCAACCTTTGGAATTGGAACACTTTATAATACCATGTCATATACATGCACTTCCGATAATTCTTAGAAAGTATCAAGGCTATTTCTGTTCTCCACATGCCACCTTAATTAGCTCAAGGAGACATTGACCTTTTGTCAATAAATTTAAGATACAAAGAATCAAATTTGGTTAATACTGGCAGCATATTTTTGTTATGGCTTCAGGGCTTATCTGGGCTGTTCTTTTATTTTATCACCTTATCTCCTTCTGTTGGGCTGTTTCTGTTGATACTATTCAAGGCCATTCAAGAAGGTTTAATACCATACCTGGGGAAGGGGGAGAGAGATGGGGACAGGGATGTAGCACTCCTCAGATTTTTTGGGTAGGGGTGTACAACCAACTTCATTTTCAGCCCTCAAAATGCAATTTTCCCCCAGGGGAGGGGTACTCAGAAAATTTTTGGATAGGGGTGTGCTGCTGGGATTCTCTCCTTAACCTATACCAGACCACTTTCAGCTCCATTTTCCCATCCTATTCTAGACTAGACGCCAAAAATCCCTACCCTATCCTAGACTAGCTATCTTCCAATAAAATTCCGTCCAGTATAGCCATATATTGTTTTCAATGGAAAATCATCTGTCCATCAACAAAGTTACTGTGGTCAAATTTACATTTATTTCCAAGTTTTTCAAACCCAATTTTGGTCTAAATTTGCCACACTACTTTCCAGTTTCCCAGGTAATTGATACCCTATTCTAGACCAAAACTCCCTCAGAAAGCTATACCCTATCCCAGACCAAAGTGCTTGAAACTATACCCTTCACAGCGGACACATACCTATCTAGGTTATATATGGGAGTGACCACTGGAATTTTCCCTGTCCAATGTCAGACCAATCCATTAAAAGTTTTCTCCTTTTTAAGCAAACATGACCAAACTCTTTTACCATATTTTAGATCAGTAAGGAAAACATACCCAATTTAGAGCACAATCTCAGTACCTGTTTTTAGACTAAACTTGCTCAAAGACAAACCTGGGGTGACCCATGATTTTGTGAAAAAGGGGGAGTCTCCCCCCTTCCTCCCCCAGAAGTCTTTGAAAATAACTAATTGGGAACATAACACCCTATTAAGCTTGTGAAAATTTGTAAAAAATTAATATAAAATTGACCTTCCATTTGCAAACTGACCTGGAGAAGAAATAATGGAAAAAGTTGGAAAATACCTCCACGAAAAACATGAAAATGTTTTAGGCATACAATTTATGAGATGTTACATAACGTAAGAATCAATGCTGCTGACCATTTTGAGCCAGCTGTTTTAATATGCATACGGTTTTGCTGTAAAGGTTTGCAAAAAATATGTTATGAATTATAGAACAAAATGGCGAATCTTTTATGTGTGATAAAATGCTGTGGTTACAAAGGTTACATATGCTGTATAGGTGAGGAATATTTTTCACTTAATATACAGCTGTTTCAATTCAATCCTTGTTGTATGTGGAAGCATGTTTACACAATGTAAGCTTAATACAGCTTAATAGCTTACAATTATTTGTGTTGTTATCCCAGTATTGATAATTACATTGTATAGCATTTTTCTTGCTTTATAACTGTTGTTATTGTCATAAACTGCTAACAATAGAATTTCTAAAGGTCTGCAGAAAGCCTACGAACTTAAGTAAATTATACTGGTAAATTATTCAGCCCTGGCTTAACCTTATCTCAGTTCAGGAATAAGTTTCTAGGTCTCATGAGATAGAGTAACTTGAGATACTGAATTTTTAAAATGATCAGATTTTTAAACATTGTTTTTGTTATTCTAAGAATTATTAGAAATAATATATGATGCAAAAGAAGTCAAGTCTTGCTAAATTAAACCAAAAATGACCCCTTACTCTACCCGGTACATTGATTTCTTTAATTCTGTTTTCCTTGCAGCCTGTCGGTGCCGCGGGAACCTTGTCTATTCAGTTGGTGGATTACAATAACCCAAGCTCTAAAGACAATGCTGGATCTTGCTGTGATTGTTGTGGGGCATTTGGGTGGTGCCCAAATGATTGTGAAAATTTCTTCAAGCTCTTTGTTGCACCATATCCAATGTCATTTTTTAGTTTTCTTGATGCTTGGAAGCACTGGGAGACATTCATTTTAGGAGATGACAGTTTTTCCTTTCCTGGCTATGGCCATACAGTCGGTGGAAATAATCTTAAAAACCCTTTGACTTATCACTTTAATGGGAGATGGCCGGTAAGATGCTTTTCTGATTTTTTTAATAAACCTAAGAAAAATGAAAAAGGCCAAATAGGAATTATATGTACACTTGTAATTAGGCCTGCAAACTGTGTCCTCAGGATTTGATAATTCTCAAAACACTTACATGCACTACAGTTAATAACACTTCAATTAGATACAGTGTATTACTTGTGCATGAGATGATACAAGGTTAATGACTCGCTACCAAGAAAGAGTTTCAAGAGCTGACATTTTACCCTTAATTAGCCAATCTTGAGAGCAAATACCTGAATGGACTTTCACTATGAAATCAAACACTCTTAAAATGCCATGAATTTTTCATGGCAGTTTAATGTAAGTTTCAGAGGAGATTAATGTGATAGTAATAAATATTTCATGGTACAACAACTAGTACTGGGTGGTTCCAGAAAATATCCATACCCATACCACGGGCGGCATCTCGGAATTCCGAAGGGGAGGAGGGGTTACGTCGACTGGAATTCCGAAGGGGAGGGGGGGTTACGTCGACTGGAATTCCGAGGACATGGGGGGGTTTCATTGGACTGGAATTCCGAAGGCATACGGGGGTTTTCAGGAGAGTAACTTCCAGTTTGTTGTAGTTAAGTCTCTTCAAGAAAAACTCGTCTAAAATGACTTATCTAAGGACGATGATTCACTCGTAAACACGAGACACGTTCAACTCAATCAACACGCCGGAGACACATTTCAATGGTCATGGTCAACAAAATGTTTATGCTAACATGACGACTGAAAGCTGTTCACTTGCCAGTAGATCGGTCACAAAAGCGATCGTAGGCTTTTCTTCGATTGTTTTGCTCGAATTCAATTCTGGATATCCCAGCAAAGGGTTTTCAGCCCCTATATTAACGCAGATATCATCGCCCGGGGGGGGGGGGGGGAGGGTACTCCCATCAATTTAGGATAGGTGTGTAGCGCCAAGGTTCTCAAACCCTGACCCTATTTAAGGGTAGAAAATCGAGAATTGATACCCTTTTAAAGGCCCAAAACCAAGAAATGGCACCCTATTTAAGGGAAACAAGATAACTCATAATTCTGTAACTAGGTGGTGAGGAGCGCCAACACAAGCTATAAACGTCCTTTTAAAATCGCTATGTTAAACTTTATAACGTGTAGTACAGTTTTAACAGACCATATCTTTTTCATTTTGCGCGTTGAGGTGGATACTGCAACTTAGTGACCCTATCTGAGGAACATCTAAGGATCACAATATCGAAAAACACCGAAAAGGATACCCTATTTAAGGACTGAGCACCTCAAAAACCCTACCCTATCAGGCGGCACATACCTATATAGCGTATATAAGGAAGTACCCCCCCGGTATCATTGAGACACATGCAAAATTGTTGCGTTACATACCATGCGAAAAGGTCAGATTTCACGCGTTATGCAAATTTGATGCACTTTTGATCAGACTACATTCACTATTTTGTACAAATTCTTTTAAAGTTGTCATTGACTTTGAATTTCAATGTGAGTTTCATTACTATTTTAATTTTAATCGAAGGATAAAGTGTGGGGAAAAAGTTTGAATTGTTCTCCCGCAATTTATTTGAGGCCGCAGTACAGTATGCAAATTGCGTTCACTGAACTAAAAATAATTGCAGGAAAAAAGCTTGCTCTTTTACTCTAATTCTTAAATTCCTAACACCATAACCGTCGATTTTTAGAATAGGTTGCGTTCAACAGTTTCGCTTTTAACGGCAGGTTTGAGTCTGGCAAATGCAATTATGAATTTCCAAATTTAATTCTGAAAATTTTAGCTTTAATTTGTTGTTAAAATTTTACGTCGCATTTGGCACGCAAATTATTCACGGCAACCCTCGACACCAAAAATTATAGACACACGTTTAAACATTGGACCAAGCGTTGGAAAGACTTCAAAGCCGTTTGAGTTTTCTAATGTTTAACGGATTATCAGCAGTGTACGTTTGCCGTGGAAGGTTACAATGTAAAATATCACTCAGTCGGCCGCTGTTTGTCATTACGCAATGTTGATTGTTTGCTGTGTTGAATGTACGTTTTTTCTTTCGGAGGGAGCGAAAGGATTAATTTCCGTTTAATAAAGGTGTTTGGAATATAGAGAGAGCTTTTCAAATCAGTTGGAAGAAAAAAGCGGCAATTCCTAAGGGGGGTTTGAATGATTACAGAATTCCGAAGGCATGGGGGGTAGAACGGTTTGGAATTCCGAGGGCAAGGGGGGGTTGAGCATTTGGAATTTCCTAAGGCAAGGGGGGGGGGGGTCCAGATGAAGATGCTGCCCGTGGTAGGGTATGGATATTTTCTGGAATCACCCAATTCATGGTTATGCTCCATGAAATAACCATTAATTTTACCATTAAAAACTTCTTAGTTTTTGTACCTTTCATGGCCATGATAAAGCCATTAATATGAGAAAGTAATGGTCATTTCATGGTATGGGTTTTAAAAGCTTTTTCATGGCCATGAAAAAGCACTTAATTTTCATGTCTGGCGACTCAAAATGTCAGGCTTTTTTAATGGTCTATTTTAATGCCTTTTCCATGGAATGAAATTTTTCATGGCCCAGGAAAAAGTCATGAAAGGTACAAAAACTCATGGCCATGATTTTTTTAATGGCATTACAATGGCATTTTCATTATTTGCTACAAGGAATGGCACCTCTCAAGCAAATGCCATGAATTTTGTCCAAAAGAAGTGAAAATACCATGAAAAATGTCCATATAAAAACCATTTTTTTTTTGCAAGGTCATCTTACAGCAACTTATGAATGTACTTACGCTAGTAATCAACATGCTGTTTACTCAGGTCAAAAGAATCAACAAGTGGACTTACAGTAGGCAATGTTTAATGCTGAAAGTTCAGTGATCCGAAGATAACAACCCAGAAATATTGATACTACAGTAAAATGTATTTTCAGGAGAGCTTTTAATAATAACTGTGATCACAGTTCAAACAATTATGTCCTTGTTGTCCAATGCAAGCAGTCAGTGAGCTGTGCAGTGTGAGAATAGGCTGTTTGTTTCAGCAACAGTATTTTACTTCAAGCTGTTCCTCAAGACTGCTTCTGCAATCAATAGGAAACAAAATAGAAATAAGCTTACATGATATGTACATGTACAGCTGTATACAATCAATGTCCCTCAAGTATGTACAATTTTAAATATAACCCGAAAATCAAATTCAAATAATTGACTGCAGTAGCTTGCAGAGTTAGAAAGTAAACCTAAATCTCAAATAATAAAGCTAAGTTATTGTTTTTACCCCAACATCTTTGCTAAGTAAGCATCACATGTAATATGTATCTCTATAAACTTAATTAGATCGTGTGTAAATCTCACTACGTGTACTCGTTTGAAGCCAATCTTAGACTGTTTAGAAATTTATAATACATATTTTGTACTTACCTATTTGTTAAGTTAGCGAATCCATGTTTAGAGGTTATTAAGGGAAGGTTTTCTCTGTTTAAACTGAGAGGAAACTCTCTTCGCAATGGCGCCTGAACAAAACAAATTTTTCAGCCTCTTTTTCACGCTCAATCCCAGGCCCCTGTCCGCTGTTGGAGATGCTGCTGACCAGAAAAGCTCACTCCATTCAAGATGGCGGCTCCCGTAACAACAACTGAGAAACTCGCTTTTTCTACCAATTTTAAAAGCTTTTATTGGGATAACAAGAAACTAGGAATCACTTAAAAACATCCAGGGATCATATTTTGCAAAAGTTCGGAAATCAGATATTTCACTGCAGTGAAATACTGAGAGTTCTTGGAATATTTTAATGTAAAGATTAGCTTTTAAATTACAAAACCAATCAATTCAAAACACTATTTTGCCATGCTTATATTATATCCTATAGCTAGGTGGGTGCATGGTCTCTCAGTGTTTTTCAGGGTCATGAAAATCCTAGAAATAGTGAAAAGCCCATGAAATTTCAGAAAATTACTTTCACTGCTTTTTCATGGTACGTATACCAAAGAGACTATTTTCATGGTATGTTAAACTGCCATGAAAACAAATTTCTGTTTCATTTCAAGACATTTTAATGGTGGTGAATATTTTTCACGGTATTTTCATGGTGCACAAGAAGAATCAAGTCTAGACCATGAATTTCATAAATGCATGTTTCATGGCCATGAAAACAAAGATGACCAGTTTTTCATGGCTCTTTCACGACTTTTTAATACAAATTGGTTTCATAGTGTTTGCATGCCTTATTTATTCCCATTAATTTTAACCTTTTTCATTTCTCTTTTTTTTTCATTTTTATTTGACAGCGTTATTGCAGTTAGGTGTTTTTAGTAAATTCTAAATTTGCAAGCAAAGTACATGGCCCTTTATTTTAAGTAGCTGCAATACAAGTTTGTGGTTAACTAATATTGAAACTAAATACTTTGATATTATGTTAGTTAACTCATTATAAGAGATACATCTACCCCTTCTATTGATCTGTTATAATTATAACTCATTGACTCTCACTTATGAATCCTATTTTAGAACATTGCCCAGAATTGTGTGGTCTTCTTTTTCAGGGAGCCTTTGGCATTCAATTGGAAGTGTGGGATGATGATGATGGAAATCTTTTTGGCGTTGGGCGTGCTGATGATCTTGTTGACTTTATTCAATTTAACCTTGCTAACATTCCAGCAGACAAGAATTTTCAGAGTGCTTCAGCTAGGGGTGTAACGGTAGGAAGACTTTTGCACATTTTGTATGAAATTATGTGGCTAGTAACTAGCAAGTAAGCTGTAATTGAAGCTTAAGCTGCAATAGCAACCAGGGTCTTCTATACCTGCCAACTTTTCCTAATTCAAATGCGTGAGATTTTCATATCCATATTACCCGAATTTCTGAAAAATTTCTGACGACTTCCAAACAAAGACGAACTTAAAGAACAAGTCCTCCGGATTTGTGAGTCAGGCATGAGAAATTGACCTCAAAGCGTGAGATCGATGTCTGTGATCCACAGGCATGAGACTCACACATAATGCGTGAGAGTTGGCAGGTACATATACAGTCTCCTTGGAGGGCTTGGACTAGAAAACTACAATGTACATACATGTAAATGCCTATTGGGAATGATCGATGTCTGTGATCCACAGGCATGAGACTCACACATAATGCGTGAGAGTTGGCAGGTACAGTCTCCTTGGAGGGCTTGGACTAGAAAACGTACATACATGTAAATGCCTAGTGGGAATTATCAATTTCCCATCAATTTCTTCTTGCACCATTTGTTCTTTGGCAGACATGAAAGGTTGTTAGAACAAAGGGAATGATCACAAAACAGAAATTGTTTTGATGTTTGTGCAACTTCTCCAAACTACTACTGAAGGAGAATCTGTATGTTGTCATCAAGGCTTACGGGGTTAAAGACAGAGTTTCATATGAGAATTTAAGCTTGCTCGAGTGAGCTGACTGAAAATCATGTACGTTGCCACTTTTGCTCCAGTGTTAACATAGGGGTAGAAATTGCAAATAGTTGTGAAAAATTCAACCAGTTCCAAGAAATGTTAAATTTCTTCAAGATAATCAAGCTATATTTTACCTTGCCTAGATGTACATTATTTACTTCTGCAGGTTTCTTTCCTTTCAGTTGAGCGGTAGACGATCTAGCACCAGAATTCTGGTTCGTGTTTACTGTGATGCTAATTACTATGGCGCAGATTGTAATACGTATTGTGTTGCGCGGAATGATGGCAGGGGACATTATAGGTGCGATGACACCACAGGAAACAAAATCTGTTTAACAGGCTGGAGAGGATTCAACTGCCTTACTCGTACGTAACTGGTTTGTCTTCATGACTGTACTTTTGCAGGAGCGTTCTTTTTACAGGAATGAAAATCGTCTTCCAAGGGGTATTGTTTTCCATGGCTACTTCCAAACCCTCCTAACTGTTAGTATTAAAATGACTAATTGACATTGGTTCTAATATCCATGTAATATCTGTCCCCCTTCTCAGCTCCTGTTCTACAAGAACAGCCTTCTCAAAACCAGTAGGCTGTAGGCTCAATCAGCCTCCTACTCTAAAGCAGTGACCGCCTCTGTCCAGCCAGAAAGTGTAATTAAAATGTACTGCATACTATCAGACAATATAGCCTACTCCTACAGTCAACCATCCTACTCTCTTAAAATATTTTGAGAAGGCTGAAGAAAGACCGCCATTTTGAAACCAAATGATAATTTATGCAGCGTTAGCTACCTTTCATTTTCTGGTCTTGTCTTTTTGGCAAGATGGTTTGACCAACTAATTAACTTTAATTTTTTCTTTTTAGCAATCTGCAAGGAGGATTGTGATCAAAACCACGGTTCTTGTACAAAACCACGCGAATGCATGTGAGCTGCACTTTTTTAGTGTCGACTAAGTAATAAAATAACAGAGAGATTTAGCATGATGTTTACGGCAAAATAAACACTTGATCATAATTTTCCCACCATTTTTCACGTTTGGCATCTTCCGTTTGCTGTTTTTAACATGAGAAGGCCTGTTTTCGCATTTGTCAACAACGTGGGCATTTATTTTAAGTTTTTGAATCGTTCTGCTACAATTATTGGGATTTGCTCAAGCTCAGTGTTGTTTTATTTATTATTATAATGTAAAATAACCAGTTAACTGTCAGCGTTTACACAAAATGGATGGAAAAAGTACAAAGAAGCGAGCTGTTTGGCTGTCACCTTCACTGAGGCTGTCAATTCTCTTACAAACAAGGTGCTCAAATTAAACAGTTACATTAAAACATCCCAAGGAAACCAACCACATTCATCCGTAAGTGGTATTTCAGTTAATAGCTAGAAAGCTGTTTTTTGTGTATTTTAGCTTTCAATGAGTTTACGCGAAACTTTGGAAGAAATGTTTCATTGTGTGGATCCAGAAAATATCCCTACCAACCCCATGGAGGGTCATTGGAAATTCAGAGGGGGAGGGGGTTCTTAAAGACCAACATTTTTAAAGGAAAGTATGGACCTAAACTGGAATTTCAGGAGGGGAGGGGGGTTGGGGGTTCAAACCAATGAACCCTCTGTGGGGGGAGTATGGATATTTTCGCTGTTTGCTGTAAACGTCATGCTAAATCTCTCCAGAATAGTTAGATTGTTTAAGGTAAGGGGGGTCAGGGGGGGGGGGGTGGGAACCTGAGAGAATTAATGGGGGCGGGGGGTGTATGGGAGGCGGAAAAAGAGAAGTCGGGAAGCAGGAATTCCAAGGTGACAGCAAGTGGGACAAAAAGGCAAAAATTATACAACAATGCAATATTTTGCAATCAAAAAGTGCAAAGAGGCGTAAGCCAACAGAAATAGGGTGGGAACTGGGATTAAAGGATGCAGGTAGCAGGAAATTGCAACCTCCCCCCATCTTCCCAGATAAACTGCCCCTTAGACATGCTTTGTTTGAAATCACATCTCAGACCTTTGTAATCTTACAGAAATCCAGCATGTGCAACACTGTTCTCCAACACTGTAAATGGTTTGAACCCAGGAGTCATATCATAAGTTGGTGAAGTCTGATTGTCTGGGAGAGTGTAATTCTGACAAGGACTTTTTGTGGTGACACTGACTGACCTTTCGACAACCTGTGCACAAAATAAGTCATCATCATCTTGACTCTGATGATAACTTCCGCTCAGGTTGTTGAAACAGCAGTCAATGTCACCACAAACAGTCTTTCTAAGGACTACATTCACCTGGATGATCATACTTCACTGACTTACTGTTCACTAAAGCAGCCATTTGTTTTCTGCCAATACTATAAATTTTTTTCTTTGGAGGGGGGGGGGGGGTGAATTTTCTCTGATGAAAATTAAATAACATAAAAAGCGTCTAGAAAATATAACAGTCAAGTTTACTCTGGCATTTCCGCCAGATCTTGAATCTTCATTCAATGTCACTTGGTTCTCTCCCATGTTACTCTCTGACAAGACTCCCGATAGCAGATCCCTTGTGTTCTTCAATACGTTGGTGAAGGCACTGGCACTTAAAGCTGACGTAATCTGCATCACATAGATTATATAAAAAAAAAATTAAATAAAAATAAACGCAAACTTTTGCAAATATTGAAATTTTTCTTGGCAATCCTTGCCCCCAAGTACTCCAGCCCATCCCACCTCATTAAAAAATAATGTATCTTCTCTTAAGGATTGTTGAAAGATTTTCACAGTGGATAGACATCTCCCAAGTAGAGTCACCTTATCAAGGCTCTTAAGGTGGAAACGTCTCTAATAAAAGACATCTCTTAGGATGGACCGAATTAACTGATTCTAATATGGACAATTTTCTTAGGTGGACTCCTCTCTGTGAGAGAGATCTCTTTAAGACGGGCACCTTTTTGTTTTAATAAACCATCTGAAAGCAATGGTCACACGACACAACTCTGTGGTATGGCCAGTACCTTACGCATGCGCACAGCCATATCACCCGGGCAGTGGCAGCCATGGACAGCTGTTTCATCCTTGTTAGGACTCATCAGCATGGCATAGCCAGGCGTAAGGGTCTCACAGAAGATCATTGACCCCGCCATTTACTGCCGAGGCGAGTGCAGAAGCACTCCTTTAAGAGCCAGCTCCACAGTGCTTCTGCACTCGCCTCGGCAGTAAACGGCGGGGTCCATGGCTGCCACTGCCCGGGTGATATGGTTGTGCGTATGCGTAAGGTACTGGCCATACCGCGGATTTGTGTCGTGTGGCCATTGCTTTCAGATGGTTTATTTCTTTTTGTTTTAGGCTGCAGATGTGTCTAGACTGACACTTCTCCACAAGAGAAACCTTTTTAAGAAAAATAATGATGATGATGATCATAATAATAATAATAATAACAATAATAATAATAATAATAATAATATTAATATTAATATTAATAATAATAACAACAAAAACAACTTTATTTCAGGGTCAAAATAATTTAGCATTTCTGCTAATAGGGGACAATTAAAGACAATTTATTGTTGATTATTTTAGATGTGAAAGTGGTTGGAGTGGGGCTCTTTGTAACCAGTGTGAAAAGAAATCAGGATGTGGTAAGGAAAACACCTTCTTCTTTAAGTGATTGAGTGAAAAGGGTACTCACATGTAGTAAATGAAAGCAAACCCAAAGAGAGCATTTGGTGAATGGCTGTTTATTTGAAGCTCTTAATATGTATTATGTCCCAAGTGACTGAGTTAGAGGAATATATACAAATTTATGTCAACAAGGGGTTTTCCCATTACATTTGTCGCTTGCATTTGGTTGGCTGAGAACCAAATTGCATTGCAAACCATCTCTATAATACATGTAAGCATATTGCTTCTGTGCAGATTGTTTGACTCACTTTCAGTCTTTCATACTGCCTGTATTATTATAATTACAAGTAAAGTAATGCATGTCACTGTATTTAGAATTTTTTTCTTTCTGGTCACAGTGCAATGTTTGTGAGCACATCAAAAATAATATTAAAAATTCAAATCTTTTAAGTGATACAAAAATTTTCAAACATCTTTCTAGTATCACAAGAGAATCCTGTTGCTGATCTCATACATTTGTATTACTTGCCATTACCCATTAATAGGGCAAGGAAACAAGGATCTAGTGATTTCATATTTATTTTCATATTAAGCTTCATTAGACTTCCTAGTACTTCGTATCCACAACACATCACGTCAACTCTGTCTGCAGTCTGTGGTTGGCAGACTCCAAAGTGTTCTTCATTATGCAGTTAGCGATTTGCAGTCTGCAAATGTCAGTAACTGGACAACTTTTTAACTGATTTTGGTTAAGTTAAACTTCAAGATGTCCAGTCGGCTATCCATTACCTGTTTTTTTTAAAAAGTATTTTCTGGGCTGAAAAGTCACTTAGGATGTTGCTGTTTGTAGCCCTTCAATTGTGTAACTTACTTTTTTTCAGCGGAATTAAATTATTTTTCAACAAATTTATTTTACAAGTTCATCACTTTACAATCCTTATTAATAATGATTAGATTATTGTAATACTCAAGGCCAGTTAATGTTCTTTGTTTTCATTGCAGTAAATGGCATGTGTGATAAGGGAAACGATTGTGTTTGTCTTCCTGAATGGACAGGAGTAAACTGTCAATCAGGTATGAATAAAAATTATCCTTTTACTTCCCAAAATACATGGAATGTGATCATTTATTTGTTGTTACAATGTCAATACTTTATCACTAGCACACAAACAGGTCCGGTGACAGAATTCATGTGCCAGAATTGTCAACAAGAATATCTCGCTGAAATCTTTAATCCGTTTTCTCCTATTCTCCTATGGTTTATGGCTCGGACTTCTGAGTCTGTGAATTGACATCCTTTAAAAATAAAAATAATTCTAAAATTTGTCTTTATAAAAGGCACATATTAAGCCGCTGTACTTATAATTAGTATCTCATTTTTTATGGTGCTGTATACTTTTGAAGTGAAGTAATTGTATGCTAAACTGAACCATTATCTTTTAGTTTTCTTTGATTCGATGTCTTTTAGCTTTTTGAAGTAATAGTTAAAATACTGTAGATGACATTAATTTTTTATATCCCCTTTAATTTAACACCAACATAAGCATCATGTCTCAGAAAAATTGCACAAAACTCATAATTAATGGTTTTTCCAGTGGTGTACGTTGACTGTGATTCAAAATGGTATGAATTGAAAGCTTTGATAAAATTAGGTGATTAATATAAAAAGTATGATGATTAAATTCAGTATCCTAAAGGTTTGAACTTTCAAATCTGTTTTAAATATTAGTCCTCAGTTTTTTGTTTTGAACACAAAACTTTGGATTTATCAACTGAGTTGAAGAGGTGAATTGGCCACCAGGAAGAGATTGAAAGCTGACGTTTCCAGCATCAGTGCTTTGCCAATAATGATTACATGTATGATTATTATTATTATCATTATTATTGACATTGTCAGAAAGAGTAACATTCAGTCTGTAGATAATTTGGTGCTGAAATGTTGGAAAACTAATGACATCAGTATGCTAATAAAAGCATGAAGAGTTCTTTCACTTTGTAGCCAAACAATGAACTTGTGTTTGCATACATGTGTCCTTAGCAATCTTTCTTGATGTTTTGAGCAGTGGCCCTTTATGGTGGCCAGTTTACCTTATCAACTCAATCAATAAATTCAAAGTTTTATGTTTCACTTCCCCACCGACACAGCACCACAGTTTCGTTAGAAACTAACCCCTTATTTTTGTGTTTTAAAGCTTTGAATAGATTACTATCAATTCTTGATTGTTTACAGACTTGAACAAGTGCCGCTCTCAACCATGCCAACATGGTGGCACTTGTATTAACGGAGACCCTGACCAGTACAGGTGTGACTGTCCGCCCGGGTACACTGGTATGAACTGTGATACTGGTAAGCCTCAACTTTATTTAAAGTGGTTTTGTTTTCATTTTTTGTAAATTAAGATTATTTTTTATCATAATTGTAAATAAATTATATTACCTTAAGGTTACTATTATTAGGAACAACTTAATTTTACAGTGTATATATAATAGCAATTTTTCCTCTTGAAGAGTTAGCAACTACTTAGTTTTTAAACCATTAATTTTAATTCTGAAAAATGTTGTAACTTTTGAACAAAATTTAATGTTAAATTTAGCGAGTGCTATTAGAGTAGCATTTTTACATGAGATTGCTTAATTAATGTCTGTACTTAATAATAGTAACCTTAAGGATTTTAGGGATTTGTTATGTTTTTTTAAAGTTAGAGTCATTATAATCTTAACATGACCATCTGCACATAAGCCCTGCTGTAATTTTTAACCATTGACTGTATGTATTACAAAATATTTGCTTTTATTGTTATTAAGTATTATTACTGTTATTATTGTTGGTTAAATGTGATAACGTAGGGAATTTTGAACAAGTGTTCAGCATCAGAGACTTAGACTCTGATATGCCTTGCAAGAGAGACAGAACAAAATGTCTTGGTGAAAATCAAGCCCATGGCATCCATCTTTCGTGTGGTGGGTGGTCTTAGTTCTGAGCATGAGCTCGAGGCAACCACAGAGTTTGATTTGAATATTTGCTCAAGTGAAGAACGATTACCAGGTGTTACTCCCAGGCCTCTTGGACTGGGAATAACTTAATTGTCAAGAATTCTTATTTTGCCATGAGATGTCAGTTTGTGGTCCTTCTTTTGGGTGCTGTTCTTATCTGGTGTTCCCAGTACATGCACCTCTTAAGTTTAAAAATTAGCAAATTGTTAATCAACATATTTGTTAGGGGTCTTCATGTCCCCAGTTCTTGAATTCTATATGCTTGCCCTGAATAATATTATTGTGACCTTGTTCTTATTTCAGAAATCAACCTTTGTGCCACAAACCCTTGCCAAAACAGTGGCACTTGTGTAAACTTCAGGACATACTACACTTGCACCTGCCTTGCGGGATTTGAAGGAGTTAATTGTCAGACAGGTAAAAGAGCTTACGTCGTGAACTGGAAATGCGTTAAGCTTCAGAAAAAAATCCATACCCACCCCATGGAAGGTCATCGGAAATTCCTAGGCAGAGGGGGGGGGGGGGAGGGGGTCTTAAAAGCCAAAATTTAGAAACAAAGTGTGAAGATAGACTGGAATTTATTGGGGGAAGGGAGGCACTGCAAAACAAAAAGCCTTCATTGGCGAGAGTATGGATATTTTCTGGAACTGCACAATTTATGTAGGTGTTTGACTGGGTTTATTCTGGAGTGCAGGATAGTGGGATTTCCAGAGTTAAAAACAAAATGGGTCCCGTAGGAAAAAGTCTGGCCTGACAAAGCCTAATTCAGGCCTACTAGTGAACTGAGACCTTAAACAAACCTAACAAAAGCCTAACAGCGAATTTGTTAGGTTAACGAAGCCAAACCTTAAATTAATAAGGTTTTGTTAGGTTTAAAGTTAGGCTAAAACATATCCTGGCACAGCGTAATTTTTTTTAGGGCGACAGACACAGGAAAAAAATCCAAAAAAACATTGATGAATTTGAAGGGAACATCATGGTTTTTCTTGAAATACCATTAACAAAATAAAACATGAATGGTTTTTTCTCCTGTCCTCAACTTTTAACATTCTCAACAATTAGTCATTAATGTTAATTCTACCAATTCCATCATGTGTAATGAGGACAAACCATTCTTGGTTTTTGAAAGTCTGCTAATAATGTGAAAACAAAACACATTAATGGAATTAGTTCAAAATCCAAACATGGTTTTTATAGAAAAAACATTCATGATACTCTCACTTTATTTTCACAACTTAACCATCATGTTTTTTTTAAATACCATTCACTAAACTCCTGAAAAAAACATTCATGAGAATTCAGAGCACATTACTGTAAATTTATATCCTCATTAAAGAGCTAGAACCAGTGTTGTGTATATGTTGTAACCATTTTATGGTTGCCTTACAGTTAATTCATCTACTCTTTTTAGAAATTTACCATCAAGGTTTTTGAGCACCATTCATACAGGAATCCCCCAAGATACATAATTAAATTTTTTCATAGGAATTTGACGGTTTAACATATAAAAACTATAATACGTCCGGAGATTGTGCTTGTTGCTTATATTTTTCCTCCCACTTTCGGGACTTGGAAAAATACTATGCAAATAGCAAAATATTTGCGCATATTATATGTTTAACCATCCAATAAGATGCATTTAAACCCATCAAAGCCCTCAAGAATTTACCACTAGAAGTGTTCTTATACCATTTGAACAGGGAATAAGAGAACCTGTTCATGACAAATATAACTAAATTTGCCTTAAATCCATGGCAGATTGTGTTTACAATAATAAAAAATTTAATTTACAGTACCCTATGTGTGAGAATTTATTACAACACTCTACAGTTAACTGTCACAGCATATTTCAATTGCTAACTGTATTGTAAGTTATTCCATTTTCCAAGCATCGCCCCTCCATTCACCCATGGCAAGACCCAAAATGGAGTCCCATGACACCCAATCCTGTGCTTGCCGTGCATCACGATAGGGTACATACAGCTTTTCGCCAGGTCTTTCCATGTCCTCTACATAATACCAAACTTTTACAGTTTTTGCTCTTTCTTGGATTGTTAACACCTTTGCCAACCAAGGGATGGGGTCATCTCCTTTAATGGAAATCATGTCATTAACTTGTGGGTAGAATGGAACAAGAATATCTTGTGCTGAGATTGGTGGGGTTTCTCTTTGAAAGTCTACTCATGAGCTATAGGAAACATGGATTCTGAGTTCTCATCGAACGTTGTTTCAAGCAAACAGCAATGAAATATGTCGACTACTCAATAAAACTATCACCTTACCGTCAGTTCTGCTGTCCCTTGTCTTTGATTTATGCTTTATCTTTTGCAAATATCCCTGTTTCTCCCCGATTCTTCGGTGAGTTCGAGCCAGATATGCTTACTTTTAGCGCCCGCCATTTTGAAAAACCACTCATTTCCAGTTCTACGCAGCCAACTAGAAAACCTCCTAAAGCCGCCCTAAATCCCAATGGGTAGGCCATCTTTTCCAGGTTATGATTACAAGCTCGTAAGAACATTGCACGACGGACTTCCATATATGGAAGGTCGTCGTGCAACGGATTAAGAGTTACAATTCAAATTAGGTTCTGTCGGGGGACTGGAAAGAGCTTTTTGCTCTTACCAGCTGAAGGCGAATTTGAAAAACAATAGCGATTGTCTGTTCGGCCCTACGATTGGCCAAAGGCACAAATCTCCTAGCAACAACCCAAGCGCTTCCTACCCAGTGGCTTTTGGGTGGCTTCAGGAGGTTTTCTAATGAAAAGAACTGGGAATGAGTGGTTTTTCAAAATGGCGAGCGGTAAAAGTAAGCACATCGAACTCACCGAAGAATTGGGGAGAAACAGGGACATTTGCAGAAGATAAAGCAGGAATCAAAGACAAGGGACAGCAGAACTGACCGTAAGGTGATAGTTTTATTGAATAGTTGACATATTTTATCGCTGTTTGCTTGAAACAAAGTTCGATGAGAACTCAAAATCCATGTTTCCCATAGCTCATGGTCTACTGCTATCTTTCGATCAGAGTTTACACCATCAGCAAAAATACTGCACAGAATTATTTTCCTTGACATGGCATCGACAGGGACAATAAGGTCTTGTGCAGTTGCAGTGTTTATCACTAAGCCTCCACTGTACGGATCAGAAAGAGGGGTACCCTCCTCATCCACTGCCTGAGAATACTTAAGTACTTTTACAAATTTAAAGAACTCTCCCTCAGAACAAAGACACAAGAAATTTGTAATTTGGCAAATGTACTCATGAGCACCAACTCGACAGACAACATGTTCTCCTTTTCGGTACAGCATTCCTGTCGGAGTTTGAACAGGCCTCCAAAAACTTCGGAATGAGAAGGCAATCTCAGGTACAGCAAAAGACAAGGATGAGTCTGATAAATTAATCAAGTTCATGTCTCTTTGTGAAAATTGTACTTCATTGAAGATCATCCCACCAACAAAAACCCCCTCCTTGAAGCTGTTTTCCAACAAAGGCATGCTTGTGACCAGTTTCTCAATATGTCTGGCACCTTCCAAAGATTTGGCACACATCTAAAAGAAAAATCAATAAGAGTCCTATAAGATTAAGAACTGATTAAAATCGATCTGATATGCCATTTCTTTTAAAGGTTAGAAATTGATGGTGCATCAGTTGGTAGAAATTTAATACATGGTGAAATAGGCCTGAATTGAGATGTTAAGGATGATATTCTAGGAAGGTCTCTTCCAGGCATTACATTAATATTATTGTGTAAAAATTAATTAAGAAATCCTAATTAAAGTTTTTTGAGATTTAAAGCAATAACAAAGAAAGAGGCCTGAAAGAGTTGAAGGCTTTAAAGAAATTCAAAGCAATGACCTTCCATCCACAAGTGCAAATATGCTTTGTGAAGCTGTGTTGTGAGGCCCTGAAATAACTAAGACATAACCATGATTTTCTTTTCTGGTTAACATTAACAATAGTGATCTGAAAGAGTGAAATGATGGCAGAGCTCGAAGTACAGTAAAAACCTGCAAGTAAGAACCTAATATTTAAGAACCTGTTAGGCTAACATTTGCAATTAGATACCATTTTTATAAGAACCTATTTAGCCTAAAATATGAAAACAGGTTCTTATTTTTAAAATTGATTAAGTATGTTTACTCTTGGGAAAATATGATAAGTCACATTGTGGATCCTCTTTGGAGATAACGTAACCTAGAAGCCTTATTACCCCAGATGCAATGTAATGCAAATTTTATACAAGAAAAAGGCCAAATACCACTAAAATCTCTCTTAACAACATTGAAATTTTTTCCTCAGAAATGAAGAACCTTTAAGGGGTACCAGTGTTAATAACCCTTTATGTAAGAACCTGTTTAGGCTAATCTGAAAAACAATAGGTTCTTACTCGCAGGTTTTCACTGCCGGTACATGAACATTCTGAATTTTCTCTGAAATGAAAGAAAAACTTCATGTCCCAATTGCAAGCAGGATTCACAAATTGCTTGAAAGAATTGGTCTTGACCGCGCTTGATCTACTCACATCAACAAGTTGCCACCTATATCCAGCCTGGTTTTCCCAATTTATATGGTGTAGTGGATATCACGCCAGACTAGTAACAGGGAGGCATGGTTTAAATCTTGCTCAGGTTATGAAGTTTTTCTTTTATTTCAGAGACAATTAAGTGCCAAAAGCAATTTATAATTTATATTTAGTATGTCATATATCAAACATGAGAGAGTGTATTTCCTCCGATTCCAAACATGGAGAAGATAGTTGAAAATACGACATGCAGCCGAGTATTTATGACGAACTTTGAGGTGTTTGGAAATTGCAGGTGATATACAAGTATCTTCCCAATCGAAACTATACATGTAAAACTACGGAGAAAATAGAGATATAAAATCTTAAAATTTATGCTGACTACCACTGTTTGCAATGATACGCAGCTTCGGAAATCAAAACACACACAAAACGTTTCCAAGATTTCCGTCAGATTTGTGTGTTATCGACAGATCGGATTAAAGTCCACCAATCACAGCCGCTAGTGTGATCTTCTTTTTGTGATGCTTGCGGGCTGTGATTGGTGGAATTTCAATCCGATCTGTTGATAACATGTATGATTGACGGAAATCTTGGAAACATTTCCGCTGATGTTTTTATTTCTGAAGTCATGTATCAAATGAATGCAAACAGTGGTAAGAACACATTTCCAAACACCATCACAGTTCTGATTTTCTTTACTTTAACTCAATGAATAACTAATTAACAATTAGACGGCAAACTCGAGGCTTCTACCGGCTGATAGTTGGTGAGGGGCGAAGCCCCGAGCCAACTATCAAAAGCCGGTAGAAACCGAGAGCAAGCCGTCTAATTGTGTTAGCATAACCCACTGACCGATCTATTAAACTCAGAATATCGCTGGAATTGATTTATTGAAGGTTTTGATTGATAAAATTCAGCGAAGACTAAGCGCGCGCACTCCGAGAGCCTTCTACGGATCGATAGTAGGCACCTGTGTAGCCAATCAGATTGCGCGATTACCAATAGTAGGTCAGTGTGGTTATGCTAATGAGTTTGAGAATTACATCTTCCTCAGTGTTTAAAAGGTATTCTTGGCTTCAGAAAATTTCTGTCAGTTATTGTGCAGTTTCAATTTTATTAAGAAGAGAATTACTTAAAATTCAAGGCAAAGTGGCTTCATAGCTCAGTTTGAAGAGTATAAAGAATATATTAGAATATAATTTTCATATTAAAGCCTTTCTATTATCAACTAGCAGTTTCAATTGCAAACAACTGCTATGGTCTCTTATATGTGACACATTTTGTGGTAAAATTGAGAGTTTCTCTATTTCATGACTTGTAGAAAGTGAAGATGTATTATACTAACCTTTTCAAGATCAACCTTGTAGGTGGTTTCTTCTTGGGGCTGGATAAGAGTACTCATGAGTTTAAGAAGTTCTCTGTAACTTTCCCGTTTAGCAAAGGAACACTCCATGTTCTTGAAGTTATTTGAAATGCTAACATATCGTTTCACAGCTCGCTCAAAGGAGAAACACCAGAAGTTGTCTGGGTGAGAGAACCGCAGGGCATCATCAGGAATGTGTTGAAGGTTGTGAACTGTTATTCTACAGGCAGCAAGCCCTCGATGCTCCTCATTAAGGATGATGTAACGCTTTGCCAAATTCTGGAAGAGGTAGACATCATCAAGGGACCATCCATTCCGCTTGTTGAAGATAAGCTCGGTCATTCGTGCAGTCAGCTGCCATAAGTGATACTCCATTGGTTCAAGCAAGCCAGCCAGCAGCAATTCTGACACAGGATAAGAAAACTTTTGAAATTCCTCAGTCTTCCAATATCCTAGACGGGAGGACAATCCCTGAGGAGTTCGGCCATCTTTGAGTTCTAAACAAGAGATAGCAAGAAGACAAGATCAAACTCTCTAAGCCTTCTAAATCTGCAACAAATTTAAAAGTTGGGCATTTCAAGATACAATTGGTTATGAAGGCTAAATATGTGAACACAGGCTAGCAAGCATAAGTAAAGCCAGTACTGAGTCACAAGTGTTTATCATTCATGACAGCTGATATATGAATATGTACAGATAATTATAAGGATGGGTTTTTATAATTACCAGTGTCCTTATTAAATTAACATTCAGTGGTTATATTTTTAGGGATGTTAATGACATATATAGCATACATGCAGACAGTACCTGCAGTCCAAGGAAAATTTTCCAGTCTTTGATCAGCTTCCTTGGCATCAAGTTTCTCCTCAGCAATTAACTGTTTGAGGCTACAACCGACAATGTTTAATGGGAGGTTGTGCATCACGTCAAAGACTATGTCTCTGATCACATCAAAGCCATATAAACTGTAGAGGCGATGCAGTATGCTTAATCCCGTGTAACCACTTTCTCTGCTCAATCTTTCACGAACTGTCCGACGGTCTTCATCTGAAATCTCTTTCATTTTAGCTACTTCATTCTCAAGTTTCCGCTCTTCTGGGGGAAATCTGGCAGCAAAACGGTTTTGTCCAAAGTAGTAGGTTGTCCCTGCACCACTAGGGTTAATGGTGCCTGTTGAATGTTAGGTACATGTATGTCACAGTAAAAATCTTGATCAATACAAGCTTTTAGTGTTTTTAAGGTAATAATTCCATGGAGATAGAACCGCTCTGAGATTTTCTTTCAGTTAATTGCTGTTTATTTTAAAAGGACTTGTATTATTAAATCAAGGGGAGTCAGCATATTCATTAAGGAGAGGGAAACCATACCCCATATATAATTGCCTTTGAAAACATCAGTTTCTAGAAACACTTTCATGTATGTTCATGTGAAAATTTAATGAGGAAAGGATCTCATTCAGTGATCATGTCTCAAAAGATAAGCAGAAGCCTTTGATATCATAACACTATAATAATTGTACATAAAATTTTTTATTTCTTCTCACCTTTATGTTTGTCTCTTCTGCATGCTAGTATTCCTCCATTAATGAATTTACCAATTTCAGATTGGGCTGGATAATCACCAGTCCAGAGGAGTAGCAAAACACACACATCAATAAAACCAGGCAGCAGATCCAACTCAGGGAAATTGCCCACATACTCCACTTGATAACCTGTCAGACAATTAAAAGAGTAGATTAAACATGTGAATATAATGAAAAGTGTTCAGTTGTTGCATATTTTGATTTTAAAATTTTGCAAAACCAGGTCTAGCGTCCCATTTATGAAGTATCTTAACATAATATTAGATAAGTCAAACTTATCATATTTATCTACATCAAAAAGCCAGATGGTCAAATGCCCTGGGGTAAATAGGTGGAAGGCGAATGCCTTAATCCCTTGGATGGGTCGATGGGAAAATTCCCCACTGTTGCCTAGAAGGATGGGCATTGCTGGAATTGACTGATACAATTACCTTCGATAAAGATGTTTTCAATCTCAGAGACCAGAGGCTCAAGGAATGGATCAAGGGAATTTGGTCTTTTTTTGGGCAGCATGTGAGAGGGCACAAAGCCTACCACATAGACTTCCTCGGTTGCAGCCCTCTCGTGTTTATACATATTGCCTATAGACACCTCTATAGCACCTGCAAAAAGACAGAAGTTTAAAGATGCAGTGAATTGGTGCAAATGTAACTTGCTAACTGCTAAATTAAATAATTGAAGTTTTGCGATATAGAGAGTTTAAGGGTTTGTACAGTACATACTTGCATTATTATTAGGACTTTAATAGCAATCTGATCATGAGAAACAACAGGCAGAGTTGCAGTTATGAACACTTATAAATAAACAATATATATTAAGTAAAGTGCCACTTGAGAGTTCTTGAATTACAAACAGCTTTTTCCTTGTTATGTACAAGTTTATGAACTTAAAACAAGACAAAACAATTAGTTCTAGATTAAAAAAAATATTAGAGGAAAGATGGAGGGGTGCAACACAAATTACAGTTTCCATTCAACTACTGTGTCAGCACTCATATCTCACTTTGTGACACTGTCGTACCACAACAATTAACCATAGACTGTACAACTATTGTAGAACTGGATTAGGAAATCTCTGGTACAATACATACATACTGTGAGCTTGAAAAGAAACTTACCGCAGCTGTGTCGACCTGGTGCCCCAAATGGTTGCCAACCATCCCAGTGTCCTATCAATGCGATATTCCGGGGCTCACCTCGAACAAACTGTGCTTGATAGTTTTCCTTGGTGCCACATTCTTCACACTGCACTGTGTACACTCCATCCCTTTCAGGAGCTGAGGCTCTGATTTCTTTTTCACTAATAACATTACCACAGCATTTACATCTGCATGGCAGCATCCACTCTGCATCTGGGTTCCAAAACCAGGCCAGTTCACTGAAATGCATACCATCCCACACTTCCTTCAACACAGAGTTTGATCCAGCTCTATTTATCCAGTCATCTCTGTTCACCCAGTGAGCTAACATTTTACTGCACATGCTAACATCAGAGAACCATGTCCGTATCTTGTCAGAGAGACCAAGATAATAGTACTTGATTGATCCAGGCTTTCCACAGTGTCTGCATGTGGAAGTAGGTGAATCCATCAAATCCCAATGACATGGGTGACTTTCATCAAGACAGATAAAATATTCTTTTGGCCCTTTGTAATCAAATTCCTTTAAAAGCTTCTCAGTCTCTCTCCAATTTCTTGGCCAATAATTCAAAGCAGAGTGATCACAGTCATTGCGGAAAAATAAGTCTTTTGCAAAAGTTAAAACATCCTCGATGTCATTAAATGAGCCATGCATTTGGTTCACTAACATCATGGCCTTACAAATGACAGTTACAATTTCTCTTTTTATTTTTAACTCTGCCTCTTCTGAACTTTGTTCTTCATGTTGCTGGTCTGTATGTAAACCCTCTGATACACCAATACCACTACTGGATTCCAAGAAATCATCATCATTGCTGTCATCAACATTAGCACTTGCAAAGCTATCCTGAGCAATTTCATTACCTTGTTCTTCTACCAACTCTTCTTCTGTTTCTGCCTCAGAGCTGTGGACGCAAATTTTAACTCATATTAATATTTATAATAGTTATAACAAAGGAATAGTTGGCAATTGCATTCTTCTTTTTTATATATGTATAAGTGACACTTCAGGTCTATCCTCTTTCTTTCTGACGATTTATTGTTATTTTTAAGAAAATAAAATAACCACTCGTAGACCTTTCGTCTGCATTCTCCAAATGTCAGCAACGCTTTTTATGAGATGAAAATTTAAAAAATGTGACAATATATATAAGGGAACCAGCTATAAACTGCGAAAATTACACACAATAGGGCCTCGATAGGTGTTTTCATGCGAACTGCAAGTAGATTGCCATGCATGGGACAAACACGGTACGAAAAATTGTGTATGGATATGAGAATCTTCTGCCAATTTAATTTTGCCGGTATGCTAGGCTCCGGCTCAAGATGTTTAAAGGCGCTACCGATCGTTAATAAAAGATACCTCTTTATTTTTGTTTAATGACTTGACCATTTGTCATAAATTTTACTTCAGAATGTGTGAGGCGATTTTATATTTATATGTCCAACCACGCATTACTACTTGATCAAAACCTGCTTAAACTAAGACCTGTTTCCATTCAAAACACAGGTAGTGGTCAATTCGATCGGCTGAAAGGGTTTCACACAAATAACGGCCCATTTTAACCTGAGCGCTATATGGCTTGCTTTGCAAAAGTTGTTTAAAAAATTAGGGTTTACTTTGCCATAAAATCTGCGGAATACACCTCCAGGCAAGAACAAATTAAAGACTCACATAACTTACATTGTACTTGTACTGACTGTGGAAACACCGTTGGACGCTTCTGACTCTAACGAATTTTGCAGTTGCCAGTGTCTATACTCCACTGAAGTTGAGACGGGCTTTCCACTACAAGAACTGCATGGACAATGAACGTGGGTGTACAGAAGTTCGTTGCAATGACAACGAACAACTTCAGTTCGATCCCAACTTAAGCTTCTTTTTCTTCCCGCCATTCCAGACCTGCCATTTGCAATCCTTCGAACCTCGAAGCAACTCGACCACAACAGCAGTTCTTGGCAAGGACTGGGTCGAGTGTATGCATGAAAGCGAGGTGCAAATACCCCGGCTGTCAGGTCCAGGTATATAACCGCCCTTCCCGTGCATTTCGCGCCAAAACTCCATCGAAGAAGACGAGGTTGTTCGAGCGCTGCAGTCGTGCGGATAAGGGTGGGTTTTTTTTGGTAAAAATATGGCTACGGCTGACAACTGCAAAAGAAAAAGTCCAGCAGACATGTCTGCTGAGGAAGCTTATGACTGGATTAAGTCTAAGTTTGACGAGGAAGCAGCGGAAAAGTTCAAAGGTAGGTTCAATTCAATCTCCATTCAACAGCAAAATGGCGCGAAAGTATTGGTCTTTGTCACATTGAAACGCGTTTTTCTCCTTAAACAGAACAAAAAGTAGATGGTGCAGGGCTGGTTTTGCTGGCACACAGAGGCTCTAAAACGCAGCTGACAGCCTGTGGGTTTGAACTTGTGGGAGAGCAGATGAAGTTATTGCAAGCGGTCGAAATGGAGTCGGAGGAATATTCTGCAGGTGACACTTGCACAAACAAAGCTAAAAAGATCAAACCATCTTCTAAAAAATTGGACAGTGATCTCCACAAAAGAATCTACAATGCTAAGTAAGTTAAAGAATTATTCGCTTTACTTGATATGTTTCCAAAACTGATAAAATCTTTCTATCTCCCAATGTAAATCCTGAAAAAAAAAAGGAAATGGGGGGCCGGGCCGGGGAATTTGTGCAAATAAAAAATCGCCACCCTTATTTAAATAGCATACGTATTTATTAGTCAAAATAAGTTTTATGGCAGCATAAGTTGATCTAGCTTGCAAATAATTGACTTTTTTATAAGTATGATTACTTATAAAAAATCTTATCAAAATCTTTTTTAGAATAAAATATATTTCTATGGAAGAATTTTTTTTAACTTTTTGTGTGGCAGTGTGCCACTGTAAATCCCTGTACCATTAGTGTCTCATGGTTATCTCATTGTCATCAAAGGATTTAATTTATGAGGTGGTATATATTTTCTATACTGTTTTGACAAGTCCAATGCATGGTTTGTCCTACTTGACGAGGTTGATAATATATGATAATATGATAAAAGGTGTCTATAATAACACTTTTTTCTCTCTCTTTTTTTCTCATAGAGGGCATTCCTTTGGCATCCGCCAAGCTTGTAGTGGCGTGCGCCTTCAATGAACTTAAAGTAACAGATGTGTCAAGGACGCAGCTCCAATCTGCAGCAAAGACCCTTAAGGTTCCCCTTAAAGAGTCCGAGTTGAGATCAAAGGACACATTGGTTGTAAATGTCGCAAAGGAATTAATTGACAAGGGTTTTGTAAAAGTCCCGGCTGCAGCCCATTTTTCAAGGGCTGATGTTAAAATTTTAAAGCCGTTTTAACATGAAAAAATACATTAAAAGATTGTTGAACTAGTTAATTTGTACATGTCTTTTATCTTAGTAACCGCACACTTTAATTTATTGAAGCTTTCAATGGCAGTGCTTAGTTGTGATGTTACCAATATATTTGGAAACCGTGAGGTGAGAAATCGAAACCCAAGAATCCGATCCTAGGGAGACCAATATTATGGAAATGGGGACAAAACCAATAATGGTAACAGTAATACCATCAATGTTATCCTAAAGAACATTGTGTAATGTGCTTGAAAACCAATAACGGTTATAAAGCAAAATCCAGAAATATTTCCAAAAGAACCATTCATGGAAGCAGTACAAAAAACATAAAAGAGAAGAGAAGAATCGTTAATGTTTTCTTGAAAAAAAACACCATGTAATATTCCTACTAAACCAAAATGGTAATAGCTCAAAACCCAATAATGGTAATGGGGAAAACATAAATGATAATGCTGGAAAAACTGTTGATGGTAAATGCATTAACCATACATGTTAAAAGTAAAAAAAACCGTAATGATTTGCTTGAAACCAATAATGGTATAACACAAAAGTACAATAATGGAAAATCTTTTGTCATTAATGTTTTATTTACCAAAAAACATTAATGGTTATAGTTCTGCTTTTACATTAATGTATTTTAACATGTTATTTGATATTTTTCCATTCTAAAAAACAAGAATGATTTTTTGGATTTTTTTCCTGTGAGACTACTGTTTAGGTAGCCTAAACATTGGCCTTACAAAGCCTGACATTTATTTGGTCTTCAAAATAACTAGGATTGACCAAATTATTTAACCTGACAATAACCTTACAGAATCCAAACCATGATACATACGCTTGGAAAGTAACAAATTAAAGCAGTCGAAGAATGATTATAACTTATCTTTTTAATACAAAATGTAAACAGACAGACTCACCACGATTTAGATTAATTGCAGTTATCCGACTGATCCGGAATGATTCAGTTTTGTCAGTTTCATGGTCCGTTTTTGTGCCAACGGCTATCCGTTATATATGCGAGTTTTATTTTATTTTTTTTTCCTATTCAGCAATTCCTTGATGTAGCTGTTAGCGGTATAAAGGTCTCCAACAGCTCCACTTAGCGTAATCCAGCAATCAAATTCAGTCTTGATATTTAGTATTTACGTCGCCTTCTCCGTTCGATTTAGTTCACTAATTCGAGCCATAGTGAAAAATGAAGACAGTTTATTGTGTGTACATGACAATGCACTGAAAAAATATTTTCCAAGTATAACCTTCTCAGCAGTTTCGGCGAATAAAGCGCCATTATTCTACATTTCATGACAAGCACCTGTTGGAATTTCATTGCAAAGTTCCCTTGGGAGAGCTGACGTGTTAATCTAATTGGCCAACTTTTATGCAACAATTGTTTCTTATCCCGCCCGATCACATTACAAAAATTGACCTGAAATTCTCGACCTTTGGTAATTCACTTAGAAGAGCGCGTGGACAGCTTTAGCGCGAAGAACTTATGCAGTTTTAAGTTGGAAAAGATTTTAAGACGGAATCCATCAGGAAATTGAATAATCAGTGGACAAAAACCTTGTACCAGAATAATTTCAAGTTTATCGCATTCTTTTTTACACTTTTTAAGAGCTATAGACGTAATTAGTTATCTGTAATAACACCAAAGACAATTTCTCATGGGAACCCGTGAAATTAAATTTCAAATTTCACAGGAATTGTGTAAACACGGGTAAAATATGTAAATTTTTATGCGTAAGATTTCATTTTGTGAAATTTGAAATTTATTTTCTCGGGCTCCCATAAGAAATTGTCTTTGGGGTTATTACAGATAACAAATTACATTCATACATGTAGCTCTCAAAAATGTAAAAAAGAATGCAATATGCTTTAAATTATTCTGGTACAAGGTTTTTGTCCACTGAAAATTAAAATTACTCAGTTTCCTAATTTATTCTGTCTTAATGTTTTGCTTTCCTGGAGCAAAGATCGATCTGAACCGATCTTGTAAACAACGAACAGACTGCTCGCTCTGTCTGATAGGCTCCGATGCTGTGTAGCCACTTTCACAAGGATAATGTTCGCCACGATAAATTTAGGTTCTTTGATCTCCTGCAAATTGAAGTGACTCCCGTACACTGTAAATGTATTTGAGTCCATTTTTCCACAAGGGAAAGAATGTACGGAAGAGCTGACCGCAAATAATACTGAGGTGAGCAAAGTGTCCTTAGCTTGAAAATTGTAATTATCAGTGGCACATCATTGATTAGTCTGCAGTTTACTTCCGAGGTCGACATTGATAATGAGAAATGATTGCAGTTACTTTTCCTTCGAACTCCGTACCATAAAAATATCAAGTCGAGGTTAACCTTTACCTAGCTATAAAGTGTTGTAGTTCTTAGCTTTATATTACATTGTGTGCTACACTATAGTTTAACTGTTTAGTGTGTTCTGCCACTGTTGCAATTTGATCGTGTACAAAGGTTACAAAATAAACGTAGCATGTGCATTTTGAAATTGTTGTTCGTTTTTCTGATACCACATAAGCTACTTGAACTAAACCGCTGTTGACCGAACAGTCTCAGTTATTGTTAATGTCTAAATTGCCTTTCAGTTTTTGTGTTTTTAGCCTTAAAAATAATCGTTTTTAGGTGATCATTCACTCTGCTGTGCGGTCATTCTTGAAGCCTTAAAAATGTCAGGCTCAAAGCCTTAAAAAATTAAGGTCCAATTTTCAGGTTAACGCTAGGCTAAAAAAGTTAATATTAGGCGAACAATTTTTAGCGTTTGTTTGGCTAAAATTCAGGCCAAAATTAGGTCAAAGTTAAGGTCCAATTTTCAGGTTAACGCGACGCTTAAAAAGGTTACATGTTAGGCTAAGGATTTTGGCTTTTGTCTGGCTAAAATTCAGGCCAAAATTAGGTTAAAGTTAGGCCAGACATTTTCGTACGGGGTGTATAAAATTTCCACTATTTCATGAAGGTGGCTCACAAACTTTATTTAGTTTTGATGGATTGAGGTAAAGTTATTATTTCAGCCAATTGGCAATTCCAGAAAATACCCATACCATACCACGGACGGCTTTTCGGAATTCTGAGGGCAAGGCGGGGGGTGTCCTTTGAACTGGAAATCCGAAGGCATGGGGGATACTTACGATTGGAATTCCCAAGGCTTTTGGGGGGGGGGGGGGGTTAGATCTGGGATTTCCACAGGAGACAGACAAGAGTGTATTCCTTGAAAATGCTAATTTTATGGACTTCAAAATCTGAGTTCGCAAATAAAGCGCAAACTGACAACACTGCTGACTACCGCAAAAGCAGGATACAAGACAAGCATCCATCGATCAGACATGTGTTCGTGTTCATTTGCAGAAGAAAACCGACAAAACGTGGCTTGTACATCAAGCTCTAGAGGCCTTAATGTTGATGAATTTCTTATCAGATTAAAAAATATGAAAAATCTTTGTTTCTTACCGCTTGTGCATTTCTTGTACTCCTCTTGTATGAACGGCGAAAGCTTGCGCCAGTCCCTCATTTGTAAGGACACCTGCTGGATTTTGCACTTCGTGCAATCGTGGGATTGGGAGCAACTGCTGACCTTGATATATGGCTCAAATTCAAGATAGCAGAAATGAAAGTACACTTGATCGTGATATCTTCCGAGTGTACACACGTACATCACACGATATTCTTATTTTAATGTTCTGTACCAGTTTGGGGCAATGTAAAGTTAATGTAGGTTGCATCTGTTGAACAGCGATAAGGAGAAAACTTTTAATTTTTTTTAAAAATTTCATTCCAGAATTTCCGGAGTCATAATGACTCCCTCTCTAACCAGCTGTACTGAACAGAAGTAGAGTCATTTGAAATAATTTTCCGTAAAATAAGCCAAATTGGGCATATTAGCGAACCCTGCAGGTAATTCCGAAGGGTTTGACAAAAAAATGGAAAATCGGGAGGGGGGGTTTACGATTATGGAAATTCGAGGGCATGGGGGGGATAATGCATTTTGGAAATTCCGAAGGTGGGGGGGGGGGGGGGTTAAAATATGGAAGCCATCTGTGGTATGGTATGGATATTTTCTGGAATCACCCAATCTGAGAGTTTTAAGGTGGTATTCACATACTGGAGTGTTTGTGTTTCTTTTCTTTTTCAGACATTGATGAATGTAAGCAGGATAAGTGCAGGAATGGAGCAACGTGCAGGGTATTTTATGAAAACTTAATATTGAATAAATCCTATCTTAACTGAATATTAATAGTAATCTTTTGGATGCTTCTTAGTGTTGTGGAAACCACCGTTCGTTAGCTGTTGTGTTCTGGTGCACATAAGAATCTTTTGTTTTATGTGACTTGGTGATGACACATTCTTTGCTGTCTTCAGGATATGGTCAATGATTATCAGTGCAACTGTGCAGCAGGTTTCACTGGTCATGACTGTGAAGTGGATATTGATGACTGCCTAGCAGCTCCGTGTGAAAACAATGCAACCTGCATTGACCAAGTCAATGGATTCAGGTGCAGCTGTGTTGAGGGATTCAGCGGTGCCAATTGTTCAACTAACATAAATGACTGCATACCAAACATCTGCAGAAATGGTGGTAAGCCTATAGCTAACTTGTCCTAAACTGGGAAAACTTACATTTCAGTCAACATAAGGTTGAAAAGTTATCAGCACCTAAGAAAAAAAAAATACTGCTACTAGCTTTTGATTGATTTGCCTACCTTTCATTTAAGACTTCATTCACAGACTTAGTTGTACAGCTTTAGGAACTCGACAATAGCAAATTTCTGATGAATACCTCTCCACGGAACGTTCACAGCCCTTAATTTCATCCAAAGCATCAGAAGTTGACTGAGTGATGTAAACAGCATCGCTGGAAAGTAATGCTCAGCAGCTGCCATTTGAATGCTTGAATTCACTTCAAGGTTTTATCCACATACTCTTGATAAAGTTAGAACCAACTCACAGTCAGTGAATGATTGCTAGCTTCAGTCGCTTTACAGGTGTACATGTATTTCCAAAGATTGATCTTGGTTCATGTAACCTTGAAACCTCAATTGAGTTTTTCCAGTAGTCAAGGCTTAATTTAGACCTAGACTTATGTTAGTCAAAGGCTAGTTACCTTAAGAACTCAAGTTTGGCTAGAGTAGGTTTTGCATTTCTACTTTCCATTTTAGCTACTGAAAAGTGGAAATCACTAATGAACCTTACCCTGAGTTGTTTTAAAAATGTGATCTATACAGGTGGTACTTATATATAGTGATCACAGTTGATGGCCTATTGTACATGTATACACAAGGAGACTGTATAAATTCTCCTCCTCCTCCTCCTTCATCCCCACCTCCTCCTCTTCCTTCTCTTTGTTCTCCTCCCCTCCTGCTCCTTCTTGTTCTTCTTCTCCCTCTTCTCCTTCTCCTCGTCCTCCTCTTTCTCTCCCCTAGCCTTCTCCTCCTTCTTATCCTCCTCCTCCTCCTCCTCCTCCTGGCCCTCCTCATCTTCCTCCTCTTCTTTTTCCTCATTTTCTTCCTCCTCTCTTCCTCCTTCTCCTCCTATACTGTACCCCTTCTCCTCCTCCTACTTCTCCTCCCTAGATCCTACTCCTTTTCCTCCTTCTCCTCTTCGTTCTCCTCTTTCACCTCATTTTCCGTCTCTTCCTCCTTCTTGACCTCCTTTTCCTCTTTCTGCTCCTCTTTTTCCTCCTCCTCCTCCTCCTCCTCCTCCTATTGACATAGTTTTGTTCACTTCTCTTTCAGGAACCTGTCATGATGAGGTGAACAACTTTCGCTGTGACTGTCCTGCAGGGTACCTTGGGAGAACTTGTGACAATGCAACAAACGAGTGTTCAACTAACCCTTGTAAGAATGGTGGAGCCTGCCACGATTTACATCAAGACTATAACGTAAGGGCAAGGCTTACATTTTAAATGTAGTTATCAGGTCTTTTATTGGGGATTGATGAAACTGGCACAACAAAGAAAGTTGAAAAGTGAAAGCTGGACACCTCGGCATTTTTTTGAGTGCCAGCCCTATTAATGCAATTGTGTGCAAGTATATGTACTGTATTGTACAACGATGTAAGCTATGAACACTCACAGTCCTCATCCTATGTTTGACAATATCAACCTTGTTTCACTGGCTAGTATTCTGTAGTTTACATATACTTGCTTTACTTGCTACTATTCTGTAGTTTACATTCTCTTTCTTATTTTGTTCAGTGCTCATGCCCTGTTGGTTTCACCGGCAAAGATTGTGAAACTAACATCAATGATTGTACATCACCCTCTCTGTGTAACAATGGTGTTTGTCAAGATGGTGTCAACAACTTCACTTGTGTTTGTCACAATGGATTCACTGGAAGACTCTGCGATACAAATATTGATGACTGTCAGGGTAAGTTCATGTAAATCAAAGTGTAGTTTTGGTGACATAGTCTAAGGAAGAAGTTCATTATTTTATTAGTTCAGAAATAACTTACTAATTACTGGTATCTTTTTAATTTTGTGAGATGAAATCACTTCTTTGCCATTTTGTGCACATTCTATTGCATGTTGGCTTGTGCAAGTGGCTTAAAACACCTACATGTATTTAATAAAGATTCTGTTGTCTTTCTTTGTGCATTACATGTGTAGTCTCCCTTCAGCAACAATGTTTGATTAAAGCTAGGAACAGGCAATATTAAATTTCTGTCCAGTACTGTTGAGGAAAGATTTTGTATAAGTTTAAAGAGTTTGAGTAAAGATGTCTGAGGCCTCCAAATATAAATTAATATAAGTGATGATACAATAGGCTGGCAACCATTAAAAGTGTATGCCTGGGTTTGATGATGTCAAATACCTGGAAATGAGACAAAAAATATTAAATTAAAAGTCTTCAGGAGCAGCCTTAAAGCCTCATTTGACATTCACATGTACAGTAGCCTGCAGCTGGGGAACTCCTTTTTGGGATCATATTACCTTTGCAAGGTTTAAATTTTAAATCAATAAAGTTTAATTTCTCACTGTTCATGATGAGGGCAACAATGTCTTCCAGGTCACCAATGCAAAAATGGAGCAGAATGCGTTGATGGCATTGCACAGTATACATGCAACTGCACCACCGGTTTTGATGGTCCCTTCTGCAGTAATAACATTGATGATTGTGTATCAGCTGTGTGCCTCAACAATGCGATGTGTGTGGATCAGATTGCAAACTATACCTGCAACTGTAGTCTAGGTTTTACAGGTGAGCAAACAACATTGTAGAATTTAAATGGTCTTTAGAAGAACTGCACGACTCACATATTCTCTATGGCACCCAACCTCTTAGCAGACACTCCATCTCTGAGCAGACACCCATCCTCTTAGCAGACACCTGACCTCTTAGAAGATATCCAGCATCTCAGTGGACACTTGACCTCTTAGCAGCTACAGACACCCAACCTCTTAGTAGACACCCTAAGGACCTCTAAGCAGATACCCGACCTCATAGCAGACAGCGGCCTCTTAGTTGACACCCAACTACTTAGCAGACATCCAACCTCTAATCAGACACCTAACCTCTAATCAGATACCTGACCTCTTAGCAGACACTTGATATCTTAGCAGACACCCAATGACTTAGCAGACATCCAACCTCTAATCAGACACCCAACCTCTAATTAGACACCCAACCTCTAATCAGACACCCAACCCTTTAGCGGACACCTGACCTCTTAGCAGACACTTGACCTCTTAGCAGACACCTGACCTCTTAGAAGTGAAGCCAACATCTCCGTGGACACTTGACCTCTTAGCAGACGCCCAACCTCTTAGTAGACACCTGACCTCTTAGAAGTCCATCCAACATCTCCGTGGACACTTGACCTCTTAGCAGACACCCAACCTCTTAGTAGACAGTGGACCTTTGAGCAGATGCCTGATCTCTTAGAGGTCACCCATCCTCTAATCAGACACCCAACCTCTTAGCAGACATCCAACATCTCAGTGGATACTCAACCTTCTAGCAGACACCATCCTCTTAGCAGACACCCATCCTCTTAGCAGACCCCTCACCTCTTGGCAGACTCCTAACTTCTTAGTGGACACATGACCCTTCAGCTGACTCCTCACTCTGAGCAGACACCTAACCTCTTAACAGACACCCAACCTCCTCTTATTAGATGCCCATTTTCTTAGCAGACTCCTGACTTTTTGGTAGATGCCTAACCTTTTAGTGGACACCTGACCTTTCAGCATCTGCCTTAACTCTTAGTAGACATCCATCCTCTTAGTAGACACCCATCCTCTTAGCAGACACCTGACTTCTTAGCAGACAGATGACTTCTTAGCAGACAGTAGACCTCTTAGCAGATTCGTGACTTCTAAGAACGTGCTTTACATGTATATGCAGCCAGTCAGAATCTAGTTTTTGTGCCAGTCTATGGCAGGGTAACCCCTGCATTTTGTTGTTTTTATGGATCGATCACCAGTCTCAGGTAGTGAGAAATGAAATTGCAACACTTCTATAGAGCAGTTTTCAATTGAGTGTCGAAAGTAATGTTGTGTTTGCTTTGGTTTTGCATTACTAGGCTCTCTGATTGGTTAAAAAAACTCGCACCACTTTCTCAACCAATCAGGCGTAAAACCAAAACCAATCGTGACTTGCTCGCACGCGTTTTCCCGCGCTTAGCGCCAATTGTTTGTATTTGATTTGATTTCTGATTGGTTCATTTTGTGTTTTGTTCCTGTTGTGATTGGTCAGAGTAATTGCTTTGGTTTTGGTTTTACGACACTCATTTGAAAACCGCTCTATGTATGCATGTTCTTCTTCTTTAGGTATGTATGTTCGTCTTCTGTAATTATGTATGTATGTTCTCAGTGGCACATCTCCCTTAAACAAATATTTCTGAAGGACCACTCCTTATTCCTGTACCACATACAAAGTAAACTTTTTGTTGGAAAGTTTTTGGCTTTGCAGCTGTTATAAATAATTGCAAGTATTAGGAAGTTTCACTCTTGTCAGCAAATCTATGTGCCTCTACTTGTAGGTCGTCACTGCGAGCATCCCATAGACTACTGTGCCCAACAGGGCTGCAACAACAGTGGGACTTGTGTGAATGAGCGAGGATACCGGCGCTGTCTTTGCCCACCAGGGTTCAATGGCTCTAGCTGTGAAATTACTCCATGTATGAACTTGAAGCCATGTAAGAATAATGGTACCTGTGAGATGCTTCCTGATCTAAGACATAAATGCCACTGCGCTGACCGAGTCTTCACTGGAAAACACTGTGAAGTTGGTAAGGGGACTATTAACTAAAAACTATGTAATATTGGTTTAATACACATTAAACGTGATCATGATAGAGTACAGTACAGTTTTGACAAGTACGGTTTCAGGAAGTTCTCCACAGAAAATTTATGAATGAATCTAGTGCTGTCACCTTGGTCGCTTTTATTGACTCAGGTTAGAATAACTTTACAGCAAAATAAACATTACACAGAATACCACTACTAGTATATTAATGGTCTTACCTTTAAGTTTTGACAGTGTGACTAAAATGTTACAGTGTATCTTACCAGCTTAAGCAGTGTTATAAGCAAATTCTGAACAGAAGTTCTCATATGAATGGCCACACTTGATGATTATATCCAGAAACTTCAAAGTTAAAACCGCATTATATGGCGCCGTGCTGAACATTACCACAGGGAAGTACAACTGAATAGTGGTCAAACTCGTGAACTTCATTAACAGAATGAATTTATAACAACCTTAAATAACATAATACATGACAGGAAACTATAATAATTGCTCTGAGTAACCTTCAGATCAGTGGTCGTACTTAGGCCTGTAGCAGGGGAGGGGAGGGGAAGGGAGATTAACCTCCCTGGAAGTTTGTGATGCATGCTCGTTCTTGTGTTTTACGAGTTAACCAGGTTTTGAAGGTTTGATTTTTGTTTTTTTCTAGATATTGACTACTGTGACCCCAGGAATAACCTGTTTACACAGGAAGGTCAAGTGGAGTATGGATCAGGCTACTGTGGGCAACATGGCACTTGCATTGATGGTCCCACGTCACATTCTTGCCAGTGTGACAGAGGATGGACTGGCGCGACTTGCGAGATTGGTTTGTCAATTCTGCATATTTGGATGATGTTGAGTAACTTAACTATAACACAGGGATGTGTACTTTTAATTACTACATCCCTGCTACACCCAGGAGAAATCTGTCAGTTTCATTGATTCTGTGTTACCAGGGGATATTTTTGAACTCGGACATGGGACTAGAGTCAATATTAATGTCCATATTCTCCTCACCATTCTCCTTATATTTCTTATGTAACTTGTTGGGATAATTTGATCAAAAATCAAGACATTTGATCATTGGTCATCGCGTCCTTTATTCTCGTGACCTGTATGTTTGATCAGGTAGTAATACTGTGAGGAGAAATGAGATGCTTGTCACTATTGGGGCAAGATTGGATCTGCCACTGCTTTCTAAGTCAGACTAACATGCGATACTAAAATGTCTTCTTTCCTTTCACAGACATTGATGAATGTTCTCCAAACCCTTGTGAGCATGGTGGACAGTGCGTTCAGACATTTAATGCCAGTTATCTTTGTGGTTGTGCTGCAGGCTATACTGGTGTCAACTGCTCAGATGGTAACTTTCCCCCCGTCTTGTTTGTGTAAATTCATTCACTTGTAGCTAAAAAAAGGAGCACTCTGGGCTGCGACCACTGTGACTTTTGACTTGTTTGGAGAAATGAGCATGTTTGTTATATAAACCCACTTAACAAGTAACTCCACTGCAAGAAGGTACTACTCGTGAGTGGCTGTCTTTAGTTTGGTAAAACTTAAATCAAAACAACAACAACAAAAACATCTTGTACAGAACAATAAACGGCATAGGAAAGTGCTGCTCAGCAGCTTTCATCTGAGTGGTCACACTTAAGGATTTTATCCACAGACTCAAAAGGTGGAACCAGCTTGTATAGCAAGGTAAACAGCACTTTGTACAGCGAATAAACTGAACCATAGGAAAGTACCGCTAATTTCAGTGATAATTTCAATGATCACATTTTAGGATGTCATTCACATACTCAACAGAAATTAAACCTACCGTTAAGTAAAAAATCACGGCTAAGTAATGATACTGATGAACCTGCTGACTTATTCAGTCCTGGGGACCCAGCCATTGTTGCCATTTACTTCTGAAACACTGCCCACTGCTGTGAAACAGTTTGAGAGGACTGGGCTAGAGTGCTGTCTGTTAGTGAATTACTGAGACAGTCAGAACGTTTTGAATGCATCTTTCCTCTACCTTGTGGTAGCACTTTTTTACCCCGCCATCAGGACGGGGTCTAGTAATACCCATTTTTTTTCTAGGTTATCTGCCCTAGACAAATATTCGTCGCTTCTTTCACACCCTGAGGGGAGGGAGAACAATGGCGGGGTCTAATGCCCCTGGGACATTTCCTGTTAACTGCATATATGATCTGTGCTCAAGGCTGCTGAATTAACATTTGCTTCTTGTTCATCAGATTTTGATGACTGTCGGAATAATTCATGCCAGTCTGGCTCTACTTGTGATGACAAGTTCAATGGATATGAGTGCATATGCCCTCCTGGTCTGAAAGGAATATACTGCCAGTCTAGTGAGTACCAAGGAATGCCTGAACACCAGGCAATAGCTAACAGTCTGGGTACTGGAGAAGGCCTAATAATTAGATATGCCTAAACTAGGCCTTAAATTTAAACCCCAGCTGGTTAACCATGTTCAGTTGAAGCTAATGACTATTTGGTTCTTAAAACAACACGCCTCGCCATACTCGCTAGATGACATCTAAACATGGTCTTCATGGACTCTGGCCTATCTACGTTCAAGTTATAGACTCTGCTAAGCCATTGGTTTTGGAGTCCTCGTCTAAACCTTGATTTAGCCTTAAACCAGGTCTAACTTAAGGTGATTCCATTCAATTGCATTGCGCATCCTTTCTGCGCATTATTTATTGCGTGATTAGCGCGCGCACGAGCGCGCGCGCGTTCGAAACTTGATAGGTTTTCTATGGAAGCTGAGCTGTTCAGAGAAATAAATGGTCGTTTTCTCCCAAACGAACTCGGTGACCCCACTTTTTTATTCCATTTATTTAAGGAAAATACGACTTTACATGATATATTCAAATTTGAAGAATTTTTCATTATTCAATTTTGAAATATTCCGGTTGATTCACTGTTACAGTCAGATTTTAGGCGTTTCACTGGAACCGTGCAGACGCTCGATTTGCCTATTATTTCAAATTAGTTTCATTGTTATGACAAATTTAAGACGTTTTACTGTAACATAGTACTTCTATCATAAGAATAATGCTTATATTTCATTGCCAGTTATAACTGTGTTGAAGTAATGGATGTCTCTAGTACAAGGATAGGGTTTTTAATATTGCTGTCTAAAAATAGCAAACTACCTATATACTACAGCCCCGTAGCGTGAAATCAGGCACGGTGACCCCCTCTTTTATTTTATTTTTTTAATGTACTACGTGTAATTAGTAACTCTGCAAAGTTTCAACAAATTCTCATGACAGCTTCTTTTTCGATGGAATCACCTTAATGTTTTACTGCTTTGTTTACTGTTTTCTCTTGTAGATTCATCTTGGTGTGAAGACCCCAGTCCTTGTTTTAATGGTAACTGTACAGATGTAGGTGATAACAACTATACATGCTCATGTGAGCCGGGATTTACTGGAAGCAGGTGTGATGTAGGTGAGAGCAGTGAAACATTGTAGCTTTGTTTCAATCGACCTTCTGATAAATTACAGACTACGAGTGGCCTCTATTTCTGCTTAGGGTTATGCGCTGGTCAAATCGAAAGTTCAACATCCCTCCCGGGCCACCCCCCGGGCATTTGAACTTTTGAAGATTGGCTTGTTCAAATTCCCTCCCCTCGGGGCCAAAAAGCCGTTCAAATGTTTCACCAATTGGTACTGAACTACCTCTCCTCAATGACAAATTTCGTCTTCGATCAAACACTTCACATGCTTTTCAGGGAGAGATATGCCATAAAGACAGCTTCAAACTTCTTGTAAAGACCCTTTTGAAAGAGTTATTCACTAACAAAGGCGAAATTCTATCTTGCAAATCCCTCAAAAACCGAAAAAAAAAACCTCATGGGCGTATTACATCAGAGTTAAGTCCGGTTCAAATTCCCCACCCTTCCAACAAATCTCAGTTGAATTAAGCTTGAAGCTTTTAATTCTTATCATGTATAAGTAAAGGTTGATTGATTAATTGATTCCGTTTGTTAGAAGGTCTTTTCTTTTTTTTCTCTCGTCACGTGAGAAACGTCTGCTTGCTTGTAGTTCTTCCAGCTCATTCTCTGCCAGTTTCCTTCCGCGCTTCCATCTCCCCACACTGGATCAATCTTAGAGTGAGACTAAACGAGACTAAACGTTTTGTTACCTTGCTAAATACTGCTTTGTGTATGCACCGTGAAATTGTAGAACTTTTGGCCTATACATGTACAGCTTTCTGAGAGTTTTTCTTTTGAACTCGCTCCAACAGACATTCCTCCTGTCTGTTAAACAAGAGTGCGATCCTAATGTTTATTCAAATGAAAGTTACAAAACAGTTTTTCTGCTGTGTTGTACAAGGTCAATCCTGAAGCTGCAATCTAAACATTAGCGATAAAATGGTTGCTTTTCTAGTCAATTACAATGGATTGACTACCACTATTGAAATCTTGCAGACTTCAGTGTAGAAACACGGGAATCACGTTATAATAATCTTGTTTTTAACCTAAAATGGGATCTTAGTGTAAAAAGAAGTTGTATTTTTTTCTTAGATATTAATGAGTGTGATAACTCACCATGTAGCAACAGTTCAGTATGTGTGAACTTGCCTGGACGGTATGTGTGTGAATGCAACGGTGATTTTACTGGAGCGCACTGTGATATTCGTAAGTTGAAAACCTTTTAAACAACATTAAACATTTAAAGTGGTTGTTGGTGGTTTTAACCCTACTAGCCCCATTAGTGGCAACATCTAATTTTGCCTTACAATGTCACTCCTTGGTCAAACACACAGGTCATGAGAATAAAGGAACTGATCACCAAAGATAAAATGTTTTGATGTTTATCAAATTCATCCAATTAGTACTATACAAAAAATGTCGAACACTGTAAATGGTGTGAACCTAGGAGTCATATCATAAGTCGATGAAGTATGATTGTCTGGGTGAGTATAGTCCTAAGGAGGACTGTTTGTGATGACATTGACTGATGTTTCCACAACCTAAGCGGAAGGGTTTTGAACTGCACGAACTAGTGTGTTTGTGGAAAGGCTTCACTGACTTTACCACCCTTACAATACTCTTCGTTGTAAAACCAAGCGTATCTGTGTGGAAACGCAAAGCTAAAGTTTGGGAGATTTGGTCAAGCTAGTTTGGTACTGCGACCATAATCTTCTTTACGCTTCTTGAAGACTGCCCTTTTTGTGTCTCACCAATTATAAGAGACACATGTTACATACATACATACGTACGTACGTACGTACGTACGTACGTACGTACGTACATACATACATACATACATACATACATACATACATACATACATACGTACGTACGTACGTACGTACATACATACATGCAGACAGACAGACAGACAGACAGACAGACAGACAGAGACTTTATTTCGACTCGAATTACGGAGTAGCCTGTTGGTTAATATCTTCGAAAATAAATAGAGACATATGCACGTTAAAATATTGATCAAAATTTCGCATAAAATATATAGGATGAGATAAGATAAGAACCTTTATTAAAGTTTTAACGTATTTAGCCTATATAGACTAACTGTTGACGCTAATGAAGACAGTAATACCACAGCCGGTCACATACTAAGTTTAGTTGCCGTAGTTGTTGCTTAATGTCAGCCAGAGAAATTGGGAAATTTCATTAGGTAGAAAATTAAGTGTAATTCTACTGAGAACTGGCAGGCATTTTTCGTTATACTCAGAGAGATTAAAGTGAAATTTTCATCACCTAACATGAAAATAATCTTTCTTTGCCATATCTAGGGATTAATGACTGTGAACCTAATCCGTGGTAAGTAAATTTTGAGTTCCAGTTTAGAAACTTTTGTTTGGATGGAGGAATTCCTTCTAGGTTTTTCAAGGACGTGCAACCCACTAGCAAAGGGTTAATATTAGATTAACTAGCATGGTCCTCCAAGGGTTGCACAGTCTTGTCAAGGAACTGACTTTTAGATTAAGTCCTTGAAAAGGTCCCTAATTTCATTGGTCTTTGAAGGAGTCCTTCAATTTTCCCGAAAATAGAATATAGCAGAGTCGAACCAATTTTCGGCCAGCCTGACTTGCCTGACATATCGTAGGTAATCTGTGGTCTAAACTGAGTATCAGTTTACCATTTAAACAATAGAGTTCTTCTGTCGAAGGCACTATCGTGTGATAGGTTGCCCGAGGAAATTTGATGTTCACGACAAATATTAGCCCGACAACGTAGTTCGAAAGCTTATATGAAGTTTGAACATCAAACTTCCGAGGGAACCTATCACACATTAGAGCAATGCTAAATGTTGAGCGAAAACGGCACAATGCGCTGATAGGCGCCCGCTGAGGAGAGACAGTCGCGTCACGTGATCGATTTCGACCAATGGGAGCACGCCACAATTTAGCGTTGTACTATAACTTACTTTAAAGCACTTGGGCATACCATGAAGAATGTGCAATTATTATGTTTTGTAATCTTGAACATATTCAATGCATAGGGCCTTAGAAAACAACTGTGGTCCTGACAAAGCCTCCAAAAGTCCTTGAACAAAGGTTGAACGTCATTGAATGAACCTTTTTCTCGGTAGGGTCCCTGGGGCACATTTTAAAGTGGTACCAAAAGCGTGTAAATACTAACCTCTTGCTAATTAACTGAACGCGAGGGCCGTACTGGGGAATATTGGCCCGAGGTCATGGCAGTACGGACCGAGCGCAGCGAGGTCCGTACAAAAACGACCGAGGGCCAATATTCCCCAGTACGGCCCCGAGCAAGTGAAATTAGTAAGTAATTTATTATATGGCATCATTTTTCTTACGAAACAACACTTCCGGTAGTTCATTCAAGTCAATTTCCGGCGCGGTGTCAAGGAAAGAAACCAGCGATTTTAACTGGCTTTCGAATCAGTTTGATGATCGGTGCTGTCGATTGGCAAAAACTTGCGTGGCTCTTGAATGAAAACTGCCCTGCTTCTATTATGTGTCAGCTTTTCGTCGTCCTCTACAACACAAGAAAGTTTTATTTGAAAATACTTCTTCGTTATGGGCAGAGACAATTCGGGAAAAATAAGAATAATGAAAAGGCTGCGATAAAACTGGATCACAAACGTGCTTCTCAAACTCTGGAAATTGTGGCAGCGTGTTAGTCTGTAATGTGAACAAAGGAACACTCGAAGTTAAAAAAATACACTGGAAATTATCTCTCCATCAAATACTGCAAGTTGTTTGCTTCAGTGGCTTTATGGAGGACTTTGTGGATGCGCGAATGAACAAGCTAAAATTATTTTCAAGGATGTGCACTACAAGAGCAAAAATCTCGCTGAGGAATCATGGTACACTGTTAGTTTAATGCATGTACGTGTAGCTTTAATTTGTTCTTGTGGAAAGCGCTGACTGAAGCGATGGCGAATATTAAACTAGACGAGAACGTGATCGTTTCTTTCGATTTGCAGTTGCCGATGAAAGCCGTTTGCTAGTTGTTTTGCAGTTTTTCATTTTTTTTCGCCGTGAGGTTTTCTTGTGAGAAACGTACTCTTTTGTTAATGCTGAATTTTAATAATTATTGTTTAAGTCTTGGCCGATTTACTCGGGTCTTTACAGCTTACAGTCTATAGCCGTTCAAAAAAACAATAAACACACAGTCACTGAAGAACGTTGGCGCAGTCGGTAAAATTAATTGAAGAGCGCTTTTTCTAAACAGACGTGTTTACCTCGTTCATTTGTTTGGTACCAGCTCCAAACCTTTCCTTTTTTATCTTCTTGCATTTTCACACTTTGAATTTTGCCGGAGCGGTAGCACGAAAACAAAAAAAATCCAAAAAGGACCGTTTCCATGGTAATGGTCCGTACTGGGAAATCCCGACCGAAAACTAACCAATCAGAACACTCGATTTAGACTGAAGAATTGCTTGCCATACAATAATACTTTGTTGCGCATTTGTTTATGCAAGATAAATTAACCACAAGCCAAACAGTTATTACCCTAACTTGTAGTTTAATCTCTTCTTTGGTTGTTTTAAAGTGCGCCTAACCCCAAAATATTTTTTCGCTAAAATAACTCTTTGCACCTGTTCGAAAAGCATTGCGCCTTTTTTAATGAAATCCCTCTCAGTCTTGACTTTTTATAGGCTGTAAAAGTTACGAAATCAAGCCGTCATCTGTTACACGACCGAGCTAGTGAGGGGCATGGTTCTATTCTTGATTTGACATCACAAACTGATTTGCATCTCCTTAAGTCTTTGTCAACATGCATGCAAAGCAATGCGTGCTTAGTTTTTCGTAAGTTTTGAAGCCCGTAAAAAAGTCAAAAACTGAAAATAATGGCGAAATGTTTTTAAAATAGGTGCAAACTTTTATATTAGTGTAAAAAATATTTTGAGGTTAGGTGCACTTTAACAAAATAACATAATTAGCATAATTAGCATATATTAAAGTAGCATAATTAGCGGTAACTTGTCAAAATGAAATCAAGTTTGCTTCTTTTTTAATTTGAGCTACAACCCTCTTTTATTTATCTTGTGTTATTTTGTAGTCTTAATGGAGGAAGGTGTATAGATGGAGACAGATCTTACTCTTGTGACTGCCCGGGATTCTCTGGTGACAGATGCGAGAAAGGTTGGGTCTTGGCTTTGGAGCCAGTAGACCTTTATGTCATCATGTAGTCTCTTAACATTCTACGAAGTTCAGATTTAGTGGTTAATGCCACCAACCAGTGGTGATTTAAGTGAAATACTTAATTGTAAATGTTTTTTTTTAATGCCCTGAAAAATATATTTTGTTACGCGGTGTCTTTGGCCGACAAGTACATTATTTATTTTTCTCTAAAATTGCTATTAAGTATGTGGAAGAAATATACCGGAAATCAGTTCTGCAATGTACCTTTCTTAGTTCGTCATGTCTGTCACAATTCTATTACTGTTTCAGATCATTTGAGGAAACATACCTAGTGTTAGACTCAAATGGACAACGATTATACCAAAACAACTCAAGAACCATGCACCTTGGCTTTGTGGCTTCACATGCTTGTATACTCCCCACCCCTCCCGGGTTGGGACTAGGACAAATCAAGTCCTTACAAATTTGGTTGTCTGTTCTAGATCTTAACGAATGTGATATAACAGGCCGGGCCATTTGCGGAGCAGGAGAACGTTGTGTGAACACTTTTGGAAGCTATGCTTGTGCTTGTCCTAAAGGGAAAACGGGTCCTGAGTGCACCATTGGTAAGTGTAAATATGACAGTCATCCAAACCAGTCAGTAATTTATAACTACAATGTGTCGACTTTGAGGCCAATTGAGCCCAGCTGTCCGCGTACTGCCTGCGAGGCCTACGCAGGAAATGTTGGCAGAGCAGAATTTGCCAGTATATCATGATCTAACAGAGATCCAAGTTGTTTCCTTCAAACTATACCTGAGATATGTTTCTTGCCAGAGGGAGTGTGAACAAGACTTTGTTGAATGTTGATCTTGTTCAGTGTTCAAACTACATATGCTTGGATTCCTTTTTGTTGCAAAGTTTTCCACTTTTGGGATCGAATATACCATGGCACCAGTATAGACGTTTAGGCGTATCTGTGGCTTGTCATCCGCTCAGTGGTTTCGTTTCCACATAGAACTGAAACCCTGGATAAAACTGTTAAGACGGGTTCTGATTACCAATAAATCGATTGTACTGTAGTAATTTCACACCACCAATTCGACCTCGTCGTCGTCCTCATCCTCGTCCTCGTCCTCGTCCTCCTCCTCCTCAATATTGCTCTGCTCTGAAAGTGTCGTGCGAGATTCCCGTAAACCAGTAAACAACATTGAAAGAGGGGAGTGGAGAATATTAGCATTCTTGCAGTAGTGTGGTTTATTCAATTCAGGAAAACTATGGAGTTTGCCTATGCTTTTCGTTTGTCTCAACTAGTTTTGAGCAGGGTTGCGCACCTTTTAAGTGTAAATAATAGACGCCAACTTACACATTAACTGTTTGTTTTGTCAGATATTGATGACTGCACACCTTCTCCATGTCAGCATGGGGGAAAGTGTATTGACAAACTTAGCGATTATGTATGTGACTGTTGTCCTGGATGGCATGGCAAGAACTGTACGCAGTGTAAGTTTTTTGCCAAGCTAAATGTCAGTATATAACCTACAATAATAGAGCAATAATACAGCGTGAAATTTTCGCCTCAGTCTTATCTTTACTTAGTGGTGATGTCTGGGTCTGTGGGATCAGGTTTTTGCTGTCAAGGCCCTGTCCATGCTAAATTGTATAAAACTATTCTATTGAAAACGCTTACTTCGTCCACACTAAAAAGATGAAAATTGGTGAGGCTCATATTTTTAAAATGTATTCTTTGGAAACGCTCTCAAAATCATAGTCCTTGAAAGTGGAGATATGTTTTACTTGTGTGGCTGACGGGTGAAAAACGAAAGTTTAACTATGCAGGCGCCATAAGCTGTTTTGTACATGTATAGCTGACACAGAAACTGATAAAATTCAAATGCCAGTGCGTGCTGTTTAGCTTCTGTTTTTCTAAGGATGGGGCAAAATGAGGGGAGATGATTGTTGAGCTTTTGTTCGAAACGTGGCTGTATTGATAACAGGTTGTCGTATACAGCTATTTCAATTAACGTTGTCGGGCAATCTTCGCGACAAGACTGTAAGGTGACATGGGTAATATATTAATAAATTTACCACACTCGGGCTTTTGCTCACCCCTACAGAAAATAGATCACATAGACAAGTGTTCATGGTACTTTTACCCATCCTATGGCAGAGAGAGCGGTAAAATTACTGCCGAATCACACAAGATGTACAGCTACCCATACTAACTTTCGGTCTCGTCGCGCAAGCTCGAGGCTTTAAAATCCGACAACGTTAATTGAAATAGCTGTAAACTGGGATGTTTCTTTTAGCCTCTTTTGAAAGCGAGGCTAAAAGACCTATTCCTTATAAATGGCCTGGCACGGGACCTCGCTTTGATGAAGATGCTTTTTTTTCGTTATTTACGGGCATCGATCGGGAGGGTAAAGGTGTTCCTGTCTCGTTTACCATGACACAAAGATTTGCTTCTGGTTATACATGTGTTTTTGACAATCAAACTCCATTTCTTATCCTACAATTAAGCTTTGCTTTTTCCTCCCTTTTGTATGCTACCCGTCGAATTTACCGTAAAAATGTTACCGTGCAATTTTGCAGGACTTTCGCGAATTCTGAACCCCGCGAAATTTGAAGGCATTAGGATAGCATGCCTTTCGTCTTGTCAATTTGTTAAAACATTACGTTTCAGTTGACAAGGAAGAAGACACATGCGGCTGTGACATGGGAACGTGTGACTGCAATAAAGAAACCCAAACCAGCTTTTGTGTCTGTTTCAAGGGATTTGAAGGTATCTGACAGACAGTGTTAACCTGCGTGTCATAGCCCGCTCTCGAGTGTGGGCAGTTGCATGTAAATAGGCCATTCCCGAGTTGTCTTGTGCCTCTTTTTCATAGCAAGTCTTGGTGCATAACCTTTCATTTGAAAATGAGTTTGCTCTGCATGTGAATAAAACTCATTTTCATATGAAAGGCTGTACACCAAGACTCGCTTTGAAAAAGAGGCACAAGACAACTCGCAAATGGCCTATTATTAGAGCGGTCTTCAGTTGAATGTCGAAAGTAATTTGCGTTTTGCTTTGGTTTAACTTTACTAGGTGTTGTGATCTGTTAAATTTCTCGCGCCACTTTCTCAACCAATCACGTGTAAAACCAAAACCAGTCGTGACTTGCACGCACGCGTTTTGCAGCGTTTGACGCTACTTACTTCTGATAGGTTCATTTTTTTTTACTCCTGTTGTGATTGGTTAGAGTCATTACTTTGGGTTTTAGACACTCAGTTGAAGACCGCTTTATTAGATAGCCTTTTCCAGGCGTTCAGATGGTGGCACTCGAAGGAAAAATATTTTGATTATGATTTGTTTTATCCTGAAAGGTGACAAGTGTAAAGTAAATACCACAGCAGCGGAAATACTAAGACGTCAAGGTAATTTAATCAGAATTTTTCGTGGAATTTTTAGGTGGTTGAAACGGTAGGTACGTGGTGTAACTGTCATATAGTGGTTTGACTTAATCTAATATAGGTATAGCTGTGTGTACCTATGTATGGCTATGTATATCTGTGTATAGCCATGTATAGCTGTGTATAGCTGTGTATAGATATGTATAGCTGTGTATAGCTATGTATGGCTATGTATAGCCGTGTATAGCTATGTATAGCTGTGTATAGCTATGTATGGCTATGTATACTGTATATATCCATGTATAGCTGTGTATGGCTGTGTATAGCTATGTATATTGCTTCCTATGTTTATGCCTATATTGGATTAAGTCAAACCACTATATGATAGTTACACCACGTATCTACGGTTGAAACTGAGAAAACCGCTGACTTGTAGATATGGACTTGATGTTCCACTAAATACTAAACTTAATAAACGTCTGAGCCCAGTTGTTTGAAAGCTAGTTAATGCTAACTTGGAATTTAATTTTGACCAAGATTCCTGTTTTGTTTATTCAACCAAAGTCCTGGTTTAACCATGCTTTTGAACAACCAGGCGCTGGTTCATTCAGAGAATCATAGCGGAGCCCACGATCGTAGCGCGCGGGCTCCGCTATGATTATTTGCTATGATTATCGTGGTATTTTTTACCAATGTCTGTTTCTTTGTGGAATTCCTTAGCTGAAGCAAGGCAACGAGAGGAAGAGAGGAGAGAAAAAGAGAAAGGTGAGGAATTGATAACTTTTCTTTTCACTTTTCCTCTCAAGTATCTTATCATTATTATCTAACAATCAGGCTCCAGATCCCGGTTGTTCAAAGGGTGGATAACGCTATCCACCGGATAAATCGCTATCCAGAGGATAAATGATAACAAAACAAAGTACACTTTCTACTGGACAGTGACTTATCCGATGGATAGAGTTATCTGCTCTTTGAACAACCGGGGCCTGTGGTTCAAAGGCTGGATAACTTTATCCGCTGGGTAAATTGCTGTCCAGCGAATAAAGTGTTCTCCAACCAGTACGTTTTATTGGCTGGATAGTGATTTATTCGTGGAATAAAGTTAGCCAGCCTTTAAACAACTGGGGGCAGTTGTTTACTGCATCAACAATCCCATAATTTACCCAATAAAGAAGCAGGTGTCACATTAGAAATGGGATACAAAATTGAATTATTGTGCCAAGTTGGAAAGAAAGTGCATCGAAACTTACTTCAAACATTAGTTACAGGGCGTGACCAATTAAAAAAAAATATTTTCGTGGTAAAGGAACAACTCGATCGTTGGGTGCTAGCGAGAAAGAAACGCTCTTTTATCCAGGGTATGTATCAGTGTGAGTGAGCATGCAGGGGCACCCAACGAGAGAATTTTAGCAAAATACTTGAAATGTCATTTTCTGCTTTCTTAGATTGTTTGAGAACTTTTTAAAGGCATATTTGTGTAAGCTAATACACTTTGATCTAGATCTGTTGGGATTTTTAAGCTGAAAGTTTAGGTCGCGGAAAATTTCAGGAAACAGCATCTATCCGCCGAATTTCCGAGCTGCTGATGGCTCTCCGGAAATGCTAGCTGACCTTATTTTGTGCTATAAACGACATATTTGTCCCTTGAAAACAATAGGAGCTAATAAGTCCTCTTGTTGCGAAAGTCCGACGTGATGTTTCGCCGAAAAAATCTCTAGCTTTCACTGCAATTAAATTCGAATATCTCAGGCGATTTAGGCCTTCTGGACAGATATTTCCCGAAACGAACCGTTGGGTGCTCCTGAGCATGTTTTCTAGCCTCGAAGTTAGGCTAGCAATAGAATAAGGAAACCAAATAACGCTAACGTAAGCAAGATCCATTCAGTTCACGAAATAGTGTAATTGTTAACATTTTCTAATTCAGCTGAAAGAGACAGAAACATTGGCATTGCAGTAGCGTTTTCTGTCCTGGGCGTGGTCGCAGGAGGTGCAGCTGTGTGGTTTTACATGAAAAGGAAATCGTCAAAGCCCAAGCGTCAAAGTAAGTTGGCTGAAAATTTTAATTTGCAGTTTTGTTTTAGAAAATCAATGATAGCAAACATCATGAAATGATGTCCGAGAAATTGTCAACGTAAAAATGCAAATTAGTGTGGCAATTTGCCATTAACGTTCTTTGCTTACCCCTGGCAATTGATAGGCTATACCTTAAATTTCACTTAACAGGTTTGAAAATTCTAACTGGCAGAAGGCAGATCTGTCGGCTTTTTACAAACGTGACTGAATAGTCTAATCTAAATTCTGACCGTGAAACAACTCCAGGTAGTGGTTAGAGCTAGAATAAATGGAGGATCTCCCTCCACGCTGCCTACGTTTTACATAGAGTCAGAGGTACTCACTGTTCAAAGGATTCTCGCGTGGAGCTCTGCTAAGCTAAGGTGACTCCTATGTATTGTTTCTTAACAATGGGCGTATTCCAAAACTGCGTAGGACACATCTTTATTTAGCAGGTCTTTGTGAGTCCGCCCCATCTCTAGCTAGGGTTGTGCTATTTGACCTTTCTGCACAACGGCTTCCAACGGGATGAGATGAATAAAAATAACGTCAGACGTTCAGTCCAGTTAGAATGACATTATATAGTAGTTACACCAGACGCTGTATTATGCAACTTCTTAAATGAGACATAACATGGCTTAACCCTTTAAACGCTAACAGTGACGAAAATGTAGTTTATCTTTGCATCATTATTGCTTGTTCAAACATTCAAGTGATGAGAATAAGGGAAGTGATTACCATTGTCCAAGAATAAGTTGTTTTGATATTTACACAAATTCTCCTTACCAGTTCCATAAGAAATGTATGGAGAACAGTTAGGAGAATATGCATTTTCATATCGGGACTTAAAGGGTTAACTGGTTGCTAGGGTATCTGGCTAGGACCGGACTGACGCTCCGTCACAATATTCGGGTATTTACTATCTTCTGTTCTCTCTTTTGTAACCATTTTTTGTTACTTTCTTAGGATTTGGATTTGATGGTGTTGAGAATGTGAACTATGCTGGTGGTGAAATGATGTACACTAATCCAGCTTACAACACAGCTGGAGACGAGGGAGTGGTCACATTTGAAAGCAAACAAAAACTATAAAATAGTGCAGGGGTGGAGGGTAGATAGAGCAGGGTAGGATGGGTAGGGAGGATATTGTCATTGGCACCTTTCCTGCCAAGAAATTTAAAATTAGCCATCCTGGAGACATGCAAAAAAAAAAAAAAAAAAGACCACTTTTCCATGAATTTCCCATGTACTTCCAAGGATTTTTCAAATTTCAAATTACGTGATAGTAATAGAGGTCACTACTGAATATCTTAAACTCATCCCCTTTATACATGCCTCATGAATAATCCTGCTTTCTTGAAGTCACTCCCACAGCTTAACCTACCTCGTTTAGATGTAGTTCGCAGTTTGTGGATGAAATCCTAAATTGTCATCATTCAAACGAAGGCTTAACTGTGGTGCTGTTTATCATGCTGTAAAAGGCGGTTCTAAGTTTTGAGTCTGTGGAAGAAATCCTGAAGTGTGATCATTCAAATGAAAGCTACTGAGCAGTACTTTCCTGTGGTGCTGTTTATCGTGCTGTACAAGGTTGTTTGAACTCTTGAGTCTGTGGATGCCATCCTTTGATTTGACCACTCTTACGAAAGCTCTCCAGCCGTTCGTTCCTGTGGTGCTGCGATGGGAGACTGAATGAAGCTACGATAAATACCAAAAATATCCATGGGTTGAAACTAAAACCTAGAACACACCATATGTTAATGTTTTTTCGTACCCCAAAATTCCCAGTTTGTGATACGGATAAGTTATTGTAAAACGTTTAATACCAGGCGCAGGAGCAGGCGCAGGAGCAGGCGCAGGAGCAGGCGTAGTTTTAGCAGCACTCTTGTTTTCTCTTACTTTTCGTTTGACGTTTACACTGAAATGTCGGTTTACAAAGCCTAACTTTTCAAATTCCCAAAATGCTTTTATTTCATATTCAACTGCCCCTCTTCTTGGCCCCTTGTATATGTTTTTTCCAGAGTTTGCTTGCCATAACAAGAGGCATTTCCCTCAGTCTGTGATGCCGTACAATCACAGAAAAGTATAAAGCTCTTCACTGTTCACTTCTGTTTACAGTTTGGTTGAACATTTTTTGGGGGGTGGGAGTGGAAGGGGTAAATCATTATAGCCTTCTGCGGTTTTGTTGTGGTACCTTTCTGCAACTTGGAAGATTGCCATGTTCTTACTTGTAATTTGTAAAAAGTTAGACTCTGTGCGTCAACCACGAAGACCTTTCTTAAATTGTTGTAATAGTTGAAACATATTCCAAGAAATCAAGTCACGAGTTCATAGCTAACGAAAAAAAGTTTTTACATTATATAAGCAGCTTACGGATCACGAGAAATGTTATCGTACCAAGCAAACTCTTGTTTTGGAAAAACCATTTTTTGGCCATCGTTTCCTCGTAGGATATGAGCTGATAGTTTGTTATTCGAGAGCCAATAAGATCACGCACTTGCTCGTATCCAGGGGCTGTCTGTGGTGTAAAAATTAACACGGTGTTTAAGTTAACTGAGAGCTTTAAAATATTTTGCTTGCAGTTTTGAAATACCTATTTTATGTTTTTATAGTCCGGAATATTTTTTTAAAAGAGTCCTAAAAAGATATTTTTCAAAAACGTCTCGGCCCAAGAATATATTACTTACATGCCTGCATAGGTTTATTTACTAGCATTGCTTTGGATTAAATTCTAGCTAGACGCCGTTTGTACCATTTTAGTAATGTAAATTGTATATGTTTTAAATGTAAAAGAATTCAATATTCGTAACAATACAGCATCCATTGCAAGTAAGTTCAAATAAATGCTAAAACAATGCTTAGTAGTGAGTTTTTTGTTGTTGTTGTTGTTGTTGTTGTTGTTGTTGTTGTTGTAAAGGTGTATTAAATTAAGGTTTATCCCGTTTTTGGTTGCAGTGGTTGATCCGTATATATTTCCCAGTAGAGCGGTTTTCAATTGAGTGTCGCAAAACCAAAACCAAAGTGATTACTCAAAACGACCATAACAGTCACAACACCATTGAACTTGATGAAAATATGAGTAATTAGCGTTAAGCGCGGGAAACGCGTGCACGCAAATCACGAGTGGTTCTGGTTTTACATCTGGTTGGTTTATAAACCAAACGCGATTTACTTTCGACACGATTGAAAACGCTGTTATGTTGAAGTGAGTTCAGTGGGTGTTAAGCAACCAAAACAACGGAAGACGGTTAACCAGCAGACCCAAGCAAGAGGCTTCGTTTCCCAAGACACACAACCTGCTTCATTTCCAAAGCTTTCAGCTTATCTGGTCTCCAAATATCAGACAAAGCTCTCCCTGGTGACCGAGCAAAATTTCAGGTAGGGTTACCCTACTGTCCGGGGTAAATCATAAATCAAGAAGGAGGCCTGATAAAAAGGTCTGAAAATAAGGGTTTCTAGTTTAGCCGCCGAACGCCTTTTAAACTTGCGTAATGCATGGTTCAATTTTACGTGTTACCATCCCCCCTCGGGCAGCCCCCGGGACAAGTCCAGCTTTTCGGGCCCGGGGGTGGGGAATTGTATAAAGTGGTCTTGTCCCGGGGGTAGGGTGGCAGGGAAATTCGAAAATAACTTCTTATGCAGTAAGTCACTTGGTCGACACGACGGCGCCGGACCGCATGGAGAGGACTGCCTATTGCTAGGGAAAATCTCTGGAATTTGTAGCAGACTAGTTAGAGGAAATAATCTCTCAAAATTAAAGGGGCAGTCTCATGGCGATTTTCCTCTCTTCTTTGTCACAAGTTTGATTAATTTATATCAAAGTACCTTGCTCATACATGAATTGCTTTTAGACCACAAGGGGACAATATTAAATGAATTTTCAAAGAAAAAACAAGCCAAAATTAGTTTTTAAATATTTTATCTGAGACATAAGGCAGAAACTTGAAAAATTCTGCCAGAAGTTTTCAAGTCGCACGCCATTTCCATCCTGGCCATCCCTCTCCAGACATACTTATTATAGTTTCCATGTACTGGAATACCCATTTTAATACTACTGGACCATTATTTTTAGGCTCCCATAGATAAAAATGTGTCTTTTGGCTTTTCACAGTGATTCTAAAAATTGATGAGACTGCCCCTTTAAAATCTGTATTCGAGGGTACGTTAATCTATTATAAATTGCTAAACGAATGTGCGTTTGATGCGTACTCGAATGAATCGCGTTCGTCACAAACAAAGAAATATTTCTTCACCGTATTTAGTGGGGGGGACAGGGGGGCGGGAGACCGGGAGAAAAGGGGGCGGGAGGTGTACGGGAGGGGGGAGAAGAGGGGGCGGGAAGCGGGATTCCCAAGGTGGCGGGAAGCGGGAGAAAAAGAAAGAAATTATGCAACATTGCGCAATATTTCGCAAGCGAAAAAATGCAAAGGGGCGGGAGCCAAAAAATACAGGGCGGGAACTGGGATTAAAGGGTACGGGAAGCGGGAAGTTTAAACCCCCCTGTCCCCCCCTATTTATATCTGTAATAAGACGACTTAAATAGACTCTATATAAAAACGGATGCACGGCTTCACATTAACAGAGGTCTCAGTGCAGTCTTCTTATGAAACAAGCTAAGAAAAACTCCTTTAAAATGCTGCCATCAATTTGCTCACCGCGCCTCTTGTGCGTATGTGCTATATGAATAAAACAAATGGCGAAGAACATCTCTTTACTCGCCAGCCGTATGCCAGTGCGTTTAAATTTTTTTTCTTCAGCTTTCTTTTTAAATGTAGTCTCCATGTTTTAATTATATCATACATGTAGTATCCTTCGTCCAATAAACTCTAGAAAACGTCTGGTTTTGCTACTGTACGGAAACCAATATTGTTATCTATATTTTGTTATTTGTATTTGTGGTCGATGAAGAGTGCTGGGGGTGGGGAATTGTCTCTTTCTGCGTGCCCGGGGGTGGGGAATAGACCGCCAAGTAAGAAAAAATGGCAAATTCCCGGAGGTATGCCCGGGGGTGGAATGGTAAGAGGTAGAATTGAAGACCGGAATTGAACCATGCATAACTGTTTCACGCCCAGTCAGTTGTGGAGACATTTAAGGTGGTTCTAACTTTTGAGTGTGTGGATGAAATTCTTTGGTGTGACCATGCAAATGAAACCTCTTCAGTAGTACGTTTTCTTGGTGCTATTTGTTTTGTAGGATTCGAGAAAAAATAGGAATTTTGTTTTTTGATTTTTGCTTTGGCCACTGCTAGGAGTGAAAGGTTTAAAATTTTGTTTTCATATTGTTTACTGATTCGAAAATTGAACCGTAAACTTCCTTCGCCTTACAGCTTGAACTGCGCAGACAAAAGTCGGTTTTGGCGGTAAAAATAATTTTCTGTGACCATTGAATTCTCCCAGTTTCAGAGGGCCACCCTTGTAAACGTACTGTAAACTGCTCGTAGACTTCGCCCTGGTAGTATCAGTATTCAGTACTACGGAAACCCTAGGATTGGCCTGCGTCACACGGTAAAACAGGCCCTTATTTCAATTGCCTTATCACCAACTGATGGCTTAGTTCTAACCAGAGGGACACTAAGGAGTAAACTGTTAGAGAAGCTGAGACTACACTGACTACATGACGAATAATTCATAGAAATTTTAACACTGAAATCGACGGAGGTAAAGTTGTTTACTTAGATTTATCCCCTCCAGTCGGATAATGGAATACTTGTGTTCAGTTTTGAATGCCTTTGAACCGAAACTTTTAATTATCATAAAGAGCGGACACGCTCGTGTGACCACATCAAAATATTGTTTTGACTCCTAGCCCTTCAGTTTGGTTTTTCGTCATTTACACATACGTAATGTATCTTGAGAGAAGTCGAGGGTCTAGAACGACTTACCAAACTGCAAAGGGTGTGTCCGGCTAACATTAATGTTACGGAAGCTTGTTTCGTTTTTTTTTTCTATCTACTTATTGCGTACCTATAGCAAATTTTCGAACAAGGTTGTTTCTGCATATATATTATTTGATGTGTGTAAATATTACTGTCCGCATTAAGTGTGCTGTAATTAATTCAGATGCATTTTACGGCATCATATCGAGTTAAAGACAGAGAAGTTCTTCAGGATTTAGTTGAGAAACTTAAAAGTGCACGCAGACGACTCGGGTATTGTTGAATCTTTTTAGCCAATGTAAAATGAGTTAAAAATAAATTTGTAGCACTCGATCGTGGCGTGGCTTCAGGCGAGAAAATTTTCTCGTTTTCTTGACAATCATCTGCAAATAAGCGAACACAAGAGAACAGTCTTAACTGGGCTGATTCACAGGATAAGCTACATCACAAAAAATAAGTTGAGACGCTCAAAGTTGATACCTATATCGAAAATGCGCATACAGTTTGTTTTTCTCACTCTGATCGTGGTGAATTGTACTAAATCTTCGAAGACGGCTAACAACCAAACTCCCCTTCCCCCCAAAACCTGTGACAAGGCGGTGGTGTGTAACTGTAACTTGAATCAAGATTATCGTTTCAGCGAAGCTATAAACTCGTTGGAAACGAAGCTGGAACACCTCATTACATTGGTGAACAAAACCTTACAGCCTAAACCAACAGGTAAAGGCAAAGAACTCAGAAGGCCGATTTAGACGGTACGATTTTTGCTTACGACTGTCGTATGCGACTTTTGTAGCGCGCGATGCTCGCGTCGGGCAAAGATCGTAAACAACGCGTCATTCTAACATTTTGATGGTGGCTACGACTGTCGTAAGGTTTTAAAACATGTTATAAGATCCTACGACAATTTTCATGTTGTGTGCAACTGTCGTGAGGATGTTGCATGACAGGACGGAGAAAGCGCGAACTGTAAGTACCTCCTGTTGTCCCATACAAATTCTTAGAAAACTTTTCTAAGAATTTGTGAGGGGTTTTTCAAGCGTATCTAATGGGCTTACCGCAAGGCGTCGTAATCTGCTGCTTCATGATCGAAATGTCACTGCATCAAATGTAAACCAGAACCGCGGAGACGTAAGGACAGACTTATTTTGCATAATTTATTCATTTCCACTCGCGCGTAGGATCTGAGGAAAATAGGACGGTTGCTCGCAGTCTAACTTATACATGTCATCAAGTCATAATAAAACGTGACTTGATTTTCCCATAGAGGAGTGTTACGCATCATTCAGAAGTCATCACCAGACAGTTTTGGAAATTCGAACCAAAAACTCGAAATAGGAAATTCGAACAGGAAATAGGAAATAGGAAATAGGAAATGGGAAACAGGAAACAGGAAATAGGAAATAGGAAATAGGAAATAGGAAATAGGAAATAGGAAATAGGAAATAGGAAATAGGAAATAGGAAATAGGAAATAGAAACAGGAAATAGGAAATTCGAATAGGAAATTCGAACCAAAAACTCATTATAAAATTTATCTGCGGCAAGGTGAGACCGCTCAGGGTATAAGCAATCGAAAATTAAAAATAAAAATAAAAAAACGCGACGAAAAGCAAAATAATGACGCTTGTTCTGTTCGTTGGATGCGACTAGTATTTGATTGTTGACTTTTGTACATTATTATTTGTCACCAGATGCCAGTAACCAAAAGGATCAATGAAGTGTTTTCTTGCAGTTTCTGGTTTCATTTTCTTGAGAAACGATGCGATGTCACAAATGGTTGTTAAACGCAGATTTCAGTGGTTATTTTCCTTCCAATACCGTCAGTGCACTCGTTTCCAAAGCCTAAAAGCGATGTGATTAGATTGACTTTACACTTGAAGTCTGGGAATCGACATCTTGTTTTCGTTTTGTATCAAACAATGGGATAAATTCAAACTAGATTACAGTGAACAAGATTAGAAAAATCTTCCCTGATGTCCCTTACAAAAGTCTCGCGTAGTGGACTCTGTTAAGTTGAATCTGTATGTAAGCCGCGCAGAATCATTACCGGTATAAGTGTAGCTGCTAGTTCAGTAGTCTTGTCGGCATGGGAAAATATTAGAGGGCTACAAGAACTGAACAAAGCCACATGTCCGGTATATGAGAGACGACCCCACGTGTTCGATCTGTAATTCTCTGAATTTAACAGCGTTGTTATTTATCTCAGACATGGCTTGGTTGCATTTAAGATTTCATCGACTCATTACAGCTTTAAATCATTGCTAATCACAAACGCGAAGTTACATGAATTACATGCCAGCTTTTTCTCGCCACTATATTGGATCGGCTTCGATCAGCAGGGGCGTTCCCAGACATTTTTTGGCAGTACGCGCAAAGTCAGATTGATACTTAGGGACGGACCATTAGAAAAGTTATTGAGGTGTTGGGGGGGGGGGGGGGGATTTTCGAGCTGCACGAATTTTTTGTTAACGTTTCCCTTGTAGGAATATATATTTTTTCCGTATGCAGGAACCTTTTTTCTGGGCTACTCGTTGTGTATGAATTTTTTCACTCAATTTCCGTTGCATGAATTTTTTTGTACTTTGCTCGCCGCCCCTCCTCCCCCCCCCATAACTTTTCTAATGGTCCTTCCCTTAGCCGAAGGGAGACAAACATAGTTACAGATTATGATTACAGTCAGAAAAAACGTTTATTATTTCAATCGTATTGTCGTTTTCCAGCAGTGTTTGTATCTCCTGTTATACAATTGAACGCACTTATATCAGTTTTACTTGAAAGTACAAGACGAAGAGAGAATATAATACGTCCGGGCGCACTTCTCCGTACTATGAAGTGTGTTGAAGAAATGCTAATATTGAAATTGCACAATATTACCTTATCTACTTATACTTGAGTTCTAATTTCCACTTCTATATTATAAGCCGTCAAACAGAAAAATATCATATTAAAGGCGAGAAATTGTGGTACGCATTTGCGTATTTCGCGTAAAGGCAGGAACGCCCCCGATCAGTGATCAGTGCTCAATAAAAGCACTATAATGTCTATAATTTCGGCGGGAATTTGTGTGGACCGAACAAACGCAAAACAGCATTGTATGACAAGTTGGATACCAAATCTATTTATTAAAATTAATTTTAGCTAATCCACATTAATTTGTTTACAAGGTCTGGTTGCAGTAAGATGTTAAGGAAAGAATCAGAAGAAATCAGTAGTGTTTGAAATCGGCTTTGCTTTTTCGGTCTATTAAACAAGTCAGACGATGGAAGAGGCACCACTTCTGTTAGAAGGACTGTCCACTAAGTTGACAGTATTTTTGCCACTTACTAACTCTGTTTTATGGAAAGATATTTGAAATTTCAGTTATTGCGATGTCCATTTTGCCAGTCCATAATTTAGTTAATACAGGATAATCCCTCTGAGTAACATTACGAGTCTTCTCAGTTGAAACTTAGTTGAAGAATATTTGTTTTTTTGTGACGGTAGCAACCATCCCTGCTCTTAAGATGACTCATCTTTCGCTAGCATAGACTGCGAGTAGTCTCTAATTTTGGCGATGGCGATTGTGGGGCGGGCGAAATACACACACGCGCGAGCGCGAAATTTCGATGCGACGCGACGAGAAGGGAGCGCCGAAAATTAGATCTCATTTTTGGCGCTCCCTTCGCGTCACGTCGCCTCGAAATTTCGCGTGCGCGCGTGTGTGTATTTCGCCCACCCCACAATCGCCATCGCCAAAATTAGAGACTACTCGTAGTCTATCACTAGCAGGGCTACCAAGATGTCACATCTTTGGCCAGTTTGTGTTTGCTGTTGTCACAAGAAATATGTAGCAGTTAATTAAAAGCAAAAAAAAAGCAACAACGACGACAAACAAACAAACAAACAAACAAACAAACAAACATATGATAATAATGACCCGTCTGTGAATAAGAAACGAAAGCTATGGTTACAAAGCCTTTGTGCTCAGATAATTGCTTGAAACAATTTGTCAGCCTACTCGGCCACAGTAAATAGAGTTAAGGACGAGAGCGGCCTGCATAACTAAGTCTCGAACTGGCAAAATGAACATAGAAATATTTAAAAAGTTCAAAGCAGCGACCTTTAGTCGGAAAGCAGCTTTTAGCGAAATACGTGATCAACCTGAGCCATAAATAGTCTTCTCACTTCTCATAGCAATGAAGTTTGAGAAAAAAAAAACAAAACAAAACAAAAAAAAGGAAGAGTTGAAACCGTGGTTGAAACTCAAACAGCGGAAGACTATTTGTTTCTTTGTGACGGTGGCAAACATTTCTGCTTTTAAGATAACACATCTTTTATTAGCGGGGCTGCCAAGATGACACATCTTTTGCCAGTTTGTGTTTGCTGCTGTCACGAGAAATGAAAAAAAAAAAAGAAAACGAAAAGAAAGAGTTGAAACCCTGGTTGAAACTCAATCAGCGGAAGACTATTTGTTTCTTTGTGACGGTGGAAAAAAATTCCTGCTTTTAAGATGACACATCTTTTATTAGCGGGGCTGCCAAGATGACACATCTTTTGCCAGTTTTTGTTTGCTGCTGTCACGAGAAATAAATGTCGCTACACCAAGAGCAGTTGGTAAAAACAAAACAAAAAACACACACACAAGAAAAACAGAACAACAACAACTATGACTCGGCCGAGAAGAGAGCGAGAAGGCTATGGCTGAAAACCCTATGTATTAGGAATTCACATGTATTTGCTACGAGTCCTCATTGGCTCATTTGATTGTCTGCATCTTGTAATTGGTTTGGTTTTAGTATTTGATACCTGATTGTTTTGAAATTTGTCCTGCCTTAACGCCATGCCAGAGCTACACTACCAGACAAAAATAGTTGGGACACTTCAACTAAACGCAATTTTTTCCTTGTCGTGCTCCCCTTCTCCCTCTCAATGTTGTTAACTGCAGTTTAGTCACCATATCCGGTCTCACTTGTAATAATAATAATAACAATAATAATAATAATAATAATAATAATAATAATAATAATAATAATAATAATAATAATAATAATAATAAAATGACTTTATTTAATGAGGGTAACATAATTTACTGGTTGCCCAGTAGTTTGCAATATGCCCCCCCCCCTAATTTTACATAAAATAGAAAAAGGAAAAATATATATGACACGAATAAAACCGGAACCTAATTAACTACATACTATATTCTAATGACTAATAATAAAAATTTGAACATTATACTAGTAAGATGTAAAAAAGGCTGCTAATTTCATGTTCTAATGCAGCATTTTGGAGTAATCTCGCTTTATCAAGACCATTCAGCATAAATTTGTAAAAAATGCCATACATTGTCATGTACGTTAATACTTTTTAGAATTATGGTTGCTTAATTATCTCACATGCAAAAATACGTGGTCATGCACAATTTTCTTTTTGGATTCCATTAGGCCTTGCTAAGATCTGCTTTTTCTGCATAGACATAATCTGCCCAAAAATATCCCTGTATTAGTGGGCGCCTTCCTTACAACTAAAGAGTGAAAGATGATAGCAAAATGTTTGCTAAACAATGTACTTGTGTATGTTAATATCCACTAACCTGTGTTTGGTGCCTTCCACGTTACTTGAACGGCTATCTCTAAAATAGGGAACGGGGAATCAAGGAACGGGGAACGGGGAACGGGGAATGGGGAACGGGGAATCTCTAAAATAGGGAATCTCTAAAACAGGGAATCTCTAAAATAGGGAATCTCTAAAACGGGGAATCTCTAAAACGGGGAATCTCTAAAATAGGGAATCTCTAAAATAGGGAATCTCTAAAACGGGGAATCTCTAAAACGGGGAATCTCTAAAATAGGGAATCTCTAAAATAGGGAATCTCTAAAACGGGGAATCTCTAAAATAGGGAATCTATAAAATAGGGAATCTCTAAAATAGGGAATCTCTAAAACGGGGAATCTCTAAAATAGGGAATCTCTAAAATAGGGAATCTCTAAAATAGGGAATCTCTAAAATGGGGAATCTCTAAAATAGGGAATCTCTAAAATGGGGAATCTCTAAACTAGGGAATCTCTAAAACGAGGAATCTCTAAAATAGGGAATCTCTAAAATAGGGAATCTCTAAAATAGGGAATCTCTAAAATGGGGAATCTCTAAAATAGGGAATCTCTAAAACAGGGAATCTCTAAAATAGGGAATCTCTAAAACGGGGAATCTCTAAAATAGGGAATCTCTAAAATAGGGAATCTCTAAAATGGGGAATCTCTAAAATAGGGAATCTCTAAAATGGGGAATCTCTAAAATAGGGAATCTCTAAAACAGGGAATCTCTAAAACAGGGAATCTCTAAAACAGGGAATCTCTAAAATAGGGAATCTCTAAAACAGGGAATCTCTAAAACAGGGAATCTCTAAAATAGGGAATCTCTAAAACAGGGAATCTCTAAAACAGGGAATCTCTAAAATAGGGAATCTCTAAAACAGGGAATCTCTAAAATAGGGAATCTCTATAATAGGGAATCTCTAACATATAGGATCCTACTTTCGTCGGTATGCATTTTTTCTCAGCCTGAATAATAGGCCTTTCAATTGATCCAAATATGGTGCGGATTACAGTGTCTGCGCGAGAAAGAGGGAATCGGATGTCAAAAAATTGTAATCAAATTTCAGTTCAGAAATGGTTTAGAATCCTTGAAGTTGAAGGGGTGTAGCTGATCAGAAAATGTAAGCAGAAACATTTTTCCATTTTCTGTCAATTTTTCCGAGCACACTGGAAACGTTACTGGAAATCGCGACTGCTGGTTTTCTCTGCTACACCTTTCAGACTGGATCGGGTGAAATATTCCGAAGAGGCGAAGAAATGAGTAAGTAATTATCCCTAGTTACGTTGCTTTGAAATTTATGCGTCATTGTGACGGATAAAACTTTAGACAATACCAAACAATAACATGTCCTTACGAAAAGGAAACGTGTGAATTGCCAAATTAAAAACTGGCTACAAAACCTTGCAAGTTTAAAAGTACCATGACCGTGCACATTCCTTTGTTTAAAGTTCATATGCTGTGGCTGAATATCTTAACAGTGACAATTTGATTGGTTAGTTGCTCATGCAAAATTCAAAACCTAACAAAAGTAATAAAACAAAGGACTTCACTGAGCTTCATAAACCAGATTCTTTTATTACCTATGGTTGAATTAAAACCCTTTTTAATTGTAATTTCAACAAAACTCTTCTCTTTTACGAATTTGCCCTCTTATCTTACATAGAATAAACTGTATTCTCTGAAACTCTCGTGAAAAAAAACTGCATTTCTGATACGTTTAGCAGCAAACAGTGTTCGTTAACAGTTGTAATTATTAGGATACGTTTTTAACAGTGTTATCAACAACAACAACAACAATCCCGTGCGACTTGGTACTGCTTGTTAGGGCCCTCTAACTGACACAAGTTAAGCAAGGCATTTAAGGGCCAAAACAAAAAAATTCCTGTTTTAAGGTCAATAACAAGACACTCAAACTTGTTCGAACTGGGCTTCCAGAGAAAAAATAAACATCATCGAAGGCACTGGAAAAGATTAATCCGAGCCGGATTCGATGTTTGCATTGCCAAATCAGCAAAGCGCGTCCTGTAGACTGCATTCCCATTTTCCAATAACCTTTCAAGCGGTAACTTTCTGTTTCGATTTCTTCTTTCCCCTTTTGATCTCGACAAGATACCCATCAAACCCGCGACATACAGCCGTACTTAATTTCGCCATTTTGGCAAGCCAATATTTACGAGGCTTTGATTTCGCGATTTCAAGAAGACAAACTGGTGAAAGAGCATTCCATTTCGTGAAACAAGTGTCCATAAAATGTTACTTTTCTAAACCTCTGCAGAGGTAATGAACAGTCCGTCATTCACTAGTTTGCAGATCAAGACGGTAGTGGGTATGTAGGTAAGAACTTGCTAATAGAGCGATTTTCATTTGACCTTGAAAAAGTGTTTCCGCAAGCGTTCGTTATTTGTTTCATCAGCCACTAGTTAAAAATGTGAAAACAAGACCTCGTTCCTTTACCGCTGAAGAGAACCCTAATATGGGTAAAGCATTGTTCCATTGTGCAATCGTATTGCTGAATACAGAGGCACATGAAAGCTCTTTACTAGGTGGAAAATGCTTGATGTTCGCTAAACCAACCAAAAGCCGTGTGCGTTTGTGTCTGTTCCCTAAACCAATTAAATTAAATTGCCATTGTTTGATTCCTTTGTTGTTTGTTCGCATGTAGTTACTTCCATGTCAAACGAAAATCGTTCTTATATTTATTGATTCATATGTTTGATTATGTAAATTTCTCACGAGTGTATTACATTCTGCGTGTGTAAATTTTGAGAGGATTTTTTGTGCTGGCCTTTAATTTCTCAATTTTTTTTTCAATTCGCTAAAATTAAGACGCGCGAAAATAAGTAAAAATAAGGTACATCTGGAACAAGTCTAGACAATAACAGTCACCGCTCAAAACGCAACATGTTTTTGGCTCAAGATGTCAAAAGTCACGCCATCACAGTCGAGACGTAAAAGGTCACGACATCACAGTCACATGTCGTTGGCTCGAGGCGCAAAGCCAGCGTAAATGGCTCCTTTATTAGTTATTGGTAAAATGAGGCTGTTGTACATTTTTTCTTTTGCTTACAGTAAAATAATATAACATAGGTATTGTTACCGTTCATACGAGAATTCGAAAACGTGCTTAACAGTTTACAGTTTATAGGTATACCCTGCTAGCAGTGTTTCTTTCTGGAAAGTTTTCTTAGCATGTATGATGATGTTCGTGTCTCTCGTATTTCGCTTAGTTGTTTTGTTTATCGTGAATACAAAACCAAAAGTCTCTGTTAGCAGGGTATCACGGGTTGTGATGTTTGCTTACCTTTCCACGGTGGAACACGGCTTGGTCGACTCGGCAATTCGCAATCGAAGCAGCGCTTTTCTGTTACAGTGCTGCGCGCCATTCCGATGCCACTTGTACAAAGTTATCATTACGTTTTCTTTGATTGGCCATGAAAAAATTATCCAAAGAATTCCCATTACAAACGTGAACTGCCATTGGTGGGTTTGGATCCTATTTAGTTTCGGTTTCCTCACGGGTTCGTCAGTTTGCATCAAATATCTTACGCACTGTTCAGAATGAGAAGTCGAGGTGTTCTGACTCTCTTCTACGTGTAGCAAACATAAACTCTTTATTTGAAAGGTAAACAGGAAAGTGGGGATGGAATCTGGCCAACAACGTTCCTGTGTGCGTTTCCCCCGGGGGGGGTACTCGGAAAAATTTTGATGGGAGAGTGCCGCTGGGACTCTGAAACTCTTAACCTATACCAGACCACGTTCATGTCGTTTTTGCAACCCTATTCTAGACTAGATGCCAAAAATCCCTACCCTATCCCAGACTAGCTATTTTCGAGCTATCCATCAGAAATATAACCACACAGTGCTTTTAATGGAAAACCAACTCTCGATCAACAATATTGTCACGATTTCATTTATATTTTATATTTCCGAGTTTTTCAAACCCATTAATTAATTGGATTAAATTTTCACACCACCCATTTGTTTCCCGGTAATTGATACCCTATCCTAGACCAAGACTCCCTGATTTCTATACCCTATCCCAGACCAAACTGCTTGAAAACCATACCCTTCACAGCGGCACATACCTATATAGGTTATATATGGGAGTACCCCCCCCGGGGCGTTTCCGCGACTTAGCTGTGCAGTATCTTCTTATTGTAATACAAATGCTAACCAGTTCAATCAAAATACAGGTGACAGTAATGAGAAACTGGAGCGTGGAATAAGACTTAAAGAACCGTTGCAAGTAGTATCGGCAGTCAACACACAAAAATAAATTGTATCACAATCAGCAGGATGTGATTTATTTCAGTTCACTCAATTTTATTACACCGAAAAAGATACCTCTCTTCAATCTGCAATTACGGTGCCTTATTAAAGGGATGTGTGACGAGTTGGTCACGCAACGCGTTTACAGGGTCCCTTGGGTTATCTATCCTTTCCAAATTATGGTGGAGAGAAAAACAGACATGAGATTTTAGTTCGGGCTTCTGGATTTAGAGATTCCCTATTTTAGAGATTCCCCGTTTTAGAGATTCCCCATTTTAGAGATTCCCTATTTTAGAGATTCCCCGTTTTAGATATTCCCTATTTTAGAGATTCCCCGTTTTAGAGATTCCCTATTTTAGAGATCCCCTATTTTAGAGATTCCCCGTTTTAGAGATTCCCTATTTTAGAGATTCCCCGTTTTAGAGATTCCCTATTTTAGAGATTCCCTAGCTTAGAGATTCCCCGTTTTAGAGATCCCCTATTTTAGAGATTCCCTATTTTAGAGATTCCCCGTTTTAGAGATTCTCCGTTTTAGAGATTCCCTATTTTAGAGATTCCCTATTTTAGAGATTCCCCGTTTTAGAGATTCCCTATTTTAGAGATTCCCCGTTTTAGAGATTCCCTATTTTAGAGATTCCCTGCTTTAGATATTCCCTATTTTAGAGATTCCCCGTTTTAGAGATTCCCTATTTTAGAGATTCCCTATTTTAGAGATTCCCCGTTTTAGAGATTCTCCGTTTTAGAGATTCCCTATTTTAGAGATTCCCTATTTTAGAGATTCCCCGTTTTAGAGATTCCCTATTTTAGAGATTCCCCGTTTTAGAGATTCCCTATTTTAGAGATTCCCTGCTTTAGATATTCCCTATTTTAGAGATTCCCCGTTTTAGAGATTCCCTATTTTAGAGATTCCCTATTTTAGAGATTCCCCGTTTTAGAGATTCCCTATTTTAGAGATTCCCCGTTTTAGAGATTCCCTATTTTAGAGATTCCCTATTTTAGAGATTCCCCGTTTTAGAGATTCCCCATTTTAGAGATTCCCTATTTTAGAGATTCCCCGTTTTAGAGATTCCCCGTTTTAGAGATTCCCTATTTTATAGATTCCCTATTTTAGAGATTCCCCGTTTTAGAGATTCCCCATTTTAGAGATTCCCTATTTTAGAGATTCCCCGTTTTAGAGATTCCCTATTTTAGAGATTCCCCGTTTTAGAGATTCCCTATTTTAGAGATTCCCCGTTTTAGAGATTCCCCGTTTTAGAGATTCCCTATTTTAGATATTCCCTATTTTAGAGATTCCCCGTTCCCCATTCCCCGTTCCCCGTTCCCCGTTCCCCGTTCCTTGATTCCCCGTTCTCTATTTTAGAGATAGCCTTACTTGAACAGCAGGTTTTCCCTTGTAATGATAACTAAAAACTTGCAACTTTAACGGTGGACCAGGAAATGAACGGCAATTTGGAAAAATCTTCTCACTAAAGCTCATACAAGTGGATACTATACAAACATCAAATAGTGAATTTAAAATAATGACAATAATTTAATGAGTTATCGAGCAATGTTTCCACTTTACAATACGTAGACAAAAGATAACACCTAAAATATTAAAATCACAGGCTTACGATCCTCTGTCCTCTGTCTACAAATTTTACAAACTTGTAGCAAAATAGTAAAATTTATTTTTTTCATCCTATTGTTGGGCTGCGATGCGTGGCTGCACAAGCACGTGCTTCAACTGGATTCCTTTGTGTGCCAAACAAGCCGCTTGGGCCTCGCGGGTTCAAATTTGCATGGAAAACTGCATCCTTCAGAAGCCTTTGAATACGCAACTTGTGCAGATCATAGGTAGAAAGAAATTTTCCCTTAGGTTCGAAAGTTGGTGTTGGATTTTAAGTGTTCTAAATGCGAGCCCAAAACTTTTTAGGACAACAAAATTTGAACCTGAGACTTTCCCGAAACATAAGATGTAGCTAGATGTTACCTATAAGCACATCAGAACTTCGAGATACGTTTTATAGCCTCAAAACTCTAGGCAGCTCTGCAGAAAGATCGAAATCCTGATACAGCTACACTACCAGACAAAAATAGTTGGGACACTTCAACTAAACGCAATTTTTTCCTTTTCGTGCTCCCCTTCTCCCTCTCAATGTTGTTAACTGCAGTTTAGTCACCATACTCTTGTACGCCAACATTGAGGGGGCAAGCAGACAGGAAAGTGTCCCAACAATTCCGACTGGTAGTGTAGCTAGTGAAAAACTGTGTCAAAGTAAATAAAAGAAGTTGAAACCCGGTGGGTTCACTTGGGAACCCACCCAGTATGATGTGTTCAATGACCCTAATCCGCCCAGCAAGTTTCGAGAAAATGTTTGGATAAAAGCCAAGAAATATTTGGCAACTTGCCAAAAACCGATAGGGGTGGGGGGAGGTTTTCCTCACGGCTGCTCGTGTTCATCGTGCGCTTTTCGTTTGTCAGTAAAGCAGTGATAAAAAGTTCGCTGAGTCTTGGGAGATGTTTCCCGCTTGCTCAATATCAGGATCGGAAAGAACTACATTTGAAGGCTTATGTTACGAATATACATGCATCAAAGAGGGTTCATCACGTGCAGTCTATGTCGAAATTCAGTTATAGACTACGAGCAGTCTCTCTTTCCGCTCAGGGATAGTCTCACTACACTAGGGGCTCGACACGCGCGTCACGTTTCAACCCCGCAGGCGATTTCGCGGTCGCTTGCCCGCTTTCTCGTTTTCCTCGACTGTCCCTGTCAGAGCGGAAAGAGAGACTTCCCGTAGTCTAATTCAGTTTAAAAATAATTTGAGGAAGCGAAACATTTTTCATAAAATCTAAGAATGCGGTTCAAACTTGCAACTGAAGAACGTGACAAGAATCACAGACGCATTGACTGAGTCTTTTAAAACTCACGCGAGAATATTTATACAGACATCACAGGCTTACCATCCTCTGTTTGTGTGGTGGGCTGTGCGTTTGTAATGGCTGCGTTGGTTTATCAAATTAGCAAAACTAAAACCAAAATTTAGGAGTTTGAAAACTGAGGAAAATGAAATAAAAGCTCATAAAATTGCTGCCATGGTGTTTTGATTTGTGTTTCTGCGTTTATTTTGGTGATTTAAGGCTCGTGAAAGCGATGTTTTCAAAATAACGGTCGGACTCGCTTAAAAGTACAGAAAGCGAACAAGGCATGCAACTAGGCGACCCGCAAATTACACTACCCAGTCGAACGTTTCGCCAAAAAAATCATATTTGCCGTATTCACTCACACAAAAAAATCATGGCCCTCAAAAGAATAGTCTTCGAAGAAAAATTAGGCCAAATTTGAGTTAGATTCGATCGCAGCTAGACCTTTAAATTCGAGCCAAAACTTTTGAATACGACCGTCAATTTGCTTTCTCCCTATGATCTGCAAGAAATCCGAACTCAAAGGAATTCGAAGAATGCATTTTTCCGTTAAAATTTGAATTCGCGTACGACAAACTGCCGCGCCTGGCCTCCCTACGCGAAACGTTTGGTCCGTGACAAAATCTCCTCTGTAGTCACCCGAGTGGGGAGTTTGACCGACAAAGCGGGAACCCAGTTGAAAGACACGCGATTTTTTAAATTTCCCCTGCGCGTAGACTGAGGGTCGCCGGACGCAAAAATTCAAAACAAAACAAAATGGAAGACGCAGACTCAGGCCAACCTAAGGCCAAGAAGAAAAAGACCGTAAAGGGAAATGAAAAACGGTGGTGGTATGTTGAATTGTTTTTTTCTTTTTTATCTTGTGTGTGTGTGCCATTTACCAGTGCCAAACAACAGCAGCTATTAAGATCATGCGAATCGTTTCGTTACGTTTAACTGGTTTGCATTTTTCCGTTTTCATGACAGGTTAACACAGAATTATGAGTTAAAATCCGGATAAAAAATTTCCTTGGGTGAAAGCGAAGGATTTTCGTTTCATTTTGAAAGGAAAAGAAGTTTGCACTATAGTAACAGAAGTGTTTGGTTAACTGCTGAAAAAGTAGGGGATCCATAACTCAACTTTTTGGCTTTTGTCTGTGGCTAGGTTTAGGAAATAATACTGAAAGTAATCGATGGCATGGTAATGAACTGCTGAGTAGTTTATTCCGTTCAATATAGTAGAAGCTCGAAAATGTATTTTCATCTCACAGGATTCTTTACCCTGCAAAATAAGTCTTCTTCCCCCAGAAATGTAAGAATTTTAAGTACTTGAATATTTCTGGTACCACCACCATTTTTCATTTCCCTTTTCGGTCTTTTTCTTCTTGGCCTTAGGCTGGCCTGAGTCCGTGTCCTCAATTTTGTTTTGTTTTGAATTTTTGCGCCCAGTGACCCTCAGTCTACGCGCAGGGGAAATTTAAAAAATCGCGTCTTTCAACTGGGTTCCCGCTTTGTCGGTAAACTCGCCACTCGGGTGACCACAGAGAAGATTTTGTCACGGACCAAACGATTCGCGTAGGGAGGCCAGGGATGGCAGTTTGTCGCACCCGAGTTCAAATTTTAACGGAAAAATGCATTCTTCGAATTTCTTTGAGTTCGGATTTCTTGCAGATCATAGGGAGAAAGCAAATTGACGGTCGTATTCAAAAGTTTGGGCTCGAATTTAAAGGTTATCCGCGATCGAATACAACTCAAATTTGGCCTAATTTTTCTTCGAAGACTATTCTTTTGAGGGCCATGATTTTTTTGTGTGAGCGAATACGGCAAATATGATTTTTTTGGTGAAATGTTCGACTGGGTAGTGTAATTTGCGGGTCGCCTAGTTGCATGCCTTGTTCGCTTTCTGTACTTTTGAGCGAGTCCGACCGTTATTTTGAAAACATCGCTTTCGGGAGCCTTAAATCACCAAAATAAACACGGAAACACAAATCAAAACACCATGGCAGCAATTTTATGAGTTTTTATTTCATTTTCCTCAGTTTTCAAACTCCTAAATTTCGGTTTTAGTTTTGCTAATTTGATAAACCGACACAGCCATTACAAACGCACAGCCCACCACACAAACAGAGGATGGTAAGCCTGTGCAGACATACGCTGAGCAAGCACAAATCGAGTTTCGCCCGTACCAGTTGATGGGTTTCTGTACGTATTTAGAACTTTCGGAGAAACTAGAAATAGCAGACATTGCAAATTAAATAAATAAAATAAGATACTGAAAACTGAACTTTTCGAAATAGTGAGAAAATTACATCAGTTGGAAGGGAATAAACGTAGCTTGTGACCATCATTCCTGTAGAGGTTGTACAATGATACATTTTGGGGCGCACAGTTACACACTCGTTGTGCTAGGCTCAATGCAAAAGCGAGGTACGTCTCCTCGCGGCAGGCGGTTTTTACAAGTCAAAATCAAATAACTTTATTATAGTCTCAATCGCTCGCACACTCGCACACATATATTTTTGCTCGAATAACCTGTGTTGAAAAGCCAGAGACACTGCTCCTTGTTTTTTGTTGATCGCGACAGGATAACAAGAACCTCATGTTTTTCTTTCCATTCTTCGAGAGCTTAGTTTTACCCTTTGTCTGCAAAATCGAAAAGTTTACTGACAGGATGGACGGAAATCCGCGTGAATTATTGAGAGACATTAGATCACCTCCTCTGATACGCCTTGATTTACGCTTTGTTAGCCTCCAAGAATAGTCGGAGGATAAATAACGAGGATAAATTCGAAATCGAACACAGCTTTGCCTTAGAAAACAATTTCATCGGCTAGCGAAGGGCTGAAAGACTGTGTACAACTTACTCGTAGCGGAATGTCACAAAATTCAGTCTTTTATTTATTTCAGGGAATCACGTTTTGACGAAAACCAGAACTTTATGTCTTTCATTCAGAGCATAGTGTCATTTTACAATATTCCCGTGTCTTCATTAGAAGCGATGATAGCTCGATTTCCAACAGTTAAACAGATTTTCATACTTTCCTAAGAAAAGCCGAAGAAAGCTCTGCGTGAAACGATACTTACAGTTAACGCTTTATCCGTCCTCTCATGACACCTGATTTCTAAAGACGGCACGATTCATGTTGCAGACATGACGTGGGCAAGTCGCATACAAGAGTTGTAAACAAAAATCGTACCGTCTATCAGCCCAAATGCAGGCGCTGTAATCCACGCATATCAGACATCTAACCGGAGTTTTATCTTCTGTACAGCCACTCCTGCCTCTTCTTGTAAAGAGCAGTATGAAAAGCACAGGTAAGTTATAGTCAAATGCATTTGAAAGCGCATCAGGTTCATTGTCACTAATATATAGATTTAGCCAAGCCTAAAAGCGGAGCCCCCCTTTTTGTTTTGTCTGTTTTTTTTTTGTTTTTTGTTTTGTTTTTGCTGGCAGTTATTAATTTGTGAAAATACTCTCATTCAAATCGTTAAATTAAAAAGAAAAAAAAAACAAAAACAAAAACAAAAAACAAAGAAAAAAAATTCCTGCTCCCGCTGAGTGTCGAACCCGGCTCGTCACCATGAGATGCCGGTGACTAGTCCACTAGGCCATGGGCGTTTAACGTTACATTAAAAGTTAATTTTAATACTTAGTTCTTTCTTCGTGACAAGCTGCCTATCTGCATGAAAATGCTGGTGTTTTTCCTGCAAAATGTGTTCGAAACGCCATAAAAACCATGGTTGTGGACAGAAAAAACAAAAAGCACTAGCTCTGCTATATTTGGCGTCAAAACCTCTGCGAAAAGCTGCGAACTCAAGCGGTGTGCCGACTGAGTTTGAACAGAACCGACGAGGCAACTTTGAACTTTTTGCCTGAACTTTATCGCCTAATTTCTTTCGCCTAAATTGAACTTTTCCCCTTCCACCAAAAAGACAACTGAGTGTTCTTTTGAACTTTTTTTTCCCATTAACAAATTTGTTTTTGACTTTTGTTGTCTTTGCTTGTTTTGCTACAACGCGGGTCAACATGCGATTTCGCGCCAAAAACACACGGGATTCAGCACAGGGTTATATCCAGTGTATGAAGTGTATTGGTAGCCCTGTGGTGCGGACGGACGGACGTACGGATGTACGGACGGACGGTCACGTGACTATTACGTCACTACCAAAATTTTTTGGCTTGACAGGTTACCAAATTTCCTTAGCAATGGAGCTCCGCTGACGCGCTAGCACGCTGGCTCCGCTAAAAAGGACCCGGCCAGTGAGTCATCTGACAGATACTGACGCTGACAGTTTCAATCATCAGACAAGAAAAATAGAAAAATCCATCTCCTCACGCTATAGAGAGCAGTAGAGTCTATTTGAAAGGCCAGCACTTCATGCTATTTAGAGCAAAATTCAGCCATTTTTTTTTCCCGCTTGTTTTACAATCGAAAAGTCATTTTGTAACCGCATCGTTCTAACTGCATGACGTCCCACGGAGCATGCAACTGTAATCAAAACCAATAGTTTCTTTTCTTGTTTTGCTCCCATTAACTTCCATTTTTGTGTGGAACGGCCAGGCTAGCTTTTAATCCAGATCGCCCAGGTTAAGCAGTTAAAACGGATTTTCAAGCTATGGACAAAACAGACTGTTTTTTGCTTCTTCGATCATCTCGAGTTTTGATTACTTTCCTAAACAGGTCGTCAAAAAGCCAGGTGTATGAACTGATGTTTGGTTCACAAAAGATTCCTGTTTACTGTCACATGGGAAACTTTGGATGAGGAGAAGGAGGGTGGACGCCAGCCATGAAGATTGACGGAATAAAGGTAGGCATCATTTAGCTTTTTTTAGTATAATTGCACTCTCCTCTGTTTAAATGAAAATTGACCTTTTCGTTTTTTAATGTCAAGCAACTCTCCACTACAGTTCTATACACTTGTAAAGCAACAGAAATCTAAGCACATCACAAATATGATTTCACATAACGTCAATCTGTTAACCTGTTCCTCCAAGTAACAGAATTCTATTTTTAATTCTTCAAAGCCAACCTTTCGATACGGTTCCAATCTTTGGAGCAACTACGAAACCTTGAATATTACAGGAGGGGAGAGACTGGATTTGACACGCAAGAAACCAAGTTGCCGACCTACTGGAAGATACCTTTCTCCAAGATCTGCCTCGGTATGAAGATCGGTCAGAAGATCAATTTTATTGTCATAAATAAGCAAGCTAATTCCCTGCACTCACTGATCGCTGATGGGCAATACCGCGCGATCTCACTGGGTCGCAACGCCTGGAAGTCGCTGATTGGTTCCTAGGCTTCTCTACAGCTCAACTGTAACAAGGAAGGGTTCAACGCCGCATGTGTCAGTTACAAAATAAGAATCGGTATCATTAGTAACAACGAAGGGGACTGTTTATCCTGTGACTCCAGAATCGTATTTGGTGATACAGGATCCATCACGTGTGGAAACCATGCTAGATTCTCCCCTAATGGAAACAGGGACATCAAGGCCATGGGTTATATCTTGGTTCAATAATAAGGAACTTAGCTTTTTCATGATAGCCAAATCAGATGAATCTATAAGTGACTAAAGTTTTTTTTTCACATTGATTACAAAATATATAGGATGTTGGCTATAGCTAGTTGCTGTTTAAGAATGTTTTCAAAATAACACAGATAACGAATCAGATGACCAATCAGTACTCATCAATAAAATGGGGATAAAAACATTTGGTGCTGTTTTGTTTTATTTAGACTGAATAAGCCACGCTTGATTTTATGAGACACAAATACCAAATCTTTACAAATTAAGAGCACGATCTCCCTGCCATAGGCTTGTCTCAGTGTTGGGGTCAACTTAATAAAGAAACTACACTTGTAGTTTTTACTCGTGTAATTTACACGTGTAAAGTCCAAATTGTAAATACAAGAATTTAATAAAAGAATTTTCTACTCGGGAACTCACACGTTTAGCACGAGTCAGAGACAAGAGTAAATTACTGTTGTAGCCTTACAATTGCCACTTGTACTTTGCACTTGTGATTTACCAGCTGGACTCCTTTACAAGCGTTTTACAAGCGTAGAGCTACATCTGTAAGTTCAAGTCGGAGGCTTGTAAAATGGACTTGTAACGGTGTTTAATGAACTCGTTTTCGTTTGCGTTTGTAAATACAAGGGTCCAACTTGTAAATTACAAGCGTAGAAGTTTTATTAAATTGATCCCTGGTCTTCTTAATTCAGACTGGTACCAGTCCTCATGTATTTTGTTCTGGCGAGAGGAGTTTGGACGCTAGTGATGAGATGCGCGCAAGGGTTAATAGGACTGGACGAGGGAACGTAATACCTCGAACGCCCCGCTTCATTCGCCAAGTCAAGCAAGTAAAGTCTGGCTATGAGTCTGTTCTCAATCTCCATTTAAGTGAAGAAAAATACTCTCACCTTGAAGTGATGTTGAGCTTTATTTCTCACTCACCTTCCACGTTTTCTGCACAATCGTTACAAATTTCCTTGCAGGGAAGGTTCGAAGCTTCTTTCGTCATACTGAAAAGCCACGATGACAAAAAACCATGACCACTTTGTACTAATATTCCTTTGTTGTATTAAACCGAGAAAAGATTAATACCTGGCATTCCCAAAAAAACAGTAGGGACAGAACTGCCGAGTAAAACAAATCTTCAATACCTGGACGCGAAAATATTAATTCCCCGGACGTAGCTACAAATTACCGTCAAGGTACTCGGATCACTCCCTTTGTTCTACCACAGGCACAAAAATGAAAAAAAAAAAAAAAAAAAAAAGAAACAAACAAACAAAAAATAACAAACAAATTCAAATGGAAAACTTTCCGAATCAGAAAGGGAAAAGGAAGCTTAAACAGAAACTATTAATCTTGCGATGTCAGGCTTCCTTGTTACCATAATGAGGATACCAAAAAATTTTTAATGAACTGTGGCTAAAGATACAACTAGTAATAGTTGACACTACAGCTGCCCCCACTGTTAAGAGTTTTTATCAACGTATTTATTGATTTTGAAGGTTTCGTTTTTTCTTGAGTTACTTAGAAACACTTTTGTGTGGCATGTTTTTTTCCGTAGTATAATTTAGGTTTTAGATTGTTTCTGGACAAGCAGGCCAAGTTTAGATTAGCACTCAGTCCAGTGCTAAGAGATTTCACTGACATAACGGAATCGCGCCAATTAAAACGGGTTAATCACTGATGCAAATGACTCTACTTTTTTTACGTCAACCATGGAACTTCTTTGTGTTTGGGTATTGTTTGGGTGCAAATTAGTCGAACCTATTAATTGATTGAGGAACAAATTAGAAGAACAAAAAGCAGCAAGAGAATAAACTTAAAGCTAATTGCGCGAGCCGCGGGCCTTAAAATATAAACAGTAATGCGTGGTGAACGATTTGTGCGTCCAATCTTCTTTCGATAATCTTTCTTTATTGAAACAAACATTGTAGGGCAAATTGCAGGGGCACCCAACGATTCTTTTCGGGGAATATCTGTTCGGAAGGCCTAAATCGCCTGAGATTTTCGGATTAAATTTCAGTGAAAACTAGAGATTTCCTTGGCTATACATCATCTCGGACTTTCGTGACAAGAGGACTTATTAATTCCTATTGTTTTCGGAGGGACAAATATGTCGTTTAGAGTATAAAATAAGGTCAGCTAGCATTTTCGGAGAGCCAACCGCAGCTCGAAAATTAAGCGGATAGGCTTTTGTTTCCTAAAATTTTCTGCGGCCTAAATTTTCAGCTAGAAACGCCGAACGGATCAACCTGTTTTAGCTTACACAAAACTGCCTTTAAAAAGCTCTGAAACATTCTAAGAAAGCAGAATATGATATTTCAAGTACTTTGCTAAAATGTTCTCGTTGGGTGCCCCTGAAATTGCACTAAAATGCGGGAGAGCTGTACAGCGCCGCAAATGTTCCTGTGACCGCAAATGATCCCTAGACCACAAATGATCCCCAAATCGGACCGCAAATCATCCCGCTATAAAAACTTGGAATGGCGTGGGGTTTCAGTGCCGGGAGGTGAAAATCTGACAAAAAACAAAACAAAACAAAACAAAAACAGAAACATTTCTTATTGATCAGTGAAATAAAAGAGGCCACTGCAGTGGCATGAAGGCAAAAATTATTATGTTAAAAAAATATATTTGTATTTATCTGCATATACACATATCATGGATGGACGACCGAGTCCGAGACAGTCGAGAAATATTACAGGCCTCCAGGGCCGGGGCGCGGCGATTGACATCCGGCCTTGAAATCAAAGGTCACTAGACCATGTAAGCAGTGTCGGGTGTGGACAAAACCTGGGCCTGGGCCCATGGGCCAGCCCATGGGCTACCCTATGGGCTACCCTATGGGCTACCCTATGGGCTACCCTATGGGCTACCCTATGGGCCACCCCCCAAAATTTTTTTTATTCAATAAAAATAAAAAAAACAGTAAACATAAGAAAAATAAATTAAAAATTAATTTCTTATTAATTTATCAATTATTGATATTTTAAAAAAGTTGGTGGCTGTGGTGGATTAATTTATTAATTATGTAGTCAAGCAGAAACATAAAACAAAGCAAAAGATAAATCACAACCAAACAATGCAATGAATCCGAACTATGTGTTTATTCGAGGCCTACTTTTCTCTGTGGAAGTGTATGCCAAACTTTGTGCAAACAATCCCGCAAGCTACGCAGGCTATGACCACCTCCGAACACTACAGCACCAATGTTCAGACAGTTGCCGAAGATTCCCGAAAAGGTTCCGATAATTTCCGAAGATTACCAAATGTCGCAGTACGAAGCTCGAAACCTTGGCGTGATCTTGTAAGCTTCTTATTGAGGACACACACGCAACATTTAGCACTGTTCACAGCTGGACTATTTTGTTTGGAAAGTGAACTCCATTTTTCACGCAATTGTGAGTCAGGAGTGAGAAATTAATTGTTCTTTACGCATGTGATCGCTTGTACGTGCTCAGTGGACATGCCGCGTTGTGGTTTTTGTTGATAGTACCCTGGGGTACAGAATAACTCTGACACAACATACTACTGACACGGCATTTCTCTGTATGGTTTTTGGCCTCTTTGCCCTGAGACAGGGTATCTGATTTTAGGGAAGTCTGCCCCATCAAAACGGGGTCTGAATCTGCCTCAAACAGGGTCTTAAATAAAGGGTTTTCCCTACACCAAGCTCACAAACAATTGTTTTGGGGGATGTGCCCCCTTGCAGTTTCACAGCACGGTTTTTTCCTGGGATCCCAACAGATGAGTTCATGCTGTCTTTGTTTTGCATTTTAGCCGTAAACAGCACTCGTGTTTATCACATATCCAGTGTGAAAAGTCCAAGTGACTTATGGCCTTCTTACATAGTTGTCTTGAGATCTGCAGTGTTCTGCCTTATGTCCACGGGGAAAAAAACAATCTTGACACCAATATGTTATCCGGACTGCTTGAAACATAATAGCACGCACTGGGTTTAGGCATGGCTCACACGAGTGTAGGTTTTTGTCGAGAGTCGAGGGTCGAGAGTAATATGTCGAGGGTCGAGGGAAAAATGTCGAGGGTGAAATGTCGAGGGTTCAAAAATGTCGTCGACATTCAGTCTCTTGTCAAAAAGCCAGAATTCTTAGGTCGTTTCTGCATCATTGAACTGTTTACATTTTTGTATACGATTGAATACTTTCATGCAGTTAGCAGCATTCCGAAGATGTCCAGATAGGGGGTGTTCCGAAAACGTGGGGTCGGGGTGCAGGTCAAAAACACCGAAAAAATTAAAATAATAACAAAAGAGACGAAATCAAAACAAAACAGCTTAATACATACAAAAATAATATATAGATTTAGCCATGCCTAAAAGCGGAGCCTCCAAGGGATAAACTGGTGCTCTTTTCTCAAAAATAGTCCTGAAACTTTGCGCTCTGAAATATATTTCGGGGCTTTCTTTGGCTCGTTCCCTTTCGAAAAGTGTTTCTCAAAAAGCCCGAAAGTGTTCCAAATTGTCCTCCAATATTTTGAGGATCTGTTCTGTAAAACCAAGCTCGAAAGGTCATTCTAGAGGCTGAGCACAGCTTAATATTTTTTTTTCGGGCATCAAACTGAACACATATTTTACCCAGGAGCCGTCTTGCTTGGTTTTTGAAATGTTTCCATATCCTGTCATTAACTGACAAGGCTTGTCAAATCTCCTTGGATTATTGGCTGTTGGCTTGAATGAACTTGAAACGGCGCTCATGTACAACAACAAAATAAAACTTATTCTGAAGTAAATGAGTTATCTTCATCGCGTTCGGATGTTCAGATTGAAAACAAGCAAACACGCTTTAAATTATGGCATAAGTTTTGCGGATGCGAAGTAAGCCTATTTAAAGTTAGGCGCTTTGAGGAACGCAAAAAAACTTGTTTTTCGGAAGCTTTTCGGATAAAATAGTCTTAAACCGACAACTGCTTCGCTTAAAAGATTGTTACTATTGAAAAGTTCTAGGACAAGAAAATCGACAATTGCACAAACCGACGCAACAGTTAAAATTGAAAGCAATTATTATTCGCCGTAAGTGATGCTTGTGCAGTTACCTTGCGACTGTGCTTTGACCTACTGTTATGAATAAACAAACACAAAATAATAAACAGAGAAATCATTTTTGAAAATTCGCGTTACACTTCCAGCATGGCAAAATATTCTAAGACTACATCTGTCAGAAATCTGAGCTCGTTTTCTAATAATTTTTTGAAGTCAAAAGTAAATGACACATTTCTAATGACATAAATTAAATTTCAATTTCAAAATGTAATTTCTTAGACCGTAATAAATACTCAACAAAATCATGCACCTTAAATACTTTAAAAACTTCCCGATCGGGTTGCCTTGGGACTTCCCTCCCCCTCCCCCAGAGTCTGTACGGGCGTACGCTGACGTCACAACCAAAATTTTTCGGATCGATAGATTTAGATTACCAAATTTCCTTAGCAATGGAGCTCCGCTGGCGGGCTTTGCCCGCAGGCTCCGCTACAATTTAAATGTGCAAGTAAAATATATGACGGACAATTTTCTTTTTGAAGGGGGCTGAGGGTGGTTGGCAAATTAAAAAACAAAATTCCTGTACAGTGTCTGCAGAAGAAATAAAAATCGTGCATAGCGGCAAAAAGCAAAGAAATACATCGCAAGCTAGTGAAATAAAATTCATACAAAGCTTTTAGCCGCGAAAACAAATTCCTGCAGAAAAAAATGCCCACCCCATCCCCTCTATCAAATACATAATGTCCATCCCTTACTGGCACTGGCATCTCCTATGCAATAAACATAGTGCACGATTTTATTTTCGTGCGTGAAATCAACATCGTGCGAAGCGCTAACTCTGATTCTCTCGGATGGCTCAACATACGGTTCAGCTGCGTTTTGTTTTGGTCACAGAAGCGGTGAAAATGCATCAGAAATGAAATAAAATAAAAAAGAGAGTGAAAAATAGTGTTCCACAGCGACCTCATGATTATTAAAAATGACAAAAAAATTCTCGTTATTTATATATATAAATATATATTTATTTGTTTACTTATTTATTTATTGATTTTTTATTGGCTAATTAATTGGGTCGCGTGACAGTCAAATATTCAATTCTCGCTCTATTTTTACATTCTCTTGTATTTTTTTATTGTATTTTTGTATGTATTTAGCTATTTTCGTTTGTTTTTCTTTTTATTTTGGCTGTATTATCATTATTGTTATTTTTGGGGGGGGGGGGTTTTTGTTGACCCCGCAAACTGCAATCCGCACCCTGCACCCCGCCCCGCGTTTTCGGAACACCCGTCTGATAAGGCATCACAGCGAGGACGTTTATAACGCTGTGGCTATATGCCCGGCAGCAGTCTCAAATAGACTAAAATGTTCACCAAATTTCCCCAGAAAGCCTTTCTCAAACCTTATGAAACTAGTATATCTTTGTTTAGAAATGTCAAGCGATTCCAAAAATTATTTTGGCTGTGTAGTTGATGGGATATTTTCGCGTGGGCATACTATGAAATCGCTATGACCTTAACACTGAAAATTTTCAGCTCGGCCGTCGGAAAGTGTTACAGAATTGCCACTGCTAAACTCATACAAACGGCTTGAGAGTATAAGATGTTCGTTTGAAATGTCAAGCGATTCCAAATATCATTTTGGTTTTTTCAGTAGTTCAGGAATTGTCTAAGCCTGAGCTTTAATTTTTAAAAGAAATTCTACTTACAGTCAACGCGCTTCACGCATGAACGATCATGGAATGAAGATTGCATTCTTCACGTGCACATTCCTTTCTTTAATTGGATAAACGTATTCTTGTGGATAGATTGAAAGATAACCACTTTTTTCCGATGAACGAAATCGATTCTTCCAAAGTTCACACGTAACATCCTCGGAAGAAGTGCTAGTCAATTACTTCAGGGATGTCATCCGTTATGCAGGATCTTTACCTCCACACGAAAATGGTTGAGTCGTCGCGTGGACTGATTAGTGTCGGACGATTTTATGGACAGCTCCTTTTGGCACTCTCGTGTTCACGCGTAGAATAACTGCACTGTCGTGTTCCGTAGAATATCTGACAACCCCCTGACAACCCCAATCCAGCATTGAAAAGGTTAACAATTTTGTTCCTTGCATTAGAAGGCAAAGGTTTACGGGTGTGTGTAAAACCCGAACACCCCGGAACACCCCGGAACACCCCGGAACACCCCGGAACACCCCCCGGAACACCCCCGGAACAGCCCGGAACAGCCCGGAACAACCCCGGAACACCCCTGGAACATCCCATAATACCCCGGAACACCCTCGAAACAGCAACGAACACCCCCGGAACACCAAAAATAGGGGTCAGCGGTCAGACTGCTCACGAATTGACTAAGCCGAAGACCTCCGAAGATTCCCAATTCTTCATAAGACTTTTGCGGATCACCCTGAGATTTCCGAGCATTTCAAGAATGCTTGGAATATTTTCGAAGCTTTTAAGAACAGCGAAAAAACCATTAATTAATGGGAAAAATATATCATGCACGTGGCTTTCATATCAATAACTTACGATTTTCAGTGATATGAAAATGTGACAGTTGAACTGTTAATTCTGCATTGATTTTTCTCGTGCGAGGTTTGCATTGTCACGTTCAAAAAACAGGTGTGACCTCAAGGACCTAGCAAAGCCAAATGATACAGTGTCACGCAATGCTATAAGGTCATTATTCCGAGGTCATACGATCGTCATCGTTTTATTTCCACAGGCGCATGGAAAATGTTTGGCCGCCGGTTCGTTACGCTAATATATACACCTCATTTAAAAAAACCTCAGTTCATATTAATTTGAAGTATCATACCGTAGTGCATGAGTGCTTCAGGAATGTTAAAATCCGAGAACGTTTAACCATGTCTAATAAATTCCCATCTTGCAGCTTTCTCTTGTCATATTTAAATGACAACGTTTTTGCAGTTACGCCTGCATATATTTTTGGCTAACAAAAGAGCGTAGCTCGGAAGATAAATGAGTAGGAGAAATGTGGGCCTGCAAAAAAGTACTCACTATAATTTTGTAGAGGTGCCCGAGGGCTTATAATGTAGGATGTCACAACGTAACCCGGGAGCAAAAGGATCGAACGAGTTTACACTCTTACAGCGAGAAAAGGAACAAGTATTTTATTTACTTTCACAAGATCTAGTTAGACTTTAAGAGAAAAAAATTCAGTAAACGAAAAAAGGAAAATATCAACGATGAAAGTACATATCACAGTTCCTTGAGCTTTGCAAAGTTCGTGTGCTCCCTCAATAAGCCAACTTTATACGTTGCGATAAACCTTGAGTTACAACTTACTTCTCAAAACTATTCAAACATTTTTCTAATTGATCTTTAGAAGGAGCGGCGGTGTTTCTTTGCCCAGGTCGTACAGTAACAGCAAGTGGGGCACTTATCGAGAAAATCCGGTAGTACTAGCTACACAAATTGAAAAGGAACAGCCTTTGCGGAAACAAAATAAATCCTATAGACGTTAAGCAGCCTGCAGAATCTGCTTTGTTTTTCGTGCAAAATCTGTCACGCAATGCCCAAGAGTAAGTTATCGCGACCGTGACGTGTTATATGGTGAATTGAATTATTATTAGGGATGCCCACCCCCAGAATTTCACTTATAGACGTCACATCGATTCGTCAAGAGTTATAATGCAAATCTCGCATGACTTACAACAACTTCAATAATTGAATTGAAATATTCAAAATCAAATCTTTGTCGATCTGAAGGACACCAATGTTATTATTATTATTATTATTATTATTATTATTATTATTATTATTATTTTGTCATTTTGTCTTCGGGTGAACCGCAAAGATCTTCGGAAAAATTCGGAAATCTTCGTTAATCTTTGGAGGTAGCGGTCTGACCGCTGACCACTATTTTTGGTGTTCAAGAGTGTTCCTGGCTGTATTGAGGGTATTCCGGGGCATTATGGGATGTTCCGGGGTATTATGGGATGTTCCAGGGGTGTTCCGGGGGTGTTCCGGGGATGTTCCGGGGTGTTACGGGGATGTTCCGGGGTGTTCCGGGGTGTTCGTGTTACAGACACCCAAGGTTTACTCGTTCCTTGCATTAGAAGGCAAAGGTTTACCAGGATAGTAAAAGCCCCCAAGCGAATTTCTTGCCATTCGGAGTTAGGAAACCTAAACTTTCATGTTTCGATCATGTGCAAACCTATGTACACGCAACACACCGCGGCGAAAACCGTTACAGGTATAGAATTGTGGCGGTTGTTGTTTATATTTTCTGCATGTTTCCGATTAAGCCACGAAACCTCCAGCCAAAGAATAAGTTGCCTTGTTAAAATTAGAGACTCCTTTGGATTTTCTTTCTAAGGATTACTGTTGTCGATTTTCTCTTTAAGGGTTATTTTTTTGTCGGCTTTATGTTCTCGCCATTTTTTGCGCCGGGCTTGAAAACAATAAAAATATCACGCGTGACATACCGGAAAATTGAACTTAAAAAACTAACTTTTCAGCTCCTCTTCGGAAAGTTTGAATTATTATTACGATGTTACAAAAAAAATTTCGAATAACTAAATTAGTGTTTCGAATATATAATCCAAGTTTCAAAGAATCGCTAAATTTTTCGAAGAATGAAATCGAAGAATGAACTAATCGATGAATATTTGAAGTTGAGCGTTCATGCGTGAAGCGCGTTGACTGTAATGCTATTCTGCCTAGGCTTCTTTTGAGTTTCTGAGCCTGGGGGGCGGGGGTGGGCACAAAGTTATATAACACTGACAGAAACATCGAATACACTCGAACGGGTGGATATGCTGATACAAATTTCCGACTGCAGGACATTTTAGTTCATTTGAGACCGTGCCCGGCAGTCTGAGCGTGTCAATAACATAGCGAATTTAGAGTGAGCCCAGGCTCAGACATTTCTTCAACTACTGAAAAAACCAAAATGATTTTTGGAATCGCTTGGCATTTCTAAATACACATCTTATACTCTCAAGCCGTTTGTATGAGCTTGGCAGTGGAAATTCTGTAACACTTTCCGACTGCGGAGGCCGATCTGAGAAGTTTCGAAGTGTCAAGGTCGTAGCAATTTCATAGTATGCCCACGCGAAAATATCCCGTCAACTACACAGCCAAAATAATTTTTGGAATCGCTTGACATTTCTAAACAAAGATATAATAGTTTCATGAGGTTTGAGGAAGGCCTTTCTGGGGAAATTTGGTGAACATTTTAGTCTATTTGAGACTGCTGCCGGACATATCACGGCCACAGCGTTATCAACTTCCTCGCTACCGGCGATGCCTGGATATCTTCGGAATGCTGCTAACTGCATGAAAGTATTCAATCGTCTACAAAAATGTAAACAGTTCAATGATGCAGAAACGACCTAAGAATTCTGGCTTTTTGACAAGAGACTCAAAGCCTGAATGTCGACGACATTTTTGAACCCTCGACATTTTACCCTCGACCCTCGATATTTTTCCCTCAACCCTCGACATATTACTCTCGACCCTCGACTCTCGACAAAAACCTACACTCGGCTCACACTAGAGCAAAGTTTTCAACATTTCTGGCAAAAGCGAGGGCAAAACTTTGAAACCGCGACTGGAAAGCGAAATCTTTGCAGTAAACTGCAGGGTCGCACTCGTGGGAGATAATTGTTATTGAATACACCTAACGTCAACTGAAGTATACCATGCATGTACCAGTTGCGCACGAAAGTAAAAACCCAAACTGCGTCCTGTTGAATTGAAGGTTTGGAGATCATCAAATAACGTTTTTATTCTTCCAAAAAGCTGTAACAGCTTTTCTTGTTGAGCATCTTGTATGAAAGAAACGAATGTTATTAATGGTCAGCTTCTCGACCTGTGTGATCATGTTTTGATTTTTCGACTTTTACGATCCAACGGTACCACTGAGAGCAATTCTCTGGCGAACAGCTAAACGTAACAAATGCAACATTTAGACGCATTTTAAACAAGTACTGCGCGCAAAATGAAGGAGATGCACGCTTATTTGATTGTGTCGTAAATGTTCTGTTTTTTCTTCCATTGACAAGCGTTGACATTTGCCGCTGTGATTCCTATTGTTCAGCTCGATTTTTCCAAAATCTGCCTGCCCCACCCAAGCACTACGGCGTCTTTGATGTTTTTGCCGATTTTCAAAGTTTTGGCGACCCGGAAAAGTTAGGTTCGCACTAGGAAAACTACACTGTTGACAGATTATGACCGCAAGGTCACTTAACTTTCGCAAAAATTTGCCAAGTGCGACCCATGCCAAACGGACAAACTTGGAAAAGCTCTCCAATAATTTTCTGAATGGATTCAGCTCGCTTGTCTGAGGGCGTTTCTTAAGCCAGTGTTGTTAGGGGATACTCTTCATCGAGTCAACACTGGTCAGAGTATAAAATTAGTTTGGAATTTTGGAACTTTAGTCGGCTTATGTAAAGACTCTTGAAGAGGCGTACATGCGTGTGTGTGTTGCATCAGGAGTCGTAAGGAGGGGGTGTAATTCGCAGTTATCACATCACACTTCATGAGTTAAATTCGGCAATGAGGCTTTCCGGTAATGTCTCATCCACAATGTCTAGACCAATTAGCAACAAAGTTGTGCCAATGTTTCGATAGTGAGCTTTGCGCTTCGCGGTACAGTCAACGCTCTCCTTGGTCCTCCTTACGACCACTCTTGTAAGCGACCAGCTCTAGTTCAACGATGCGGGCCGACGACCGCCCCACAAAAGCATGCGAGAGGAACCTTACCTCTGATGGGGGAGTTACATAAAACGAAACATCCGGTGTACCTTCTAACACCAGACAGTCAGTCTAGTTAAAGTCAGTATGTTAATGACTGACGTTAGCATTTGTGCCGCTTAAGTTGTGGCGGCTTCGGCCGCTCATGGCGGCTCCGCCACCAAAACCTTACCTTCGCAGACAATACCGCCAGCTATGCAGGCTAAGGTCGTCACAATTTTTTAGTGAATTCTGCTAATATCCATGTGAAAATCTCACCCATTTGACTTCCGAGTTATACAGTATTATACTTGATTTTTTTTTTCTAAAAACACACCTTTCACTAATTCCCAGCATGTTTTCCTGTGCTGTTTGGCATATTCCACAGAGAAAAATTGGCCTCGAATAAACACTTAGTTCGGATTCATTGCATTGTTTGGTTGTGTTTTATCTTTTGTTTTGTTTTAATTTGTTTTATGTTTCTGTTTGACTACATAATGAATAAATTAATCCACCACAGCCACCAACTTTTTTTAAAATATCAATAATTGATAAATTAATAAGAAATTAATTTCTAATTTATTTTTTCTTATGTTTATTATTTTTTATTTTTATCGAAAAAAAAATAATTTTGGGGGTGGCCCACAGGGTAGCCCATAGGCTAGCCCAGAAGGTAGCCCATAGGGTAGCCCATGGGCTGGCCCATGGGCCCAGGCCCAGGTTTTGTCCACACCCAGCAGTGTCCCGTTCGCTTGTGACCGCGCTTATAGAAATAGCTAAACTGTTTTACATTTTTTACTCTCGCCCTTTTATTGATGTTGTTTGTTGGCGTTAATGCAGATAAATGCTGGTGATAATGTTGGCAATAAAGACCAGAACGATGAAGGTGATAAGAAAACCGAGGTAGACTGAGTAGGATGCTGCAGCGGACATTTCCTGACGGCTTTCCACATCCCACATGGTTTGAGTCTAGCGCCTTATTTGCACACGTGCTTTTGGCGAAAAAATACCACAAATCAGCGCAAATAGAAATATAATAAACTGCAATTTTAACTCCTTGGTAATCGGCAACTGTCGCTTCTGTGTTTTTTGTGAGTGTGGCGGGAATCCATTAGGCCAATCTGAGTTGCCACGCAACCTTTCGAAACGTGCTTAACCGTGTTTCAATGAGCTGGTTATACACACCAATCAAAAAATCACCAAAAATCAAAAAAGTATTTCTGTATTGTAAATGTGAGTGTTGAAGTGAACCCAACCTGCATGTTAAACCAAAGGTTTAAAAACAATGTGCGCAAGGACTACATTATGTACAGCGTCACATTTTTAGAATATTTTTGCCTCGAAAGAGAATATCTAAGCCATGATTTATGCGGCTAAAACGTGCTTTGAGGAATAGTAAAGACAAAAGCTCCACAGTTTACATCATTTCCCTGTCCTCGCCATGCCACTGCCCACGCCATTTCAATGTCCTCACCGTTCCATTGTCCACGCCATTCCTGTATTTTAGCGGGATCATTTGTGGTCCGCTGCGGGGATCACAACTTCCCGTGCAAATAATTTCCATATACGCAATGTAAACAGTTAAGTACCATGAACGTAACTTTTTATACAAAATGCGTTTCCTCGGACGTATTTCTTACATTACAAGCAAGATTTTTCACAGACACAATCAACTACATGAATTAAATTCGAAATCAATCAAGTAAAATCGAAAAAGCGGCTATATTTGTCAGTATTTGTTAATGTACTGAAATTTCATAGTCGCCCAAAACATCTTGCAATGTATTAATCTGAAAAGTTATAGATAATGAGGTCGCGGCTCGACTTGCAAGTATACAAAAACTGAAAAATTCGACCTAGAAATTTCTCACAAAATTCATTGTTTCCATGAGCTATTTCTGAGGGGAAGTGCTACAGTTGTTGTGTTTCCACGTGACCTCAAGACATACGCAGCGTCTCTGGATCCAAAATTTCTTAGGCAAAACTCGAACTTTTCCTTCTCGTGGCCGGAGAATTTACCCGAAATGTACGTTGGCTTTCTACGGGAATAAAATGAGGCAAATGGAACTAAAAACTTCAGTTTCTCTCCCCCTTCGAAACAGCTACTCTGCTGGATTTATATAGTGAACACATGTGCGGTTAAGGAAACACTCGCAGTACGGACTGTCGGAAACAGCACCCACGCGTTTTCTTGAATACCGTGCACCCCCTAGATAGAGATTTTTGATTTACTAACACCGTCACATTACCCATATATTCCCTTCGGGCATTTACTGATGCCACGTCATCATAACTCATTTATTCTGTTCGGGCGTTTAGTGATGAAACGTCATCATTACCCACTTATTCCGTGCGCGCCCTGTTCTGGATTTGGTCTGGTATATATACCTACTGTATATTTTAACAGTAAGTACTTTACTTCCCTTCACTTTATATACACGCGAGCTATAAGGATGCCTCCTCGGTAGAGGCAAAATCCCTGCGGGGGCAAAAATTTGGATTTATCAGCTGAGTTGATAAGGTAAATTTGTCACTGTAGAGAAAGTCTACGGTGACATATTTGCCTTATCAACTCAGCTGATAAATCCAAAGTTTTGTGTTTCACGTCCACACCGACGCAGCAGCACAGTTTCTTTAGAAACCAACCCCCTTGTTTGTTTGTGGCTAAAGATAGACGGCTATTTGAAAGTTTTAGAGGAAAGATATTTGCAGCTTCGACAATATCGGAGAGTGATATATGGATCCCTGAAATATCAATTCCACTTCAGTATTGAACTGAAATATTCAAGAAGTGTCTATTCAAATTTCTTTCAAGAAGACGTCTCGACATTACAGGAAGTAACACAAACTATGATGCATTTTCTGGAAAATGATTTTGTTGTCGTTTCCTACACGTTCACCGGAATAAAATGTATCATTGGTATAGTTCAACATCGACATGATATAGCGCACAGGGTACCAAAAATGTGCCTCATTGTTCAGGACTTTGTTAAAATTAAATGTATAACACAGTTCAATCAAAGGTCTTAGATTTTTTCGTCAGTGGTAACCTAACGATCGTTGTTATTGTACCCGGCTTTGTGAAAACGCTACCTAAGTCATCCGGTTAAAGCGTTCGTTGTGGCTTAGAGCACTAAGTGCTCCGTACTGCTACGTTGTCCACGCCACGCGGGGCATGAAAGGCGCCAGAGTGTTACCTCCGAGCCGATAACGCGCTCAGGGACACGGCTGCGAACAATCTTGTCTGCGAAAGAAAAAGCAACATCAACACAAATTCCGAATAAAAACAAACCTTTAATATCTGGACGCACAAATGCCCCACGCGTAGCTACAAGTTTCCAACAGAAAGCGACGAGGAAGCTTAAAGAGAAACCATTAAGCTTGCAATATCAGGCTTCCTTGTTACAATACTTTAGGAAACTAATAATAGACAATTGAAAGATAAAGTTAGACGGCTAAAGATATCGTTTGCTGCGGCTACGTAAAGGCCAACCGGGCGCCCGCATAGCCTATACTAACGGGTGACTGGGTGTGCCTGTGATAAATACGTGAGTCGGCACTAACTTCTGGGAGCAGTCAGATATAGGAGTGCCGGCTTTACAGAATTCACTTCAGACCCACAAAGTCATTTACTGGGAAAATGCGTTCGTCATTCGCATCTTGTTTTAGCGTTAACCTCATCATAAAAATCGTTGTAACATTTGCCGCCAATAATACCAACTCCTACTCGGTGAAGACGAGCGATGAACGACCACCTTTTCCCCGGGTCAGGGTTTGCACTGTATTTGAGGTGACAGAGGTCAACAAAGCCATTAAGAACTTGGAAGCGAAGCTGGAAAACCTCACTTCTCAGAACTTAAAAACGAACTTCAAGCTGGAAAACCTCACTGCACAGAACTTGGAAACGAACATCAAGCTGGAAACGATCAGTACACAGAACTTGGAAAACCTCACTACACAGAACTTGGAAACGAACTTCAAGGTTGAAAAGATCAATACTCAGAACTTGGAAACGAATCTCAAGCTGGAAAACCTTAGTGCACAGAACTTGGAAACGAATTTCAAGGTTGAAAACCTCAGTACACAGGTCAACAAGGCCATAAGAAAACTGGAAACGAGGTTGGTTAACCTTGAACAGAGAACAATTAGACAGAACTTACAAACGAACTTCAAGCTGCAAAACCTCAAAACACAGAACTTGGAAACAAACTTCAAGCTGGAAAACCTCAGTAAACTGAACTTGGAAACAAACTCCCAACTGGAAAGCCTCATTACACAGAACTTGGAAACGAACTTCAAGTTGGAAAAGCTCTTAGAACTGGTCAACAAGACGTCCACTCCGCAGCCAACACCACCAGGTATGAACAGGGTCAAAATTTTTGTTTTGAAGTGAGTCGATATAAAGCCTTTGCAGCAAGCATCCTGCCTCTAACAAAGATTCATTCTCTTTTTCAGTTGCTGTTCTCGCCTCTTCCTGTAATGAACAGTACGAAAAGCACAGGTAAGTGGATACGGACGTTAAAATTACAGCCGTACAGTTTATCATCATATTCTTATCCTCGATCTCAGTTTAGTAGGTCTTTCAGTTATGGTCATATCCAACCGCAAACGAAAAAAGAGCATGTTATCCTATACGTGCATCTCCCTTATAATTTTAAAGACATAATTATATTTGTATGGTACAATTGGATCTCTTAATACCCTTTGATATTTCAAACTAAAGCTTTTCTGTAAAACTTTTTTTGAGAGGAAGTTTTTATTCCAAACACGTTACAGCTATATATTGGCTTTCTGAAATTCTTAGTCGAGGTATTTAGTCAAGGCTCCCAGCCTTTCTTCACATACCTTCTCGGTGGCACTTACCAATCGGAAGTTTTAATTGTCACCGATAACCAGTCGCTAAGCGTTTATGGAGGAATCCAGAAAAGATCAATTATGCTTCACAGCCAATCAACAGCGATGAAACGTTCTTATACCTAATAGCCCATCCATGTTTTCCGCTAAACCATTTTTGATCTGAGAGTTTCACTAGAAAGAAAGTTGCAGCTACAACAATATAGGAGAGATATTGATCCCCAAAATTCTGCTTCAGTATCTAGCTGAAGTATCCGAATAGGTGGCACCTGTACATGGTGGAGTGTTAGTTACGAGCCGAGAACGCCCAGAGACAAGGCTACGAAAAACTCATGTTTACCGAGCGGAAACTTTACTTAAGGAACCATCAAGTTTTCTAGCAAAAATCGGCCGTTTTCTATTTCATTTGTTCTCAAGAAAGCAGATCTGATAGAAAGTACCCTGGGTAGCGAAGGTTCCCCAGTGTCGTGCTGCTCGGGGAGCAGTCGTCGGCCGAAAGTAGTGTTCTTTGCACCGAGATAAGCCTCATTTGGATTCCTCGTCGGATTTTCGGATTTTTCTATTAAGCGACCAGGGCTGACATCATAATCTGGATTTCTAATGAGCTTCACTTTCATACAGTAACAGTTAAAACAACACCCTTGCCCAGGCATGTCCGCTCTGTGCTAACACTGATTGCATGAGAATCTTATTGCGTATACGGCTCTCTAAAAGTGAGAACGGGGAATGGGGAACGAGGAATCTCTAAAATAGGGAATCTCTAAAAAGGGGAATCTCAAAAAGAGGGAATCCCTAAACCCGGCTCTAAAATAGGGAATCTCTAAAAGAGGGAGTCTCTAAAATAGGGATTCTCTAAAACGGGGAATCTCTTAAATAGAGAATCTCTAAAATGGGGAATTTCTGAAATGGCAAACCTTCAAATCATAGCATCGGTTCGTTAGAATCTCAGCTCAGCGGGGGTCAAGGTGGCGCACTTTGTAGGTTTCTGGTTTTCATGGTTGGTAGACTAGCTACTATACAGTACAATTGGATCTCAGACGTCCGTTGAGAAGGGATTTTTTTAGCTCCCTTCACGGACCATTGATTTCACTCCGCGGTTTGAAGAAAATGACCACGTGATCACAAGTTTATGGACCGCAGGATCAGCAAAGATCGGCAACGCTCAACTTTCGATGAATGAATTTTTACTCCGGCCGTCACATTTCTTGGATCAGATAACCCTTCTCTTGAATTTTTTCTCAAGGTAATGTTTACAGCTAGTTTAGGGTGACCTTTTATTTCAAGAACGGCATTATTTGAGAGTATTTATGATGATTGCGAGCTGAAATTCATTCATCGCATTGTCAAGTTTAAAGATCTTGGGGTCAGCATCGAACACGTGATCACGTGATCATTCTTGACTGAAACAAGAAATTCTGAAGAATTTACAGGCGGCGGATGGTAACTCTGCCCGTTATTTCTCCGGTGGACCCTCATGTGCACCCTCTTAAAATTCCAAGGAGGCCGAACACGTGAATCTGTGTGACCAAAACAGTGACTATTTGAAGCAATATAATGACTAATGTTGTGACACTATCGAAAAAGATATTTTGGGCATTCTGAAGAATTTATTCGCGTTGCATCCTCGGTCTCGAATGTGTGACCTTAGCACTAGCAATTCGCAATCTTGCCATTATCAATAAAATTATAGAAAAGCGGGGGCAGCTATAGTGAGAACTATTACTAGTGTTTATGTTATATTTGATTCTCGGGTCCTTGCGCACGTGCTACCAGAAACAAATCATTGTCGCACGAGTTGCCGTCAACTTCGTACAGCTTACGAACACGGGATACGGGATACGGACTTGTGGATCAGTTCCACGCTGCAGTACAACACTAGCTCCTTTCTGTGCCACGACTGTGTAAGGCTGTAGGTCATTTTGCGTCGACAACTTATCTCCGGACGGCTGTTGGAGTGGCACTTTATCTCCTTTTTTCCCCGGTGAAGAAACGGCGCGTATGCTTTTTGCTGGCTCTTCTTGGCGAGGTCATTTCGTCTGGCGACAGTGAAGGCTTTGGTCATCCCAGGTTTACGAAGCTGGAGAATTTTATTTCGTAGCCGAGTTGCAAAGGCGTCAAAAGGCTCATTTGGGCGGCGGATCGGGAAATGTGCCTCTCGAATGGCAATGTTCATTTTGGGTTCGAAGTAACCCGTTAACCTTGTAAGAGCAGTAGCGTAGTCTTCGCCTGTGTCCTGTAAAGTTGCGAACACATCTTGTACCTCTGGTCCGGCAAGGTGTAGAAGAACTGCTCGCTTTTGTTACGGATCGTGATTCCAATAAGACAATACTCCAATGGCTGGACCCACTTGCATGGGCCAACGCTGTCCAAGGGTAGGAGAATCTGCCAAAGAAAATTGCGGCAACGCTGGAAGCTGCAAGGAAACCATCGAACTAGTAGAAACTGCTGAACTTGCTTGTGATATAGAATTTGAAGAAGGGACGGTATTGGGCATCCCGTCGCTAATTTAATGTATACTTGTTTTTATTCGCGTTGCATGCTCGGTCTGGAATATGTGACCTTGGCACTTAAATTCGCAACTTAATATCGATAACATAAGAGATATAAAGGAAATATAATCCGAATCACGTGCAAGAAATACAAATTACGTTTATCGGTAACACTATACTACGAACACTATATCAGCAAAGGTCATGTTGTTGTTTATTCACGATACATTGTAACAGCAAGGCCATTGTTCAAAGGTCGTACGACCCCAAGAAGACTAAGTGAACTGACGGACACCGACTACGACGACGACGACGACGACGAAAATGAAAAACAAAAAACGTCCATTTTACGAGTCAGCGCAACGTGCGCATACGCACGACGGCCGCCTAATCAATGGCCCATGAAGCGGGCCAAAAAATCCCCCCTCAAAAAAACGTCTGTGATCGATAGTAACTATGATTGGTTTGCAGGGAAACAAAAGCGGTCATCAGTTGGGTTATGAATCTCAGAGTTCGCGTTATTAAAATCTCTACTTGAAAGGCGCACTAATAAATTTCTTCCAATCGCTGTGATGCAGCTGGTATAACCCAGCTTATCTATATTCAACGAACCTGTGGAGCCAGGATAGCATCTGTGAGGCTTATAGATGTTCTTTGAAAAACGTATTTTCTGTAATGGCCGGAGTCTGTTTGGCTTACTTGAGCAGATCGACTCATTTGGTAACCTGAAGCGTAAAGTAACTTCCCAAATCTAGACTTGTCCAAAGTCGAGCTCAAAGTCTGTTTTTTTTTCGGAAGCGCGATTTCGGAAACGTAAAAAAACCGGCAACCGGAAATGAGAAGCAAAGGACTTTTGAGAAAGTCTACTCCAAATCAAGTTCGGATCTTTAAGCAGCGCTTCCATTAATTTGAAAAGAAACTTTAATTTGTTTAACTGCGAACATGGAATCGAATGGAACGAAACAAAACGAAAAAGGAATAAAATGAAACAAAGCAGAAAGACGAAAAAGAAACAGAAATTAATTTCACGTACGTAGCCTGCGTATCTAAACGAATTATCGGAAGGAATAATTCATGTCTGCACGCAGGCGATGTCGGAAATTAAATTATTTTGTACGTGTACCGGTACCGGACTGATCATTAAAACCCAACTGATATTCGCTGTTTTTTACTTCCAGCAATCATAAATACATCCACAACCAGCGAACCGTGAAAACGAGAAACCAACAAATTGCTAGTGATCACACACCATTCATACCCCACGAACTTAACCCTTTGACCCCGCTGAGCTGAGCTTCGAAAAGACCGCTGCGATAAGTTTTGTTTTTGGAGATTCTCCGTTTTAGAGATTCCCCGTTTTAGAGATTTCCCATTTAAGAGATTCCCCGTTTTAGAGATTCCCTATTTTAGAGATTCCCCGTTTTAGAGATTCCCCGTTTTAGAGATTCCCTGTTTTAGAGATTCCCCGTTTTAGAGATTCACCGTTTTAGAGATTCCCCATTCTAGAGATTCCCCGTTCTAGAGATTCCCTATTTTAGCGCTTCCCTATTTTAGAGATTCCCCATTTTAGAGTTTCTCCCGATTTTAGAGATTCCCCGTTTTAGAGATTCCCAATTCTAGAGATTCCCCGTTCTAGAGATTCCCTATTTTAGACATTCTCCGTTCTAGAGATTCCCTATTTTAGAGATTCCCCGTTTTAGAGATTCCCCATTTTAGAAATTCCCTATCTTAGAGATTCCTCATTTTAGAGTTTCCCCATTTTAGAGATTCCCTATTTTAGAGATTACCCGTTCCCCATTCCCCGTTCCTCGATTCTCCGTTCCTGCTTTTAGAGATAGCCTAGCGTATACTTTCCTTTATGCACCTATCAATGTTAAGCCCGAGGGGGGGCTCGGGCATATGTGGGGCATTTGATTTTTTTGAAGAATTTTTGATCAAAACCCCCACCCTGGGGTCAAAAAAATGGTTCAAATCAGGTCAAATCTCCTTACCCCGGAGGCAAATTAATGGTATCGAATATCAGAATATCTGGCCGTGTATTTGTGAATTTTACTACAGTGAAGTGTCGTCTCTGCCTCAAATACATTGTTCGTTCGTTCACTGTTCTACTTAATATTAAACTTTTGAAAAAACTTGTAGCAACGTGGTAACTCTAGCGTTCGTCTTTCATTTGTTGAACACTTAATCCAATAATTCATGTAGCGTTTTTTACTTTTTACATTTATATTCATTATAAAAGTGCGAAATGTGAAAGTTGTCCACTGCTATCGCTTAAATCTCACTTTCATGTATTATAAACTGAGATAGCTTGACATGGGGCAAAATCTTTAATACATCCATCTAATAAACACGACAGCATTAAACGCATGTCTCCTGGAACAGTATTACATTGTAAAATTGAACAGTATTAAACGAACAAGCAACAGTTTAAGATAGAAAAGCCTGGAAGCTGAGTCTCCCAGTCTTCAATCCATATAAAGAGACTGTTTCTGAAGAACGAACTACAATCTGTCCTTTCTTAACAAAAGCACAGTCTAACTTCAGCTACTTGCATGATGAACAAATCCACTTGTTTGGTAAGACTGTCACTTGAACACATATGGTGTGGTGCCACTCAGCACAGGAGTCACAAGCAACCCAGTTGATGTCTTCTGTACTATCATCATCACCTCCCCTTTCATTTGGTGGCTCCTCGCAGTTACATGTACGGCAAACATCATCTGAGTGTTTAGCTTTCTGCCTTGATTGAATACGACCTTCACGCCGCTTTTCTGCTGCCTTCTGTGCGCCCCTTTTACGGTTACCTTTAATGCTTTCTAAATGCTCGAACCAGAGAAGTACTTCTTCTGGAGGAAGAAGTACTTGTTGTGCAAGTAAACGTAGCTCCGATGTTTCAGGAATCCCCTTGCATTTTCGATGTGCTTCGGAGATGACTTCAGATGGTGGTTTGGCCTTCGCTAACGCTTTTCCTCTCTTCACATAATCCAGAAGCGCATTAGGTTTCAGGAAGTGCCCTGCACAGAAGCCAGTACAGTCACTACAAGTCTCATTTCCAAATGGCCTCGCTGGGTCTGGAGTTGGTATCGGAAGAAAAGAGAGGGGAGGACCACCTGGGAACCATGGTGTTTCTTCACGTTGACTTGACTTAAAGATGGGATGGTTACACCTATCACTTTCATAACAGCACTTGAGATAAAATAAGTATTGCGATGGCAGTTGGGAAACCATGTGCCTATTCCTGAGCTCCCATATTTCATGTATCGCTTGATGTAGATCTGGTTCTTCCTGTTTTAGTCGCTCCCGTTCTCCTTTCGTCCCCTTTAAGTAAGTAAGGACTGCCTTGCGCTCTTGCTGTAAGGCAGTGCTTTCCGCACCCTTCCAAAGATGAATAACCGTTCCAGCACAAGGGCTCTGGTCGACACGGTTGATGTAAACATCGATGGCAGAGTTTAAATTTTGGCATAAGGTGTCCTCATTGACTTCCCCATTTTGAATACATGAGCCATGTAAAGTCGATGGAATGAAAAGGTTAGCGTGTCCCAATGCTAAACAGCCATTCTGCAGTTCTACACGATTTCTGTAACTAGCTCCACTGTTTCTGGTTGAGATTAACATTGCTTTGTGTCCTTTCTGGAAGTGTCTTTTGGTCCACCAATACTGGACTTCTTTGTGCATGGGTCCCTCATCTGGTCCACCATCAACCCTGACGCAGTCCACTTCCTTCTGATTGCCTGTTTCAGGATTCTGAAAGGCCGGCTTTACTTCTGATTGTTGTTCAAGCATTCGGAAGTCTGCAAAGTGCTGGGCAGGATTTTTGTGGAACAACTTCTGGGCTTTAACCACTCCAGCGCATATCTCTCCTGTTGTTTCCGTTGCGGGAAAGTTGTAAGATGTCGTCTGTAGGACGGAGGGATAACGATTCACGTAGTCTGTTCTAGTAGTCAGTGGGACTGCATTTTTCAAACAAAGTGAAGCATGCAGCTTATGCGTTGTCATAGTATCCATTCGGAAGCCAGCCTGATCATCACGTCCAAGATTCATTATATTTGTGCCATCGCTGTACTGAAGTTTGTCCAAGCCTGAATACAAAGCAGAGCTCCAATGAGCATCTGGGTTATACTTTGCAGTAAAACCCTTTCGTGCACTTTGAACGACTTGCGCCAGACCTTTGTACCGAGAAGCTGACCTTCGACGTTTGTTCCTTGCAATGCACAACTGCACCACGGTGCCATAACTGAATGTACGTTTGTATTTTGCTTGGAGGTGTTCCTGGATTCTTTTGAAGGTGACCTTTTTCCCCACAGACCTGTTGCCATTGAATGTTAGGACCCCCGTTCTCCTCCACGCATCGGCACCCACCCCACACTTACGAACATACTCTTCGATTGTTTCACCAATGTCAGGATGCTCTCTTTGTATTCGTCCTACTCTCTTGCTTTTTTTCTTTGTAAGTAACGTTTCTCTTCAATGCGCTTTTTCACTTCTCTTGTTGCTTTTTCTGCGAATCGCTGCCCTCTTCTTCATAATAATCTCCCTCCCAGCATCATCCAGGGGATCACGTACACGTAGCCAGTCCTCTGGGCAATCAGAATCTGATTCTGACACGACCATACATCATCTATTTCACTCTGTCGTTCTTGCCGTCTTTTTTCCATAAGGTACACCTGCCTTGACTGTTCTATCACCTGCTCATCCTGTTCGCTGAGGCCAAAGAATGACAACTGACCTGCAAAATCAAGTAGAAGCTGTTCAAGGACATGTTCTCCAACATTTGACATTGCTTCCTGTAATACACAGACGAACTCTAACCAGTTAAGGTGGCATTTGCTCAGGATGTCGAGAAGTTGGTGGCTGTTCATACAGCACTCTCCAGTTTCACTCACATGTTTGTACTGTTCATCGATTAACTGGTACTCGTGTCTCTCGTCAACTCGTGTGCTGGTTGAGTCTTCAACTCGTGTGCTACTTGGTTCTGGGACTCGTGTGCTGGTTGAGTCGTCAACGCGGCTACTTGGCTCTGGGACTTGGGTGCTAGTTGAGTCTTCAACTCGTGTGCTACTTGGTTCTTGAACTTCTGTGGTAGTTCTGTCTTGAACAGCGTTCCCATCGTCCTAACTAATGTCATCATCTATGGAACTTGTACCATCACTGCCATTGTCATAGTCGCTTTCCCTGTCATCGCTACTTTCACTTTCGCCCTCTGTTGGAATACCGAGTGATCTTAGCAGCACTTCATCTTTGACATGTGCAATATTTTCAATTGCCTCACGAATGTCTGTCACATCACTGATTACTCTCTCCACTTCAGACGCAGTTGCTGCAGCATTATCGAACCCATACGTGGCTTTTGCCTTTGTGTTAGACAGATTACTTGCACGAACAATGGCAAACCGAAGGCGTTTTCGTTCTGCATCTGACTCGGCTAAATTGAGAAGGCTCTTTACAGTTTGTTTTGTAAGTGTCAACGATGGCTCCGCAGTTTGGGATTCAACCAACTGGTTTAACAGGGATTGCATTACTGAGTATTTTACACGATCTTGCTTTTCAACTAAGTAGATGCAGTAATTGCCAGCGGCTTGTTTCCCAATGCCAAGGCTTGCTAAGGGCATCTGGAGCAGCTTTCGTCGTGCGTTGAAAGCCTTGTAGGTACCTGATGGACATGCCATTGCAAATGCAGACTTAAGCTGTACAAACCCTTTTACTAGCACTTCCTTCCCAACCTCAAGCAAGCCACAACAATTTTTACAAGGTTGATGGTGCTGGTTGCTGCACAACAAAGAGCGGCCTTCAACGTAATCTTCCAAGGAAAGACCGGTAAATGCAGAAACACAAATATCTCGTCCAACACGCACAAAATTTGACAACTCTCTCTTCTGCTCTCGACAGTAAATGCTCACAAGTTTTTCAATGTCCCCTCTCCCATTGGCTGTTGATGGAGAGGGGTTTCCTAAAAATTCTGCTTGTCTGCACTGCAACCAGCTGCATCACTCAGATTACTAGAATCAGGCTGTTTTACGCTGGGACTTGTACCTTCAGTGTCAGGACTTGGAGAATCTGAGATGGTGGTGAGGCTGGTATCACTTTCGCTTGATGTGCTGCTAACATGTCTAAGAATTGAATAACGCTGTTGAGGCTTGTTTTTCCCATCATTCTCTGTGCCGTCTGTCTTCTTGTCATGCTTTTTCTGCTTTTTGTGGTGGTACCATGCTGACTTAGCTTCTCTTTTCTGCAAGGCTGCGAGCTGGTTTTCAACAGCTGCCCTTTCCTTTCTTACTTTTACTATTTCACCACTGATTTCATCGCACTGCTTAAAGCTATTGAGAGTACGCGCTTTCTCCAACATTTGCTTTTTATAGCGAAGGCGACTTGTTAGCGTCTCAAGATTGTCTTGCATTTTGTAACAGTTTTAGCTCGCGGGCCCTTTCTTCAGCATCAATTTTAAGTCTCCTACGAGGCTGCCCATCTTCACTTACGGTACCTTTAGCCCGAGAACGTCCCTTGACATACTGGTATCCACTTGAAGCCACTTTTTCTCTGGCCATGTTTAGCAGGTTTCCTGTAGATAGAAATCAAAGTTTAACCACTACAAATAACTGTGAAAACACTTTCAAGTTTACATCTCATTGCAATAACGTCGTTGTATTGACACTTTAAAAGCCAGAAGGTAAATTTCCATAAATCTGTTAAATGGACATGGATCAAGTTGCAAAGTGAAAAAGTTAGGTCATTGATTTCAAGAAACTATTTTAATGTGCTTTACTCTCCCTTCAAGAATTACATGAAATCTTCCTCTTAGTGTTCATTCTAGGACCATGTCATGTATGAGTAAGGGTACATGTCACAATTTTAGAACATTTTTGACAAAAATCCAGAAACAATCCCCGTGACATGGCCCCTTTAAGTAGTTATCAAGCCATTGTAAATATGACTGGTTGTACTTCCATAGCTTAAAATGGAGAGCTTGTAAATAATATTTAAGCCTATGGTATATGCATACCCTTAGAAAATACTGCTTCTGGTTTCTCTTTGACTATTTCAGCAGCAGCACTATTAATAGCAATTTGGTACTTGTTCAGTGGCTTTCCTGAATGACCAAAAATTCTTGCTTGCTCTTCCATTGCATCAGGTGTCTTGTTTAGATTCTGAATTTCCTGTGAATGCAGGAGACGACCCTACATTAGAAATCCATCTCTTACAGTGAACCAAAACTTAAACCATTTACAGTTATTGCTGAGCGGAAATGTCATTAAAAACACTTAAAACACTAGAATGCTTTAAATTAATTTGCTTCTTATTCACAAGTTTGCTGTTCAAACAACTGCAGTGACAATGTGTTTGTGGACAAGTAGGACAACCTGGCTTATTATCAACATGAGCTACTAAAATGACGTGGATTAGACAAGAAGCATAAAGATTGAAACATCATTTTTTTAAATCCACAAGAGCACTTTATCAGTATAGAAAGTAATCCGTTTCAACAATAATGTGCAATATTATACCTCTTCTGTCGGTTTTCGCAGTTTTAACTGTCCACGTGCCACTTCAAGACGCATGCAGCCATCAGAAGTGCAAGTCTTGCAACCCGAATCTTCTCCTGTATCCTTTCTGCTTCTCTCAATATTTGTTTCTCTTGGAGTCCAAGACTCGTCTCCTTTCAAGACTATTAACAATGTGTTTTTGTCGAGGGCTCTGACAACTTCATCATCATCATCGATTATTGTTCCATCCTCCTCCAGAACAACCTGGTCACCGTTAAATTTTTCTCTGGCTGATTTGAATAAGAAAACGCAACTTTTAGAAATATCTTTTAAATCTAGTAAGCTTATATCTTCCGTGACAGTATATCAAAACCACAAGCAAAGGCATAAAAGATATTCCCGAAGGGTATTAAATAGAATTACAAGATGTTTTTGTACCATCAAAGTTCTTTATATAGTATGAAAAGGTAATATTATGATTTCAGTTATCCATTCAGAGCTAGTAACCTGAATAAAATGCTTTAATACTTCGGTGTAAGGTTTATGTTATAAAATACTAGTGATGGTCTCGCAGTTGAAACAAGACATTTAAACAAACTTGTCACATTTGCTTACCACACGGGAGAGGTTTTCTGAACTCTTTTAAATACAATTAAATACTTTATACAAGTCTTCATACCTTTAGCCAAAACTTCACCGAAGGATTGTGCACAAACACAATATTTCAACTTTCTTGTCACATCCGTCAATTTAAGGAGCGGCATTTCTGTGTTGATGTTAGAAAATATATGCCAGTGCTGTTTAAGTGTTTTATAGCAAACCTCAATGAGTTCGATTGCATTTAAATGCTCCCATATAAGAACATTTCTTTCAGAAGAAATTGAAAAGTGGTCCTTTCTGTTCTTAGTAAACGAGTGCCTTTTTTAAGTGCAGTAAATATACATACCTGAATAAGACAACAGCACGCCACTCCTCGCGTTTCAAAATGGCTGCCTTCAAACAACACGCTATTAGGGCCCAGTCCTCCTTTCCAAAAAAGTCAAACGTCCCCACTCTGGGGCCCAGACTCGCAGTCAAATTCCCGAGGGTGGAGATAGCAACGGTAATCAAATGCCCCACATATGCCCGAGGTCCCCCCTCGGGCTTAACATTGATAGGTGCATTACTTTCCCTTTGCAATACATTTTCTTAGACTCAAATTCTTTGAAAGCATATCGGAGCTAGACAACTTACACTTTCTGTAGAGCCACTGGAGCTCTACAGAAAGTGTAAACTGTAGCTTGACAGTCTATTCTCTTACAAAAGAGCAGTCGCTTAAAAGTGAACTGAGCACGGCGAAAACGTTGAGCGAATTGTTTATATAAAGTATTTTTATCGAGTCGTTTGTTGGCCATTGAAAGTGATGGAACACTACAATCAAAGATATTCACTGGCAAATAAGCTTTTGTTTCGCTCGCTCAACAATTTAAATATAAAGTGACCTTATTATTACAGAATAAGTCCTTTTCTTTTTGAGAGTACGGCAGGGCTTTCTCGAAGAACGATAATCGTCATCTACGTAATGTTCATATTGACTTCGCCTCAATCGGTACGAACGTCAAAGCTGGATCGGGAGGAGGATTAGTTATGCAAATAATGGACAAAGTAGGTCGTTTATGTCTCTTTGGTTACTCTAGCTTGAGTCCTGATTGCCTTCCCTTAACAGGTCGTCAAAGAGCCAAGTGTATGAACTGATGTTTGGTTCACAAAAGATTCCTGTTTACTGTCACATGGGAAACTTTGGATGCGGAGATGGAGGGTGGACTCCAGTCCTGAAGATTGACGGTACTAAGGTATGCATCTTAACTCCATTCACTTCCGTGCCACCTATTATAACCATCCATAAAGGGGCAGGCCAGCCTAGTACCCAGGCGTTCTCCTCCCGCTTGGCGCGAAATGACATGACGTATGCCTTTCGGTGACGTCACGAAATTTCGCGTCAAGTCGAGTGAGTGAGAAGAGAACGCCTGGGTACTAAGCTAGGGGCAGGGCCTATCTGCCATTTGTGACGTCATTATATTACTTTTAACAACCAAAGGTGCCCTTTATAATCAGCTGATGCAGTGGAATAAGATCTACAAATCATGTCTAAATGAAAACGATCGGACTAATCTGGGCACCAAGGAATTTTCCCAGCAAAATGGAAGAAAAATATTTCTTTCCCCTTCTCACGTGGACCACTACTTTTGGCAAAACGGTTTTTTTCTTAAATGTTTATAATTATGCCAAAATTTTTGTATCACAAAGAGCATTGGTTAAACGGATAAAACTCCAGCAAAAAGGAAAAAGGAAAATAAATGCAACAAGCATAAAGATCCGGAAAATTGTTCTCGCTGGATTATGTACATGCCCGAAATAAAAGTTTGGAGAAACGGCTCTAAATTGAAAGAAACACTTACTTCTTACGCTGCAAAGCCTGTTTTAGGCGATCTGGCGGTAATTTGCCAAAATGACGAGCAGAAAATACCATTTGCTGAAATATGTGGTATGCTATCTCTAATATTAAAACCCAAGAGCTACTAATCTCTTCTGGATTTTAAAATATTTCGGACTTTATAATCGGGTTTATTCTTTATGAGTTAACGAGTTAACATTCACATTTAGCTCAACGCACAAGCCATGTGACCGAATGTTATTATTATTATTATTATTATTATTATTATTGTTATTATTATTATTATCATTATTATTATTATTATTTTTATTATTATTATTATTCTCATTCTCATTATTCTTATGACTGTTTTTTATTTCAGGAAACTTTTCACTACAGATCATACTTTTGGAGCGACAGAAATGCACACAACATTGCAGGAGGAAAGACTGGGTTCGACACACAAGAGACCAAGTTACCAACCTACTGGAATACACCCTTCTCCAAGATCTGCCTCGGTATGAAGATCGGTCAGCAGATCAAGTTTATCGTAATCAACCAGACCGCAAACTGTTTGTACTCACTGATCGCTGACGGCAAATACCGCGCCACTTCACTGGGCCGCAACACGTGGAAGTCGCTGACTGGTTCCCAAGCTTCCTTGCAGCTGAACTGTTACAAGAAAGGCTTCAACGCTGTGTGCACCCATAATGCCGCTTCCAAAGCAAGAATCGATATCGCTGCTAACGAGGATAATGACTGCTCTTCGTGTGATTCCAGAATCGGGTTTGGTACTGGAGGATATCAGGATGACACCAACACGTGTGGAAACGTGGCTCAACACGGAGGAGATAATGGAGACAAGCGTATCAAAGCAATGGGATATATCTTGGTTCAATAACAAAGAACTAAACTTCCCATGAGTGCCAAATAGCTCTCCAAGAGAGCCAACTGCTTTTTCGTCATCTTATTACAAAATACGTAATGTGTTGGCTAGCTGCTTTACTTGTGTTTTATTTTTATTTTTTTCAGATTAATACAGATACGTTAACTAGCTAATTTGGGAACAATTTGTCTGCTCAGTGTTCAATTGGGTTTTATTTTAGAACGTAGAGACTGACCAAGCCCCACCTCCTTTAACTGAGATAAGACCAACTCTTCGTTTCAGGACTGGGCGACTTCTTTTAGATTTTTCTATCAGTCAGGGTGTCCATGGCTCTAAGCCTGTAGTTTGTTTTCCTTATCATTCCAAACTTCCTAGAATTTTGACGCTATACCACGCCGGCTATGAAGGGTAAGTGACCAACTGGGTTTCCTAGAATAGCTGTTCAATAGCTTTTGTTCTTCGTACTGTAAAATATTACCTATAATTCCTCGGCTTTCATACATTCGTAAGAAGTCATGAGAGGCAAATATGCAGATGGGGATGGAGTTAGCTGACAGCTGAGAATCGGCTTAAATGTTGTCAACCAGATGAATAAAGTTCCCCTGAATATCCTGTGGATATCGCTCACAAGTGCGCCGCTTTCAGCATGTTTAATCCCTGATGAGAACAGCCGGCTACCCGTCACTAAGTTTGCGTTAAATTTCTTTCGCAAGCAATTTAAAGACAATTTACCTCATTTTGAAAGCTTTGAAAACTCACAGCCTTAGCTAGGTGACTCAAGTGCACGAGCCTATCTTCAATTGGATATTAAAGATGTGTGAGATATTTCTTGTTCAGTATTCTGTTGTCGTAATGCGAAAGGACGTTATCCTAAAAACAAAGAGGAAAACCTGTGATTTTGTCAAAGACGGTCCCTTACAAGCCGGACTTTTCTTAGCTTGTAAAAAGTGTTTTTACAACTCTTTATTAAATTATTTAAAAAAAAACCATGATTTTTAATATTTTATATTTTCTTGTGGATGCAATTTTTTGTTTGTGCAATTACAAATGGGGTGCTGTCTCTTGTTTACAATTAGTTGAACTTTCAACGTTAGTTTTTAGTAGAAAAACTACAAAAATAAAGAGAATTGTAAAGTTAGAGATACAAAAAACGTTGAAGAAGATAGATGATAGAAAGTGGAAGAAAGAAGCTCCCTAGCATTAAAGACGAAGAAGAAGAAAAGAAACTGAGTGTTTGCCAAGTTTGTGATTGTGTAGCCCGATCCTACTCCTCGAGCTGAGCTGCGTCAGTTGCCGTGAGCTAATTCCTTCTGAATTTAGGAACTTAAACACCCTTTCACAGAACCTCATCTGCTGCTATTGTGGTAAAATCCAATGGAATGGTTTGCAATTATTTCGATGAAACAAGTGTTGCTCGCCACCTTTGTACTTGTGAGAAGGATCGAATGTCCCGCTTTCTCATTGGCTCGTTGAATTTGGCCAATAGCGCTAATCTCGATCCACGTCAAGTGCAGACGTCTTCTATTTCTTTCTATTTTCTTTCTTTATTTTCCTATTTCTTTTTAGGCCAAAAGAGTTTTAAGGAGAGCGACGTGGGATGTCTTTGGTTGAGCTCTCAGTGGTAAAAAGTGTTGACGGGCCTGCCCGTCTCCTGCAGTTTGCAAAGGGGGGGGGGGGGGGGGCTAACCTCACTGCTGGTCTTCTCAGTCCAGACTGGCACCCAGTGTTAATGTATTTTATTCTTTGTTTCTTTTGTTTTTTTGTTTTTGTTTTTTTTAACATTTTTTTTTATCAGTGCAATAACAAATCTACACGCTACTATACAATGAACATTATACACTAACGTACAATACTTAATTACATGTTATAAAAGTACTCTACACTGTTTTACAACGATACAGACTTAGAAGGCTACACGCGAAACTTACAATGAAATACTTAACATTAACGTATAATACTTAATTGCTAAACAGTAACTTATGATACTAAAATTACAAAATAATACAATATCCTGCACTACTCCACAAGCAACAGCAAAGCGACGGACGCACAGAGAAGTACACACACATACCTCTAGCCCTATAACACAGCGGCCCAAGTTTCTGTAAATTGCTCCAGATTGTTATTTGTAAATGCTATTGTTCGCAGAATAGTAAGCTCGCTTTTCAGGCGTGAGAGAAAACCTTCAAAATCCAGGTTGCCATTGCCTACACTTGTGGTGAAAATGTGGTATTTTGCAATAATGAGCGTGTAATTGAGCACTAGCCAGGTGTTTGATTTTTTGTGCCAGCCATACTGAATCACGCTTTCGGGTAAATTTATTTTTTCCTGAAAGCTTTTTTGCCACCATTGTTTGAACTGGTTCCAAAACGATGAGGAAGTATCACATGTAATCAACATGTGACTTAAAGATTGGCTTTCAGAATTACATAAGGGGCATATGTCACTGTCTTTTATACCCGCACGGAACAAGCTAGATTGCGTGGGTAGGATGTTATGAATGATTTTAAACTGGAAAATTATTAACTTTGGCTCCTTCAAAATTTGAAATGGAAGCATATAGACCTTTTGGATGTTGTCTGTAGTGAAGCCATAATTTAAAATCTTACTCTCAGCTGTTGGTACAGAGTAGCTTTTGCCAAGTATGGTCGAGTAAGCTATTTTGGTAGAGGGAAGTAGGAGAGACGGTACGACTTCTGATGGGGCAACATCCGTATTTTGGATGTTTTCTTTCCAACTTGCTGGGATAGCATTTACTAGGCCATAATAGACAGTAAAAGGTACTTCTAAGTTGAATTTTGCTCTCTTGATCGAGAGGAGATTGGAGGTTGGTATAAAAAGATTCGTATCACTTTGAGTACAGTCGCTTCGAGTGTTAATATAAAAACTACGAGTAAATGTTCTCTATATTTTGACGTTTTAGCGACGAACCAGTGACAGAAGATGATTGTATGTTTGCAACTGACGAGAATGAGTCTTTGTTTAAGGTATGAAAACGTAGAATACGGCTTGAAATTTTTACACCGACCGCTGCTGAACTGTAAGAGCTCTTGCCATCGAATTTGATTTTAATGCCGACGTTCATATTTGAGTTACAATCTAGATTCATTTATAGTTTGCACAAAGAACTGATTGAAGTGACTGCAATATTGAGCTATTCTCCATGCTTCTTCGCTGGGTTTTTTTCTTTTTAATTGAAGAACAGGTTAATATCGCAGTCACTTCACTCAGTTCTTTCTGCAAACCATAAATAAATGATTGTAACTCCAAAATGCGATGGCAAGTACTCTAACAGTTTAGCAGCGGTCGGGTTTACTTAGATTTTCAAGCCGTATTCTATGTTTTCTTACCTTAAACAAAGATTCATTCTCGCCAGTTGCAAACATAGAATCATCCTCTGTCACTGGTTCGTCGTTAAAACGTCAAAACACAGAGAACATGTAAGTTACTCGTTGTTTTTATATTAACATTCGAAAGCGACTGTACTCAAAGTGATACGAATCTTTTTATTCCAACCTGTCGATAACGATAACCTCGTCATCCTTAACATTATCGTTACACTCATTACCTGCAAATCAATATTTTTTGGTTAATTTTAATAAACAGAAACTCAATAATTCCAAAAACTCGGGAAAAACTGACAGATAAATATTCTTACCTTCCATCTTTCGCTCTCCATGTGCAATCCTCGTCTCTCTGCTGTACTTCCCAGACTCCAACTTAATTTTTTAGGTATTACTGCTGACCACTATTTCCCCATTTCCGATTCCCGATTCCCGATTCCCGATTCCCGATTCCCGATTCCCGATTCCCGATTCCCGATTCCCGATTCCCGATTCCCGATTCCCGATCCCCGATCCCCGATCCCCGATCCCCATTCCCCATTCCCCATTCGCCATTCCCCATTCCCCATTCCCCATTCCCCATTCCCCATTCCCCATTCCCCATTCCCCATTCTCCATTCCCCATTCCCCATTCCCCATTCCAACAACAAGCAACATCCCCTCTTCTTGGCCTCAACTCTATATTTTTTCCTAGGTTTTTCTTACCATAGTACGAGGCATGTTTAAAATGCCGTGCAATCACAGAAAAATTTCACTGTTAACATCTTTTTACCATTTGGCTGAACGTTTCTGTTTTTTTTTGGAGGGAAGGCTGGGAGGGGGGGGGGGGGGGAAGGAAGGTTGATCGTTATAGCTTTCTGCGGTTTTCTCGTGGTAGCTTTTTGCTAATTAGAAGCGTGTAATGTTCCTGTAACTACAAGAAGGACTCTGTGTGTCTGGTACATAGACCTTTCTTACATTGTCTTTAAATTGTTAACCTTTTACTTGTTCAAACATTCAAGTGATGAGAATAAAGAAATTGATCACCAAGGATAAGATGTCTTGATATTTAGACAAATCCTCCTTACTAATTCCATAAGAAATGTATGGCGATCAGTAAGGAGAATACACATTTTTATATCAAGGCTTAAAGGGTCAAAACAATTATCCAAGAATTCAAGTCATGAGCTCAAGGCTAACGAGAAGAAAGTTTTTATTACATAAGCAGCTTACGGATCACGAGAGATGTTATCCTAGCTAAGCAAACTCTTCTTTTGGAAGAACCATGTTCTCGCCATCTTTTCGCTCGGCTTGTTTACTCGCAGGATATGGGCTGATAGTTTGTTATTAGGGAGCTAATAAGATCACCCGCTTCTCATATCAAGGGGCTGTCTGTGTCATAAAAATTAACACAGATTATAAGTTAACTAAGGGCTTTAAAATATTTTGGTTGTAGTTTTGAAATACCTGTTCATTTTTATGTTTTCATAGTCCGGAATATTTTTTTAAAAAGAGTCTTAAAAAGATATTTTTCAAAAACGTCTTAGGTCAAGAATAAATTACTTAATACATGCTTGCATAGTTTTATTTTCTTGCATTGCTTTGGATTAAATTCTAGCTAGACATCGTTTGTATCATTTTAGTAATGTAAATTGTCTATATTTTTAAATGTAACAGAATGCAATATTCGTAATGACACAGCATCCATTGCAAAGTATTTCAAATAAGAATTAAAACTGTGCTGAGTAATGAGAAGTTTATGGAATTGAGGTTTTGGCCATTTTTGGTTGCAGCGGTTGATCGATGCATACTGAACAATAAAGCGGTTTTCAATGGATTGTCCTAAAACATCAAAAACAGTAATAATTATAACAAGCACAAATAACATCAAATCAATCAGAACTCGATGCAAATGCAAGTAAATCACGAGTGTTTTGCTTTTACATCTGATTAGTATATTGGTTGAGAAAGTGGGGCGAGTATGTCGAACCAATAATAGAGTGTAGTAAAGGAAACCTAAGCCAACAGCTGATAAATAACAAAGTTCAGTAGCGGTTGAAAAGTTAAGAAAAATAAATTTTTGCGCCGCCAAAAAGCGAAAAATGCTCCAAACGTGCGTAAAGCCTACGGAAACGCTTGCTACGTAGGCTACTTGAATAGGAGCTTGAGAGCAGGCTGGTAGCCACACGTTGCTTATTTCATTTTACGACAAGAAGAGATTGAATACGAGAGAAAATATATCTTCCGTTCTTCAGTCTTGAGTCCTATAACCCCTCCCCGCCCCCCTCCTCCGTGTGCTTCGCATCACTAGTACTCAATCTCCTCTTGCCCCAAAATCAACTAACAGGAGGACTGGATACCAGTTAGAATTGAGAAGGCCAGCAAGCCTCTCGCGTGTATATCCCCACCAAGTCCTCCCTAAGGAGAGGAGCTAAAGGCGGTATGGAAAAGAAGAGCAATTGAACGCTATTTCGGTTCACTGGGAATGCGGAGAAACCATTTTACTAGAAGTGTTTTAGAAAGGAAAAAGGAATTGTGTGCAAAGGATTCTTCAAAATAAAACTCAAAATATTTTATAAAACACTGCCCCAAAACACTTACAATAAAACTATATTGGTGGCTGTCTCCGCATCCCCAATAAAAAACAATAGCAGAAATGCCGAATATGACAACTTTTAAGTATCTGGACGCGCAAATACCCGGATTTAGTTGCAAATTACAGTCAGTGTACTCGACTGACTCAATTTTTTTACCACACGCACAAACATGATTACAAATTGAAATGGAAATCTCTCTGAATAGAATGGGACAAGAAAGGGTAAAGAAGAAACCATTAGGCTTGCAATATCAGGTTTCCTTGTTGCAATAATTAGGTTGCCAAAAATAGAAACTAATACCCATTGTATACCAAAAGAGGGGAGGGAGTGGTATTTATTTCTCACAAATATTGAATGTTTACAAAGACGTGTTTTATTACAGAACCCTACACACCCATATATATTGAGAAAGAGCATAAAATATACTTTCATATCAGATAGATAGATTTTTCAGGTTTCTCCATTTCAACTGCTTAAGTTGAAACACCTTCACTGCGATGATCTTCATATAATTCTATCTTTATCCGCAGTTCAAATATATGATTATTTCATATATTCGTATTCATTTCTCCATCTACGGGATAAATACGAACTCACAATTGACCAGCTCCCAGTTGGCTTGATAGCTCAGTTGGTTAGAGCGCTGCACCGGTATCGCAGAGGTCATGGGTTCGATTCCCGTTCAAGCCTGAATTTTTTCAGGTTTCTTCTTTTCAACTGCTTAAGTTGAAACACCTTCACTGCGATGATCTTCATATAATTCTATCTTTATCCGCAGTTCAAATATATGATTATTTCATATATTCGTATTCATAATTGTCATAATTATGCAAATTTTCTGAGAAACTTGCTACTGGCTCTATAAATTAAAAAAAGAGATAATTTTTGGCTTCTTATTGCAAATGCAAGCCGTTTTCAATTAATCTTTGAAGGAATATAAACATTAATAGAGAAATCAATGTTTCTTTTAAGAGAAACTCACTACCATACCTCTTGCGTAATAATTAGAACGAAGAAATCCAAACAATCAGCTCTCTCTTGTTGACACTTATTCTGGCTTGTTGACTTAAATCCGGTGTCCACATTGTGTTTAATAATAATAATAACAAGTCTTTATTTCATAAGATAAAAACACATATCCTATGTTACAAAAATTGATGGTAAAAAGCAAACTACATTACATGAACTATTATTCTAATGAAATGAATCAGCTAACTTGTATTTAAAAGTAAGGCGGTTAATAAAAGAGCTCATGAAGCGCTTCGTGTTTATTTTAGGTTTCACGGCCGACTTTCTTCTAAGCTCGTATTTGCTGTTCTTAACCTCCGGCAACATGTTATACAGCGGGTGACCCTCTAAGCCCACGTTTGACTCCTCTGAACCACTCTCAGTCCACAACGAGGGTTTCCACCACTGTTTCCTCATTACTCTACTCTTAATTTAAATCCTCTTGGCTGGATTCTGATTCGTTAGAGTAAAGCCACCCTTCACAGGCTCAATGAGATTGAATCCTCTGTGAAATTTGTAAGTCACCTTTGTTAACAAGTTACCATCGCCTACAAAGCGAAGTTTTACATTGTTTTGATCGTTTCCAGAGTTAAAAATCTGGTGAAGAATCATCTGTTAGAGCCGCCATTCGAGTTAAATCGTACGTCGAAAATCACTATACTGGGGGGAAAGAACTCTCAAAATGCGTCCAAATAGAAGACAAATCAAGCAGTTTGAAATCTTGGAAAAAACATAGAAAGTAATACATGTAAACTACAATTAAATGAAACAGTAGCTCCAAGGCTCTCAGATCGTCGTTCTATGGGCGCCAGAAGGGGGTCTGTAATCAAGTGGCCATATATGGCCATTTGGTGCGTCTGTGGCCAAAGATATCTGAAAGTTTCACATGTACAGGAAAGATATTTGCAGCTTCAACAATATCGGAGATTGGGATATGGATAATGAAATGTCAATTCCGCTTCTGTATTGAACTGAAATATCCGAAAATTTCTATTCAAATTTCTTTCGAGAAGACATCGCAACATAACAGGAAGTAACAAAAACTACGCATTTCTGGAAAATGACATTAAGTTTAAATCAGGTTCCCCCGCTGCAATACTTAAGGATACTAATAATGGACAATTGACGTGAGCCATGCCTAAAGATAGAAAGCTATATGCTGACATAAAGGCCAACAGGCGCCTATGCTATCCGGTGAAGGTGTGCCTGTGATAACTTAGCGAGCACCAACTTCTGAGAGCAGTCAGACTTAGGAGTACTTGCTTTACGCAATTCAGTTAAATCCTGAGGATCATTTACTAGGAAATGTGCTTGTCATTGGCAGCTTGTTTCAGCGTTAACCTCTTCATACAAATCGTTGTAGCATCGGCCGCCAATAATACCAACTCCTCATCGGTGAAGATCAGCAAAGAACGACCACCTTTCCCCTCGGTCAGGGTTTGCACTGTTTTTGAGGTGACAGAGGTCAACAAAGCCATAAAGAACTTAGAAGCCAAGATGGAAAATCTCACTACACAGAACTTGGAAACGAACATCAAGCTGGAGAGCCTCAGTACACAGAACTTAGAAACGAACTTTAAGCTGGAAAACCTCACTGCACAGAACTTGGAAACGAATGTCAAGCTGGAAAAGATCAGTACACAGAACTTGAAAACAAACTGTAAGCTGAAAAACCTTAGTACACGGAACTTGGAAACAAACTTCAAGCTGGAAAACCTCACTACACAGAACTTGAAAACGAACTTTAAGCTGGAAAACCTCAATACACAGAACTTGGAAACGAATGCCAAGCTGGAAAAGATCAGTACACAGAACTTGATGACAAACTATAAACTGAAAACCCTTAGTACACGAAACTTGGAAACAAACTTCAAGCTAGAAAACCTCACTACACAGAACTTGGAAACGAACTCGAACCTGGAAAACCTCACTACACAGAACTTGGAAACGATCTTCAAGCTGGAAATGCTGAGTACACAGAACTTGGAAACAAACTCAAAGTTGGAAAACCTCACTACACAGAACTTGGAAACGAACTCCAAGCTGGAAATGCTGGGTACACAGAACTCGGAAACGAACTTTAAGTTGGAAAACCTCGGTACACAGGTCAACAAGGCCATAAGAAACTTGGAAACGAGGCTGGAAAACCTTGAACAGAGAGCCATTAAACAAAACTTTGAAACGAACGTGAAGCTGGAAAAGCTCATAGCACTTGTCAACAAGACTTCCATTCCACAACCAACACCACCAGGTATAAGCTGAGTTAATCTTTTGTTTGGAGTGTGTCGAGTAATTTCTATGCAACCAGTCCTTGTTTCATTTGCTTCTAACCAGAATGAGTCTATTTTCTTTACAGCTGCCATTCTTGCGTCTTCCTGTAAGGAACAATACGAGAAACACAAGTAAGTTGGGTTGATATGGTGATGATCTCACTGTACAGTGGTGCAGTTCATCTTCATATCATATTTGAGTTCAGTCTAAAATTGTCTTTGTGATCAGATTTCACTGCAGAAGTATTACCCCAAAAGTGTATCCCTTGTACAGTAATATTAAATACGTAGGTTTCTCCATATGATAAAATCTGATCTTTTAATACCCTTTGAGTTACAGAATAAAAGTTTTCTGCAGTAAATTGTTTTTGGGGAAAGATTTTATTCCAAACAAATTACAGCTATTTATTGGCTTTCGGAAATTTTTAGTTGAGGTAATTACACAGGATACCCAAAGAACACTTTCTTGATGGTCGGGTGGCACCTTAGTAAAGTTATAAGAGTTCACTGATAAGCGGGCTCTAGGCGTTTGTGGAGGAATCCCTAATGCTTTCAAAAAGCATTTTACCAAAAAGATCGATTATGGTTCACAACCAATTAACAGAACTGAAATGTTCCTAAAACCAATAGCTCAGCTATTTTTCCACCTGATATTATTTGCCAAACTTTCAGTTTATTGTGAAAATTTCACTGACAAGAAAGTCACAGCTGCGACAATTCTGGAGATATATTTATCTCTAAACTGTTACTTCCGCTTCAGTATTTAGCTGAATATCAATTTATTAAGATTTCATTTTATGAGACAGTAGAACATACCAGAAAGGTAACGAGACGTTATCGTGCATTTTTGGAAACTGTGCCTAAATTGAACTTTGCATAGAACAATCAAAGGCATCCATTGGTGAGCTCGTGGATAGAAACAGGTTTCTCTCTAGGTACTTAGATGATATACGGGGGTGGCTCGAATACTTAGATGAGAAAGTGTTGTGCCCTGAATTGAAATATTTGATTAAAAAATTGAAGAAAATGCAAGGAAACATAATATATTAGTATAATTTTAATGCTATATTCACCGCGCTGCCCGGTGAATATAACATTTCAAGACGCGGCTGCTACTCAGAGTTACATTTTTTTACGGGTGTTGTTTGTCATGTTTTAGCTCTTTCTTTCTTTTTTTTTTTACTTTTTGATGACCATATCTCAAAATTATAGTAAAACAATTATCCGCCTTCGTCTCAGTAAGGCGAATACATATATTATTGTTAAATATTACATAGTCAGCCCTTTGTGTCTACTTGCTCAATAACGAATGTTGATTTGCTTTTCAAAAATTGTTTAACTGATTGTTTGCTCCAATTATTGTAAGTTTTGGTAATTTTGCTAGCAAAGCCGCTCCACTTCCGATCAAGCGATCACCATGAACAGAGCCGAAGTAACTGCAAAAATTATATGCCTGTGTACAAGCACGCTATAAAATCGAAATTTTTGTTTTTCTATTATTGTACCCGAATTTGTGAAAATGGCTTCTTTAAAAGACTTCGACGGCGAAATCACCAAAACAATCGTATTCACCAGCGACTGTGCCGATGTCGGCCGAATGGCGACGACATCATTTCCCGACAAAAGCACTTCTACTGCTTGCTTTTGCTTCTGTTTCAGTGATCCTACAGGGGCAGCCAACGGCTCCTATTGGGGAATAACTGTTTGGAAGACCTAAATTGCCTGGCATATTCGGATTTAGCAGTAAAACTAGAGATTTCTTTTGCAAAACATCCCCTCACACTTAGGTAGCAAGAGGACTGATTAATTCCTATTGCTTGCGGAAGGACAAATATGCTATCAGCAGCTCGCAAATTCGGCGGATCAGGATTCTGTTCCTAAATATTTTCTGCCGCCAAAATTTTCAGCTAAAAACTCCGAACAGATTAACCTGCATTAGTTTACACAAATATTCCTTTAAAAAGCTCTGAAACAATCTGAGAAAGTAGAAAATGATATTTTAGGTATTTTGCTAGAATTTTCTCTTTGAGTGCCCCCGATCCTACCATATTTAACACTTAATGACTGATCCCGAGGGAAACAGTTAATTTTGTTTCCCGAGAATCTCAATGTTTCCCGAGGCGGAGCCGAGGGAAACATTGAGATTCGAAGGAAACAAAATAAGCTGGTTTCCCGAGGGACCAGTCATTAAGTGATTTGTTATATAGCACAACGATTAGAAGACAAGGCCGGCAATTTCTTGTCGCGACAAATTAGCAAAGCGTGAAGGATTCGCCATTGCAATACAGAACTTTGAAAAACGCGCTAGTCAAACGCTATGATCCCACCACCTTCAATCACGTTCTGTTCACGTGCAACGGCGGTCTTAGTCAAAATTCGCGGGTAACATTGCATTCTTACCCTCTGACGTAATAGACTTTGCAATGTTGCCCGCTCAGAGACTTTTGGCGGGAAACAGTTTCATTGTTAGATGTCATGTGATTCCGAACTGACCAATGAGAGCGCGCGCTATTACAGGAAAAATTCCAGCTATATAACAATACACGATATTTGCCTAGACAAGCTTGTAAGCGTGTCAGCCATGTCATTAAACTAAAACTACGTCGATAATCTCGCGAATGTTTCCCCAGGGAGTGTTGAAAGATCTTCGAGAAAGAGCCAATCGAAATTTTGCGTTGTGGGAGAGACGTATAATTAAACCGCTGTGGCTTAGTCTGCTGCCTTGTTTGCCTCGACTATCCCTAAGCGGAAAGAGAGACTGCTCGTAGTCTACAGCTTTCTCTAGTTCATTTTCTTTCAGAGAGTGGATCTGAAACCAACAGCTTTTAATTTTCTCGCGGGTGAATGATGATATTTAACTCCCCCCCGGCAATTACAATTACACTCATTAATGTGTCACTATTGTGTCTACCGTTTCGTGCATAGCTTTTTTAAAATTAAATTTTACACTGCCTGGTATATTTCAGCATGGGCTAACTTGATCTAAATAGCGGATAGCTTTGCGACCAGAATACTATTTGCAATATCTCGCTTATCTTTAATAAGACACTGCTATTTGGAGACGAAGCAAAATAGATTCCCTTGTCTTTCTCTTTTGACCAGACTCGAATCTCTTTCCCAACAGCTCGTCACAGAGTCAGGTGTATACGCTGATGTTCGGTTCACAAAGGATTCCTGTTTATTGTCACATGGGAAACTTTGGATGCGGAGATGGAGGGTGGACAATGGCCATGAAGATTGACGGTAGAAAGGTACACATCTTTAATTCAGATATTTCAGCTTACCATTTTCTTGTACTCATATAGCCCCTTTGGGATATTTTTAACGAGAAATAGAGGTGAATTTGATTTTCAGACAACTTTTCACTACGATTCTCTTCTATGGAGCACAAGAACTACATTCAACCTTGCAGGAGGGAAAACAGGCTTCGACACACAAGAGACCAAGTTGCCAACCTACTGGAACACACCGTTCTCCAAAATCTGCCTCGGAATGAAAATCGGCCAGCAGCTAAAGTTTATTGTTGTGAACAAAAATGCAAACTCTTTACATTCGCTGATCGCAGACGGGCAATACCGCACCACCTCACTGGGTCGTAACACGTGGAAGACGCTGATTGGTTCTCAAGCCTCCCTGCAGCGAAACTGTAACATGGAGGGGTTCAACGCTGTGAGCAGCCATTCCAAAGCAAGAATTGGTATCCTTGGTAACAATCAAAACAGTTGCTCATCCTGTAACTCCAGAATCGGGTTTGGTACTGGGGGATCTCCTAATGACTTCAACACGTGTGGGAACGAGGCAGACCTCAGAGCAGATAATGGAGACAAGAGTATAGAGGCATTAGGATATATCTTGGTTCAATAATAAAGAACTAAACTTTCCACGAGTGCTACAGTTAGTAACGAAGTATGAGGTGTGTTGGTTAGCTTCTTTGATTGAGTTTGTTTTCAGAGTAACACAGATAAGGTAGCCAGCTAATCTGCGAATAGTTACAGTCAATAAAATGGAGCGGAAAATGTTAAAAATACGTTTTATTTTACAACATAGAGACTGACTAAGCGCCACCTCCTTTCAATGAGATAAAACCAACTCTTCGTTTCAGAACTGGGCAACTTCTATTAGATTTTCCTATACGTCGCAAAGAAATCACAGCGTGTCCATAGCTTCTAAGCCCGTAACTTGTTTTCCTTACCATTCCAAATTTCCTAGAATTTTGACGCTGTAGCATGCCAGCTACGAAGGGTAAGTGACCAACTGGGTTGCTGGCATTCAATGGTTTTTACTCTCCGTACTGTAAAATATTACCTATAATTCCTGGACTTTCATAGACTGGTGAGAGGTCTTGGAAGGATAATATGTGAGTGGGGATGGAGTTATCTCAGTGACAGCTGAGAATCGGCTGAAATGTTTTAACCATAGTTAATAAAAGAATCTGGTTATGAAGCTCAGCTAAGTCCTTTGTTTTATGTTTTTGTTACCGTTTTTAGCCTTGACGGTGCACAAACAACAATAGGTTTTGAATTTTGCATGAGCAGCTAACCAATAAGAATGTCACTGTTAAGTTATTCAGCCTTATAGTGTGCGAACGTAAAACAAAAGATTGTGCACTGTCGTGGTACTTTCAACATGAATTGCAGCACCTTTGTTTAGGCCTTTGAAACTTCCAAAGTTTCATAACCAGTCCCCCGAGTAACTATGTTTTAACCATCAACTAGTTGGATAAATTTCCGCTGAATATCCTGTGAATATCGTTCACAAATAGGCCGATTTCAACATGTTTAATCCCTGATGGAACAGCCGGCTATCCATTAAGGCCTACTCTGGGACACAAAATCGCCCAAAGTCACCTAAAGTCGCCCAAAGTCGCCTAAAGTTGCCTAAAGTCGCTCTAAGTCGCCTTAAATCCCTTGTATATAGTTTATATATTAATAGTAAACTATTTAAAACTTAATATAGTTTATTTTCATTTTTTATTGTTTATTTATTCACAGTTTTTTTTATCATTGAATTTATTGTTTGTGTCCCCCATTAGCAGTAAAGTGAAAAAACATTGACACGTAAATAGTTTTCATTTCATTTCTTTTCATTTATTTAATTAACCCAATATAATAAACTTTCCTATTTCTGGACTGACTGTGTAACAGTATCCTAAGATGTGTCCTTGTGGTGTTGTTCTAAGGCTACCATTACAATAGGGACCTTCAGATCAGAGTACAAGTACAATATTGACTCTGACTGGCTTTCGAATTTCAAACCAGACATATTCCCCAGAGCCCTCCCAGAGCCCTCGCGTCACTAATATGGACAATACAGGTGGCTGATCTGTATAAAGCGTACAGAGAGTTACCCCCAAATCTCTTCTCTATGAAACAATTTCCTCATCCCACCCACTCACCACCCCTTAAACCTCACAAGTGATAGCATCAAACTCATCTGCATGTCGCAACTTAAACAGCTGATTGCAGATGTATTAAATATTAGGCATCCAGTTCACAAGAATAAAAGATGTAAACGCCAATAATTTACTTTGTCATGTCTTTTAGCGACTACTTCATAGTTTTATATTCAGAAAAACATGGTCCCAAGTACAACTGAAAGTCCAGTTTCAAAATATCTAGGTTTTTGGTCATAAAGGAGCTTTCATATTTACTGAGTAAACCGTAAACTTACCCATCACAAAAGGGTGAAGAAGAAGTGATCATCTCGTCTAGTTTGTCCACCAACAACTTCTAAACATTTCAAAGCATCCTCAGCGGTACAAGCATATTTAAAACAAAGACCACACATCCAGCCAAATCGATACAGGTTAATTCAAGTTAAAGATCCGAGCAAGTACAAAATGCCCTGTTGTTCTATCAAGAAAAGACTCTTTTTGTAAGGCAACGCCTTATTAGACCCCTTATTACTTTGAAGTTGTTCCGCTGTTGGCGGAAAAGCCAGGAAACGAGACCCGCCATTCGAAGCAAGATGGCTGCCAAGGGCCAAGAAACTGTTTTTATCACGTGACTTGAAAGCAAAGCACGTGCGTGTCTTCTACGCATCGCGTGACCTAGGAACACGTTCGGCTGGCTAAAGTCACGTAATTCAAGCTATAAATTGAATTATGCACAGTATTTGTCTCATTTGGATAAAATAACAAATCATATTCACTGAAGCCATGATTTGATTTCCAGTCATTTTCTCACCTAAGGAAAAGTGAGTCATGGACCACATTTTATGCCACATGATCATGTTGATGAGTTTTGACTGTAGGTATTCTCAGAAAATTGCCCATGTTTTTCCATATTACTAAACTAACTAAATTAACTTAAACTCCTCAACATACAGCCAACAGCTCCAGTAATGCTCCATAGAACAAATTTTATGTACTCTTCTATTGATCAATTTATGCTTTTCCTCCAAACTAATGATTTATCTTCTCATTTCTCTATTCCCAATTTCCTTCCCCAAAGGATACCATAATAACAACAGCAATGGGGAAGGATAGCTTAAGACATTTTTTTTTTCACTTTAAAAATGTACAAACATTTCAGTCAATTTATGTAATATAGGAGTTGCCTCCACCCATCTTCCTGACCTATAAAGCATACCATATTTTCTGGATCGAATGCCTAGGTGTTTAATTAAAACTTGGCATGGTAGACCAGCATATATGAACCCAGCATTTATTCGAGACCTGGCATTCATAGAGAAAATACAGTATTTCTTATTAATCAACAATTTCTGCCATGCGAAATAGACTAAGAAAGGACCCAGAAGTCTCTAGAGCAAACCAAATTCACTTGTGTCATAGAAACATTAAGGAGGTGTTGATTTGAACAAACCTTGCATGTGTTGCAAAATATGACTAACATAAGCTCTCTCAATTGTTAAGAGCTCTGTACCTGTAACACGCAAAACTTGCAAGTTTGAGTACACCTATATGTAAACTTTTTAAATGAGTTAAAAGCAACCAGGTAATTCATGCAATATAAAGTTATTGTCCACGCATTAAACTCTAGGAAAAAGGCAGTATAATGACTGTCTTGAAATATACATGGCCCCATGTTTCTTGCACCATTACACCCAGTACCGGTAAAAAGTAAATTGACAGTCTTAACTCAAAACTTGATCCTCAATCCTATAATTCACTCGTGTAAATAGAGAACACTCTCAAGAAAAATCAAATGAAGAATAACTTATTTTTCTATTAATCTTGAAAAGAAATTGAAACTCAAAGCTCTCACCTGGAGAGGTTAGTGGAGCATTCACACTAAACATTTTCATGGGGATAGTATGGATATTTTCTGTAACAATGCATTATGGTGTACCATGATGATTCCCTTGTACGTGTATACCACAACAGTACTTAGGTTCACCTTGGCATTTCCAATTAAGTCACTGAAGGTTACCTAAAATTGCCTAAAGTCGCTCAAAATCGCCCAAAGTCGCCTAAAGTCGCCCAAAATCGCCTTAAATCGCCCAAAATCGCCCGTAATTTTGGACAAAATAAGCTAAAATCGCATAAAGTCGCCTTAAGTCGCCCAAAGTTACGGCGACTTTGGGTCCCAGAGTAGGCCTCCATTACTAAGCTCGCGTTAAATTTCTTTCGCAAGGCTTTTAGACATTTTACCTCATTTAGAAAGGCCGGAAAGCTCACATCCTTGGGTGACTCAAGTCTTAACAGGTAAAAAATGTTGACTTAGCTTCCAAAAGGTGTTTTACAAATTTTTATTAACTGATTCAAATAAACATGGATTTTTTAATATTTTCTTGTTGGTTTTTGTGTTTGTGCAATTACGAATAGGGCGCTGTCTCTTGTTAGCAACTAGTTGAACTTTTAACATTAGTTTTTAGTCATAATATCTCAAGTTAAACTTAAAATTTTACCGGCAAAAAACGTTATTTACGTATTAGTTAGTTCTTCTCTTGCACTGTGAAAGAATCAAGCCTTAATCTTGACTATATGGTAATAGCCTCCTTCGACTGCGAAAATTGATCTAGGACCGTAGCGTGTAATTAACTCAAGAAAAACTACAAAAATGAAGAGAATTGTAAACCGGGTAAAGGTACAAAAAACATAGAAGAAGATAGAGGATAGAAACTAGAAGAACGATGTTCCCTAGGATTAAAGAGGACGAAGAAGAGAACCTGTAGGTGTTTTGTAAGTTTGTGATTGTGTAGCCTGGCGTGCGTTTCTCGACTCGAAACGATTTTGTGCACGATAATTCACCCCGTAAATAAAGAAGTTTCTAAGTTATACATTTCTTACCTTGAAGTCACGTTAAAATAACAGCTTTGTAGAATGAGTGAATCATATTTTTATAAATGGCTTTCGAGAAACGCACCCCTGATACTACTCCTCGCGCTGAGCTACGTGAGTAGCCGTGAACTAATTCCTCCTGAAAGGAACTAAAACATCCTTTCACAGGACCACATCTCAGTTCCTACTGTAGTAAAATCTCATGGAATGATTTGCAGTCATTCCGATGAAACACGTGTTGTTCGCCGCCTTTGTAGTTGTGGGCAGGATCGAATGTCCTGCTTTCTCATTGGCTCGTTGAATTTGGCCAATAGATCTATATCACGATCCATGCTAAGTACAGACGTTATCTGTTTCTTTCTATTTTCTTTCTTTATTTTCCTGTTTATTTTTTGGTCAAAAGAGTTCTAGTGAAAGCGATGTGTTCGGATTAAATAGTGTGATGTCTTTTGCTGGGCTCTCAGTAGTAAAAAGTGTTGACAGGTCTTCCCGTCTCCTGCAGTTCGAAAAACGGCGGGGGGGGGGGGGGGTGGTAATCTCGCTGCTGGCCTTCTCAGTCCAGACTGCACTCAGTGCTCATGTATTTTATTCTTGGGCGAGAGGAGATTGGAGACTAGTGATGGCAACAGCATAGGAGTGTGGTAGGACGGGACGAGGTTCCCTTCCGCTAACAGGGTCAGATAAACTTCCAAGACATCACACACTTTTACGTCAATAAAAGCCTAAAAATGATGGACCCGTTTTGTTCAAAGATACTATACTAGTTGCAGTGAGATTAAGAATTAGCGCCAGGAAGGAGGAGGCATCCTTAGAGCCCGCGCGTCAAAATACTTATAGTTGAACTGCACAGTTTGTATGCAAGAACAAAACCCGAGTTCCCGCAATTGGGCGCGCACAGAATAACGGGGAATGAATGATAAGGACCTGGGAGATGCCACTTATTATTAAAAACTAGACTAGGTATATTGGATTTCTAGCATTTTGATTGGCTGAACGGCGCTAGGTTATCAACTCATATACCTGCTGTAAATGTAAAATGTAAAATGTAATTTGTTTACCCACGAAACACTTAGGAGCTTGGAAGCTCTTTAAGACGTGTCCGTGCGCTCCAGATCTAATTGGAATTTGGAAGTATTGGTTTTAAGAGGAGAGGGGAAAACCGGAGAAACCGGAGAAAAACCTCTCGGAGCAAGGACGAGAACTAACAACAAACTCAACCCACATATGACACCGGGACCGGGAGTCGAAACCGGGCCACATTGGTGGAAGGCGAGTGCTCTCACCACTGCGCCATCCCTGCTCCCTAAGGTTTGGGAAAAATCTTCCAATTATGAGCTCTGAAATGTAATACTTGTTTGGTTTTTCCTGGAAAATTGTTGTAATGATTGTTCAAAGCGGATTGAAGCTGTACGATCTCAACGATATAACTGCGGGAGTTCAAATGAAGGAGTTTGTAATCGCTCCCTTCGCACAACGCTGTCAACAGAGCCATCATGTGTTTGTTTGATCGAACTGAAGACAGAATTAATATTTTAACTTGAACGATAATTCCTATGCAGCTCACTGAAACGAGACTACGGAGGCGAGGAACAGAATTCACCATCTTACTTTTTTAAATGAAAACTACAATACGCAGTTGTTCTCAGTTTAGAGCCCGCGGACGGAATGGTAAAATCAGCTCTTAAACAACTGTGAAAGCGATTCAACGTATTTTACATGGCATCCGATTAGTATCTGAACATTTGGAGCTGCTGGAACACAGTACAGATAGAGGTACAACTAGTACAGGTAAACCAGTGTCAATTTTGCGTGGTATAGCCAAAAAATGTCGCCCTTTCTGGTACTGAATAGTCTGAATTTGTGCAATGCTTGTTTTTCAGAGTGCTGTTGCACTGACTCGCCACAAAAATGTGACAATTTTTATTAAATTCTTCTCACCCATTTTGTTGTGCTTTATTTTGTCTTCTCTCGATATTCCGGAGTCAGAGCCTACCGCATAAAACCTAATGTTTGTGAAAGTTTAACTGAACAAGTGATTGACTTGACGATGAAAAAAATTGTAGACACAGCGCTAAAGACTTAAGCTTAAATTAATTTCTACTTCTACAGTTTCTTTTCGTCCTAAGAAATCAAGCACTCTGAAAAAACGTAGATTTCTGTCTCAGTGACGTTCATTTGTAATTTCTCCTTAATTAATTTAACTTCGGTACAAAGTGGTTTTTTCGTCGGGTTGCTGGCGGAGAAAAAAATTAAGTTCACTCTGTCGTTGAAACCCTTGCCACGTCCTCTGCGCTATGTATCCCTTCTAGGTTTGTAAATTGCCCAGTAAGTAATACTCAGTACTGGGGCAGCATGAAGTTTCACTTTATCTTTCTCCTTCTCATCGACGGAAGTAGTTTTTTTTTCTTGGTGTTTTTCCAGTTCTCCGTTTTGCCGACGATTGGTAACGCACCGCGAGAACATTTGATTGAAAGTAAAGCGCTCTTTTCGCCATTTTTTGTCTTCATTTCGGCCACTTTGGTAAAGGCGGACTTTATTTTAGAAAACATATACTGAGAAATCTCGGCAAAGTTTTCTTTCTTGATTCAGTGGTTGAATCTGTGTCACTATTTTCTATTGCAGTGGAAAAAGTGAAAATGGTTTATCAGTGCGTAAGGCCCAGTTCAGACGCCGTACCTCTCATGTGCCGTACCAAATACATTTTCGCTCCTAGGTCGTATTAAGCGGCAAGCTTTGCCGTTCCCTGAGATTTTGGCTTGCGTAATTGAGATCTGTCGAAAACAACTCATTTGGACACCGTACAACTGCCTGGTGTTTGAACCGGGCCTAACTTTTCTTCACACCGTCCTTGGAAATTCATTTTAAGGCTGCCCTTCAATCTCTGTACGTCCTCAGAGGAAGTATATTTTTCGGATGTGTTCTCCCTTTTCCTATCTGATTCGCCTGCATCTGTCTTTTTTGTAGTTAGACGCCTTTTTTGCCCGCAAAACGTTTAATCCGGCTAACGGGGAAATTCTCGTCCGACATGTCCGACGCATTTGTCTAAAATATTCTCACTGTCATCATCGGAATCACTTGTATAATCCTCACATTGTGAGTCACTATCCAGAAAAATCTCCTTAAGGGCTTGCCTCAATTTGGAAGTGACACTGATGACAGAAACTGAATATCTTCATCTCCAACGAAGGTAATTTCCGACGCCATTTTGTTTGTTTCTCTTTGCGCGGAGTCCTCGCAACATACACGCGCGTGTGTCACGCGCGACGGTGCAATTTTGTTTAAAAATAGCACATTTGTCTTTTTCGATGGGGCCAACGCCACTACTGAAAATGGTTTTTAGTTACCTTCTCCGTCCCCGATTATGGCTCCTGTTCAGAGGCAATAATTAGACGATTTTTTCCCGAAAACTTGTGCCACCTCGTTCACATCGGAGCAGTTTCATTGATTCATTCAACTTTGGAAAGAAACGCTGCAGCACTTTGCGCCTTTTTCGTTCGGTCATATGACCGATTCCTGTTCCCTTTTTATCTCTTTTCTCATTTTTTCCTTTTTTTCTTGATTTTGTGATAATTAAGACAATTACAAAGGTTGAGTTTTTAATATAACAATTATTCTACTCGGGCGGGCTGGATATCAAATGATTATAACCAACTCGACGCGTTATCTATGATATCCAGCGCGTCCCCGTAGAAATACCCATCGGGTGGTCCAAGCTATTATGCAGCAAAATCAGCGTGGATCGATTTTTGCGAGTCCTTTTGCGTCCTCTCCGAGCTCGTGGAGTTTCACAGAGATCCAAAAACTTTGACAAGTGAAAGACCGTGATGTGATGTCGCGTTTAATATTTCAACCCGCCAGAATGTCTCGCTGATTGACAATATCACATTTCGGTGTGTGTGCAAATTTGCATGAAAAAATATACTGAAAGAATCAAACAAGAGTTTGAAAAGTCATGTACTTTTAATGAAAAATTAATGACTAATTTGAAAAGGAAGCTCATGAATTAAATGAGCCAAGCGCATTTAAATACGACAACAGATTGTATTAAACGGAAAAACACGGAGAATTTTAATACGCCAAGCCACGCGCATAAAAAACGCGCATGCCAAGTGGAAAATTACGGCAAAGCTACTCCAGTCTCAGTCTTTAGCGAATTAGTCTTGCGGTATTTCAAAAAATTATCACAGCTAGTTTGACGTTGACAGTCGAAAATAAGCAGCGAAATGTTTTTATTTGAATAGAGCACATCTGCAACAGAATATTGCGGGGGATTGATAATGGTGTGAAAACGAAGATTGCGTTTTACAGGAATAATGTGAGCAAACCTGAGACTGGGCTACAAACAGGTTCTTGCACAAGTTGATTCCCTCCCAATGTTTTTTTTTTAATTTAATTTAGGCAAGCAAAGAGACCTCTTACGACTAAATGTTTTTTAGGCGATTTTTTGACAATTTTGTCGCATCAAATGAGTAAAAAATTGATGACGTTGAAAACAGAGCGAATAATAGCTTTTTTAAATCTCCGACACCAAGGTATTACGTGGGTTTCTCCTAGGATAAACTGTAGCCCTAAACAGCGATTTCAATGCGACAAAACCGCGGCAAGTGCACAAACACACAACGCACTGAATCATTCGTATTTTCGTTTGTTCGACAGCAAGAAAGCGGTTCTTAATCAGTTACTAATTCAGATTCTCTGGATGCCCAGTGAACAGCGGGGGCAATTACAGTAAAAACTATAACTAGTCATAACTGTTACAGAGATTCGACAAAAAGCCAGCAAAATCCCCGTGACATAGTCCCTTAAATCCCTTTCATGCATTGATCGCATGAACAGAGAAAAGACTAACACCTCGCAGAAAGCGGTGACAAAAGATTCTTAAAATGTTGGTGAAAATATTAACAAAGCACTGCTCCAAAACACTTATGCCGGATTTCGATGGCTATTTCCGGGTACCCAAAGAAATGCAATAACAAAAATGCCAAACAAAACAAATATTCAATATCTCGACTAGCAAATGCCCCAGATGTAGCTACAAATTACAGCCAATGTACTTAACTGACTCAATCATTTTCCTACCATGGGACAAAAGTAAAAATTACTAACTGAAACGGAAAACTTACCTAATAGAAAGCGACAAAGGAGCAGGGAAACCATAAAGCCTGCAATATTAGGTTTCCTTGTAGCAATAACTAGGATGCCAAAAATAGAAAATAATTTGACCAAGCCGTGCCTTAAAATAGACGTCTGAAGATATCAATCTGCAGCGGTTACATAAAAGCCAAAAGGTACTCCTAAAGCCTATACTAATAAGTGAGCGTGTGTCGGCTGTAATAGATAAGCAGGCACAATCTTCTGGTAGCAGTCAGATATAGAAGTGCCTGCTTTACAGAAAGTCATTTACAGGGAAAATGCGCTCTTTATTGGCAGCTACGTTTAGTGTTAATTTTATCATACAAATCGTTGCAACATCGGCCGTCAATAATACCACCTCCTCATCGGTAAAGGTGAACAATAATCTCACGGACAGGTATTGTACTCGGTTTGATGTGGTAAAAGCCATAAAGAGCTTGGATTAGCGAAACTAGAAAACCTCATTACACAGAACTTGGAAACAAAATCGAACTGGAAAACCTCACTACACAGAACCTGGAAACAAACTTCAAGGTGGAAAACCTCACTACACAGAACTTGGAAACGAACTCCAAGCTGGAAATGCTCAGTAAAAAGAACTTGGCAGCGAACATCAAGCTGGAAAACCTCACTACACAGAGCTTGGAAACGAACATCAAGCTGGAAAACCTCACTACACAGAGCTTGGAAACGAACTCCAAGCTGGAAAACCTCAGTACACAGAATTTGCAAACGAACTCCAAGCTGGAAATGCTCAGCACACAGAACTTGGAAACGAACTTCAAGCTGGCAATGCTCAGTACACAGAACTTGGAAACGAATTTCAATCTGGAAAACCTCACTACACAGAACTTGGAAACGAACATCAAACTGGAAAAGCTGACCACACAGACCTTGGAAACGAACTCCAAGCTGGAAAAGTTCACTACACAGAACTTGGAAACGAACTCCAAGCTGGAAATGCTAAGCACACAGAACTTGGAAACGAATTTCAAGCTCGAAAACCTTACTACACAGAACTTAGAAACGAGCTCCAAGCTGGAAGTTCTCAGTACACAGAACTTGGAAACGAACTTCAAACTGGCAAACCTCAGTACTCAGGTCAACAAGGCCATAAGAAACTTGGAAAGGAGGCTGGAAAACCTTGAACAGATAACCATTAAACAAAACTTAGAAACGAACTTGAAGCTGGAAAAGCTCATAGCACTTGTCAACAAGACGTCCATTCCACAACCAACACCACCAGGTATAAACTGTGTTAAACTTCTGTTTTCTAGTGAGTTGAAATAAATTCTATGCGAACAGTGCTTTCCTCACATTTGTTTCTTACCAGAATGAGTCTATTTTCTTTCCAGCTGCTGTTCTTGCCGCTTCCTGTAAGGAACAATACGAGAAACACAAGTAAGTTGATATGGTGATGAACTGTACAGCCGTACAGTTCATCAGCATATCATATTCGATTTCAGTCTGAAAATGTACTTTGTGGTCAGATTCCATCGCAGAAGCATTACCCCATACGTGGATCTTTCTTATACAGTAATATTAAATACGTAAGTTTATCTATATGATACAATTTGTTCTTTTAATACCCTCTGAGTTAAAGAATAAAGGTTTTCTGCAGTAAATTGTTTTTGAGGAAAGATTTTATTCCAAATAAATTCCAGCAATATATTGGTTTTCGGAAATTTTTAGTTAGTGTATTTATACAGAAAACTCAAAGAACATTTTCGTGATGGTCCGATGGCACGCTAGTAAAGTTATAGGAGTCACTGATAAGCGGTCGCTAAGCGTTTGTGGAAGAACTCAGAAGGCTTTTAAAATTTTTACCAAAAAGAATTAGAATGGTTCACCACCAATCAATAGAACTAAAATGTTCCTAAAACCAATAGCTCAGTTATTTTTTAGCTGATTTGTTTTTGCTAAATTCCTGAGTTTATTGTGAAAGTTTCACTGACAAGAAAGTCGCTGCTGCGACAATTCTGGAGATATTGATCCCTAAAGCTTTTACATCCGCTTCATTATTTAGTTGAACTATGCGAAAATATCAATTAAGATCTCATTTTATGAGACAATAGAACAATACATGAAAGTAACAAGACGTTATAGCGCATTTTTGGAAACTGTGCCTAAACTAAACTTTCCAAAGAACAATCAAACTACGCATCCATTAGTGAGCTCGTGTATAGAAACAGGTTTCGCTTGGTACTTAAATGATATACAGGGATGGCCCAATTGAATACTTAGAAGAGAAAGGGCCAATTGCTTAACAAAGGCTAACTCAGACCGTGGTTTAAGACAACAAACAAACCTCTACATTTGTTTACAGGTGGGTTATTTCTAAGAAATACATGTTGTAGTAGACCGTGCTACATGCCTGCTTAACATTTGTTTTGGTAAAGAAGGCTTACATATTTGGATATGCCAGGTTGACATCGATTTAGACCGTGGTTTTCTTAAAGCACGTCTAAACTTTGTTTAAATAACCGGCCCAAAGTGTTTACACCTTGTGCCCTGAAAAAATTGAAGAAAATGCAAGGAAATATCATATAATATTACTTAGTCCTCCCTTTGTGTCCACTTGTTCAATAACGAATCGGTGATTTGCTTTTCAAAAATTGTTTAACTGATTGTTTGTTCCAGATTCTTATAATTTTTGTAATTTGCTCGGAAAAGCGCTCCACTTCCAATCAAGCGATTACCATGAACAGAGCCGAAGCGACTGCAAAAATTACATGCGTGTGTACACGCACGCAATAAAATCAAAAGTTTTTTTCCCTATAATTGTACCCAACTTTGTGTAAACGGCTCCTTGAAAAGACTTTAACGCCGAAATCACCAAAACACTCGTATTTACCGACGTCTGTACCGATGTCGGCCAAGTAGTGAGGACATCACATCCCGACAAAAGCGCTTCTACTGCTTGCTTTTGCTACTGTGCCATTGATCCTACCGCTTTTGAAGAAATTTGGCTAGACAAGCTTGTAACCTGTCAGCCATGTCTGTAAACTAAAGCCACATCGATAATCTCGTGAGTGTTGAAAGTCCCTAGGGGATGTTGACAGATCCCCGAGAAAGAGCCAATAGGAATTTTGCGTTGTTAGAGCAACGTATAATTTAATTAAACCGCTGCATGTGGCTTAGTCTGTAGTCTTGTTTCCTTCGACTATCCCTGAGAAAGAGAGACTGCTCATAGTCTACAGCTTTCTCTACTTCATTTTCTTTCAGAAAACGAATCTGAAACCAACAGCTTTTAATTTTCTCGCGGGTGAATGATGATATTCAAAACCACCTTACAATTACAACTACACTCATTTCTTTGTTTAATGTGTCTACTGTTTTGTGCATAGCTTATTTTTAATTAATTTTAACACTGCCTGATATATTCTAGCATGGGCTAACTTGATCTAACTAGTGGATAGCCTTGTGACCGGAATATTATTTGCAATATGTTGCTTGATCTTGAGTGTATTAAACTTATAAGTTCGAGTTAGAATTTCGAGTTCGAGTTCGAGTCAAAATTCCGATTTATTATCATTATTATTATTATTATTATTATTATTATTATTATTATTATTATTATTATTAGTATTATTATTATTAGTATTATTAAGAATAATTGATGCTATCGGTGGGTCTTAAGTTTCATTTTCGATTAAAATGTCCCGAGGACGTATGACAATAGACGACGTATAGTGCAGGCATCCAGTCAGATTTTATTTCGGCCACGCTTCGGTCAAATTTGAGCAAGCTTCAGTTGTTGCGGCAAAATAAGCAAGAGACATCGAACAGCAGGAGCTTAGACTGGATGTTCTAAAGAAAGGGGAAGAGAGAAAGGATTCAAGTTTCGCGGATCATGAGTACAGTACAAATTACAAATATTCGCTGTGAAAAGTATAAATATTTTAAGAGTGAAATAATACATGGCCCTTGTAAACAGCACGGTTCAGAGGCAAGTCATTGGGCTCAAAGATATGTACGGCAGAAATAATAATGATCTTTATTTGTACACAATAAAAGTATAGAACGTAAAGCTTCCTGCGGGGTGGTGTGTAATTTAAAGGAGAAAGTCACTCCAGAAAGTGTATATTTTTCGTACTCACCAATAAAAAGACCACACTGAGTTGAGTTACTGACCGTTGTTTGGGCTTCCATAGTGCATCCGATCCCAATGAAATCCCTCTCCAAAGAGGCAAAAAATTTATCATCGAGCGCTGCCAGTCATTTTGGATAGCGCTTAGGAGCCTGGAAGCGTATTCGTGACGTCATTCCGCCCAACTTGAAATTGGCGCGAAGCTCAAACGTAGCTGGCCCAATTTCAAGTGCATAGCTTTTCGGCTGCTCTCATTTCTTTTTTGCGGTGCCGTTGTGAACTGAAAATGCCGTCGTGCACAGTCCCAGACCGTAACAACATGTCCGAAAAAAAATAAGGAAAGAGGTATAACGTTTCACCAGTTGCTTGCATGAAATCCAGGCCTAGTAAAGCATTGAGTGGCTCGACAAGCTTCGCCATGAGAAGCGATTTGGCTTTCCCGAAAAACTGGAAAATGTCTATGTTTTTAACAAGCATTTTAATGCTGACGGCTTTGAAACCAACTCCTGGGTGGAAATACCCGCAGAAGGATTTAAGCACACAAGATAGAAGTCCTCGTATTCTGTGATGCAATAAATACCTGCATATTCCACCGCAATTAAAAAACAAGCAGTAAATTAAAATAAACACTGCCAGTCAATTCAGATTAAGACCACAAACCTACTGCGGCTCGAATTAAGCCACATTTTAATTTTAAAAACAATGTACAAGTGAAAAAAATGTCTTCTTTAATAAATACGTCTCTTACTCGTGCGAAGTGTAGTGATTCTATTTTCTTTCCCGACTTCGCTGCTCTCGACAGCAAACGCATTCTCTCGGAGTCGGTATCACTTCACATCTTTCACAAGTGCACCAAAATGTACCTTCTAACCATTCCTTCATTTAATCATCTCCACTTTCATCGTCCTCGGAATTACCGGCACTTTCTTTATCTACACAATACGCTTTGAGCGCAGCCATCGTATCGGAATACAAACAAACATCTTGGAACTGACAAGTTCGGCGGAATGACGTCACGAATACGCAGCCAGGCTCCTAAGCGCTATCCAAAATGGCGGCGCTCAATGATGAATTTTTTGGTTCTTTGGAGAGGAATTTCATTGGGATCGGATGCACTATGGAAGCTCAAACAACGGTCAGTAACTCAACTCCGTGTGGTCTATCTATTGGTGAGCACAAAAATACACGCTTTCTATAATGACCTTCTCCTTTAACAGAGAAAAGAAAAGAATATGTCGGTCACTCCCAAGTTGTTCATCTATCCTTTGCAATTCATTACAGCGGAATCTATACACGAGAAAATAAAAAATCCAACTGTGTTATCATTTGCTGTACTGTGTACTCTGAACATGTCTTGCTGTACTGTGCGACATGGCGCATCACCGCCTTCATGATTGTCTTCATCTGAATCGCTTAAAACCACTATCTGCGTCTTAATTTTCACTACATCCGCGTAAGTCTAGGTAGCAAAAGACAAATATAAAGCAGTGAAACCCAGTGCAATAGCCGCTGAAAGCATTAAAGGAAATTTGTTTATTATTCAGAAAATACTCACCGAGGAACACATGGAAGATTCTCATGGTCTTTTTCGTCGATCTTGCTGACCTAAATAAAAGGACCGCTCACAAATATTGGCCGTGTTAAAAGCAAGACCACTCTCGAGACTAAATAACAGAAAATAAATACCAAGCGACAAGGCATTGTTATGTAAATTTTACTTCCAATTAAAGATATTTTTTTCCCTCGGCTTTCCGTCATTTTAGATTGAAGACCAAAGCACGTGTTGTTACTTTGCATTACCGCTGACCAAAAGTAGTAACTTGATATTTTAACTCGAACTCGATATTACTCGGCCTCGAAACTCGAACTCGAACTCATGAAATGGACAGATCCCTTGATTTTTATTAAGACACTGTTATTTGGAGACGAAGTGAATAGATTCCCTTGTTTGTCTCTTTTAACCAGACTCGATTCTCTTTTCTCGACAGCTCGTCACAGAGTCAGGTGTATACGCTGATGTTTGGTTCACATAAGATTCCTGTTTATTGTCACATGGGAAACTTTGGATGCGGAGATGGAGGGTGGACGCTGGCCATGAAGATTGACGGTAGAAAGGTACACATCTTTCAGATCTTTCAGCTTACCATTTTCTTGTACTCATATAGCCCCAGTGGTATATTTTTAACGAGAAACGGACGTGAATTTGATTCTCAGGGAACTTTTCACTACTATTCTCTTCTATGGAGCAGAAGAATTACATTCAACCTTGGAGAAGGGAAAACTGGTTTCGACACACAAGAAACCAAGTTGCCCCAACCTACTGGAACACACTGTTCTCCAAAATCTGCCAGCAGCTGAAGTTTATTGTTTTAAACGAAAATGCCAACTCTTTATACTCGTTGATCGCAGGCGGGCAATACCGCCCAACGTCGTTGAGTCGTAACACGTGGAAGACGCTGACTGGTTCTCAAGCCTCCCTGCAGCGCCACTGTAACAAGGAGGTGTTCAATGCTGTTTGTAGCCGCACTCGCGCTTCCAAAGCAAGAATTGGTATCCTTGGTAACAACGAAAATGACTGTGTAACCTGTGACTCCAGAAACGGGTTTGGTACTGGAGGATATCCTGATGATTCCAACACGTGTGGGAACGAGGCAGAAAAACAAGCAGATAACGGAATCAGGCATACAAGGGCAATGGGATATATCTTGGTTCAATAACAGAGAGCTAAACTTTCTCTGTGCACCAGGTAGATCTCCAAATTAGGGAATAAAGCTTTCCTCTCACTTAAGTTAGAGAATGTATATGTTGGTTATTAGTTCCCCCAACACCACCCTACTCGGGCCTGGACCCAAGCAAGAGAAGAAAAAGTTCTTTCTATCATACAGGCGCACGGTCAGAACGTGACAATCAAAACACTTCTTAAGTTTCTGCTCCACTTTTATGTGGCTTGCAACTAAACATGCGCATGACACTAGCTACAATACAGCACATGAACTTTTTCGCCCGAAGATTAAAAGGGTAAAACCTGTGGGATAGTGTTGCGACATAAAAAAGGAAGGCTAATGATTTGCAAAATTAAAATTCCTGATTATTCTATATTATTTTACAACATTGAATAAAGATGTCCGTATTATTCTTATCGGTATACCCCAATTTTGTCTCTGTCAATAGGTGTAAGCAGGATCTTACCTTGCCTTTAAAGGGTATTGGTGAATTAAAATGTAAAGCGTTATTGTTCACTTTCCATCATCCACGTGACTGGCACGTTAATTAAGAGTAGTGAATATGGAACAGTTAACACTCAGTCTACAATGGTAGAGGAGAAAATCTTCCCGGCAGTTTTTAGTGGTGTGGTCGAAAAGCCTTTTACGAGACTGATCACGTTTTTTGTCGGAGTAACAAAGAATTTGGAATAATACTTATGCTGACTGCAACATGTGGCCCTGCACGCATGCATGCCTACGTTTTTCTCATGGACCACCCCTCCTTCGCTCTCCACATCAACATAGCCATTTACATTGTGAAAAGTACTTGCTGATACTCAAAGATATCGGCATTTACGATGAGCGCAAAGCACTTGTCCCCCTTTTTATAAGAGTTTATCGCCTTCGACAAAACAACAATACATCAAATAGTTATTAGATGTAGAATTACAATATTAAGTGATTACAATTTAACTTTCCCTTGCTGTTGACTAATAGCACCTTTTATGTTTGAGGGTTTTAAGGTGGGGCGAGTCACTTACTTTGTCAACATTTCTTTTTTACGTAACCGGGCTAACTGGGCTCCAATCATCTGGATTACGGATGCCAGCCATATGGATTCCGATTTTAGCCTCCTTGTTTGTACTCATGTTTGCGGCTCTGTAACTTCTAATTTAACTCGTTTTCTGTAGCAATCCAATTAAAGAAAACCGACACACTGTTCTGCACAACAGCAGCGAAGCGGTAAGTTAAGATTCCTCTGTGAAAAACTACGAGTAACGAATAATTCTTTCTCGGCAGCAGAGCTACCACGACCATGTTCTTTATATATGGTAACTTGGATTTTTTGGCTGACGACTTGTCTTACACATCCATACGTACTATTTTCTACTAAACGGTAAAGCCAAAGTAGAACAAAACGTTGGCTCTGGTATCTACTAGTAATTTTCATACCAATCATATAATCACCAAATATCAAACACTAAATTTTCAAGTCTATTGTCTTGACAAAATCTTGATTGGAGGCCTTTATCAGTAGAGCAGGACAAACCGGCCCGCTGAGCTTACTCCTGTATGCCGCACCAGGCCACAAAATACTAATTAAAAATTGTCATCATTCTCCTGCTCTTCAACAAGACTGTCTTGATTATCATTGTGGCCACTGCGAATTCCGGTTACCATTGGCGAGACAACAGAGTCTGTTGTCTTCCTCGGTAGCCAAAATGAAGGAACAGCCAGATCGTTTCTGATCAAAAGCGTAATTGATACCTCTATCCAAGATGTTCTTTGGGGTTTGAAAGGGACAGTTTAACTAAAGTGAATATTGATGGTCGCCGTTTTACTCAAGCTACGTAAACTGTACGTACACGTTCCGCTTCACACACTCTGAGGTGTTCACTCTGTGAAAAGAGCTAGCCAGTAAGGGCTTGTGTCCCTCCTTCAAACCAAACCTTTTCTTTGAACAGTTGTAGTACTAGTGAATTCCAAAAATTACTCGAAAATTTAAAGGTTAAGAAAGCGACAGGTCTGGATAATTTGCCACCCAAGCTGCTTAAATTAGCTGCACGCATTTTAGCACCTTCTCTAACATTTATATTCAACCAGTCGCTTTCATCTGGTATAGTCCCTTTAGAATGGAAGTTAGCTAGAGTTACGCCAATTTTTAGAAAGGGCAAAAGGCAAGATGTCAATAATTATCGGCCAATCTCAATTATTCCTGTTGTCGCTAAGGTTGCTCTGCCCAAGCCCCGTACTGATTTTTTGAAACGCAGTTTCTGCTCCAGTGGGGCACAGTTGTGGAATGACCTTCCACACAATGTCAGAGCCACCAGATCTTAAAAAAAGTTTAATGATGAGATCCTGGATGAGATCAAACGCCTTATGTCCGCCTCGTACTCCCACACGGCAAACATGTAAATCACTTTTTGTTTTTAACTATGTAACTGATGTTTTTACCGTGTTTAAATAAAGTATATGTATATATGTATATATGTATGTATATATGTATGTATGTATGTATGTATGTATGTATGTATGTATGTATGTATGTATGTATGTATGTATGTATGTATGTATGTATGTATGTATGTTCCGTTGTGACCAAGTGCTATGACATCATCATTCTGGAAAATTGTAGTTACTCTAACCTGACTGGGTGAGACTTTGTAACTGAGTTAATTTCTTGTTTCTCAATGACCTTTCATCTTCAGTTCGGTGGTTGGAGGCCTGGCCTCTGCCGCACTGTTCTTTCCTTAGACAGGAAACCTTGCTTAATTTTCTCTCAAGACGTTTCTGAGGTGCCTACCATGAAACCATGTACAACCCCCATGTGCACAGTAGGTTTCTGTCTTTGTGTTCTTTCGAAGTGGGGGATTAAGTATGAGCTTAATATTCTGTAATCACTGGTGGCCACTAGTCGTGAGAAATAAAACGATTTCCATTTATTTGATATTTGCTAGAACCTGTAGTGTTTCTCTGTCAGTCTAGCACGCCCATTGTTAACAGTAACACGTTGAGCTCCAACGGCGAGCTGTTGACCTGCAAAAGCTTTAGACAACGAGCAGTTTCTTATTTCTCGCCGACATAGTCCAGCGAGCGAAACACACATAAACACAAGATCGCTTGCACGAGAATCTCTCTTTCCTCCTGGGGCGTGGCGGGGATTTTCTCGCGTGTTCGCCTATTTAAAACAAAAACAAAAAATAAAACAAAATAAATGAATAAATAAATAAATAAATAAATAAATAAATAAGGGACTCCTCCAAGACTCCTTAGGTCTAGACCACAATCTAGTCTACGATATAGGTAAATGGGACATGACTGTTTTTTGCTTTCTGCTTGGTTAGAAGATAATTTCCCGGAGATTTCCACCCGCGTTAGAGACCCTTAAAGTCTCGAATTCCGATGATCCTGCAAAATGTATGACTCTAAACTATGAAAAAGCCTAGGGGAAGCCATGCACAAGCAGTCCCATCCACCAGCACACTACCTGACTTTAAAATGCACGGTCTTGTGCGATCCGGAATTACCTATCCTTTGGTCATCCGAAATCGATGACCACTTCCTCGTTATACTGAGCTCCGTTGTAAGTAGCCTCAGCCATTGTAGCTGTATGGCCATGGTTTGGTCACGAGTCTTAGCGATGGTCAACAAAAGTTGCAAAGGTTGGTATGAAGGTTTCTCTTTTGCTTGCACATCACAAATCGTGTCAAAGACACTGCCACTGATGGCGTAATGCCAACCAATCATGATCCTCCAATGTCCTTAACGAGAGCTGCGTGCTCTCCCCAGTCTCTTCTTTTGCAGTCTTTACACTCCATTGCATCTTTTACTGTCATCTTTTTTAGCAAACGGTTTTAAGATCAATTCACAAGAGGGTTCCGGATTCCATATCAATTTTTGGATTCCAAGAAGGAAGGAAGAGCGACATTTTTTCGGCTATACCACGGAAAATTGACACTGTTTTACCTGAACTCGTTGTAGCTCTGTGTTCACTCCAAATGTTCAGGTACAAATCGGATGCCATGTAAAAGGAGTTGAATCGCTTTCCTAGTTGTTTGAGTGTTGTTTTTACCATTCCACTCGCAACCTCTAAACTGAGAACAACTACGCTTTGTGCTTTGCGTTCAACAAACTAAGGTGGTGAATTCCGACGTTCCTCACAACAGTAATTTTGTTTTTGAGCTGCGCAGAAATAACCTGTTTAAGTTCAAATTCTGTTTTCAGTTCCATCAAACAGGTACATGTAGACACATGTTGGCGCCGTCGTGCGAACGGATTATAGCAGAGCTCCTTTGCGGCCGAAAGCCGATGAGCGGAGCTCCATTGGTAAGCAAACGTCGATCCGACCTCGACCTCGACCTCGACCTCGATCCGAGATATTTTGGTTGTGACGTCAGCGTACGTACTTCCTTACAGTTTCTAGGGAAGGGGGAAAGGAGTGAACCCAACCGTGGGGAGGAGAATGCCATCTTTTGCAAAAAAAGGTTTCTTTAAAAGCTTTAGCTTATTTAGCAAAACGGTTATTCGACGTCTTTAAACTTGAGAAAAAATATGTAATATGTGTACTGTAAAAGTGGAAGGCAAAAAGTTCAAGTTACGAACTGAAATTTGTCTTCGAGGACTTTCTCTTTCTTGAGGTCTACTGCGAACTCGGTCGGCACTTGAGTTTACAGCATTTGGCAGCGGTCCTGACGCCAAACCAGGCACTTATGTGCAGATTTGCACGCAGCTGCGAAACTTGCGATTTTTTGTGTTGTTACGAAAAATCGCAAAAATCGCAAGGTCGACGATTTTTCGCGTTCACTTGCGATTTTTCGCAGTTGTTAGTCTTGTTAATGATATAAGTCGCAAGCGAGTTGAGAATTTTTCGAAAATTGCGAAAAATCGCAAGGCCAACGATTTTTCGCGTTCACTTGCGATTTTTCGCAGATCTGTGATTACGGACGGTTATCCTGCGCGAAACCGATCAATCTCGCGGAGCGGTTTTCACGTTTTAGCAACTGCACTTCGGTGCTTTACATTGACACCGAGACAGAAAGATTTCATGTGCTTCTGGCTTCGTTTACGCAAAAATCTTTGAGCGTATGAGTTTGTGAGTTTCATAATTCCGTGGTGAGCGAATTACAGTATCTTACGTCGCTTCAGTCGCTTTCAGTTCGCCATAAACAGTGAATGTCTCTGAGGTTTCTGTCAGCAAGCGACATATCTTATCGTATGTTCGCTTCAATAAAGTAAACCGATTGTAAGCAAACAAGCTATACATATTTAACCTTCAGTTCACTAATGAAACCGATGGACTACACAAATTGACTTCACATCAAAAATTTGCATAACTTCAAAACAACTGGCGCGTGTAATTTGAAACTGTCACTTACGCATGATGCCATCCAAAATCAAGAGCTTTCGAAGGTTAACGAAGGAATTGTTAACTCTCAGCCTATTCTTACATCGCTTTCATTCACCATAAAACTTATTTCTATCGATTGAAAACATACTTATATACCAAAGAAAGTTGACGAGCCATTTGTTGCATGTTGACAACGTAACGTGTACGCTTCGGATCGAGAGATCGGCAAGTTTACTCATCTCAGTATTCTTGGTTTTCACTGTCACGCCATAAAATATTAAAATCAAAACCAGTTGATGAAAGAAGCCAAGAATTTGTAATGTTAGAAAGGATACACAACTAAACAACTTCACCAAGTCTCATATCTGTATGGGATTCGGTTGTTGAGTTATTTGCCAAAACGTTCAACTGAAATTTGTAGAGCTCAGTATGGAAACGCCATGTTGGTGTCCCTTGGAGGGGCACAAACACGGCCGCCGGAAATCAATGAAAACATCTGGAATTTACTTCTGCTCTTCCAGCTATTACTTTTCTCTCGTGAACTACTATACAGCCACATTAATTTCTCTCCTAATGCTTTAACTGTCCAAACTGCTAAAAATCACAAGGAGAGTCCTTTTTTGCACAGGAGAAAGCTTTGTCACGGACGCCGTGTTGGTGTCACGTAGGGTGAAAAGCCAGAAATTTAATATTCTGTATTTTCAAAACGAAAGACGCTACCGAGCTGAAAACTTGTGAAAAGATATATTTTAAAGTCATCTTCAACCTGGTGGGGATATAAAATCTGAAGACCTTGCCATCTATGATTTTAGAATTTTATGACGTCACGTGAAAACCAGCAATTCTGCAATCTCAATTTCTACTGATCGCTGTCAAATTTAAAACGTAGACATACGAGAACAATGAAATAATATTAGTTAACTAATCCAGCAGCTGTAACATCAATCTATGTGTATCCCTCTTTGTTTTAAGCACACAACGCGAGATAAAACATAAATCTATGAATATCCCTCGTTCTTTAAGCTCCCAGCGCGAGATTTACCAGGCATATATGAACATCCCTCTTTCTTTAAACTCCAAGCGCGAGATGTAACGTGAATTATGAATATCCCAAGCTTTATGAAACATCCCTCGTTCTCTGGGAGTGGACGTAGGGGAATGCACGAGCAGAGAATTGGGGGCGATTTTATCCCAGTCTCTCTCAAGCAGGCCTGGCAGCTTGGCAGCGCCTGGCAGCTTGGCAGATTTATACTGAAGTCTTCGCTACTCTAGCTTGTTTACACTCATCAGTAGCAAAAGTTTAGCCACTTCAAGTGTAACAAAAGCCATCAAAAGGAACAGGAAACAACTTCAGTCCTTTGTGATAGTCTTTAGGGATCATAAACAGGAAAACAAGCGAAAAGAAATGTTTCATCACTGCTATATGTTTGCTATAATCTATATGATTCTTCATCGACAAGCCGAGAGCTGGGAAATTCTGTTCTACCCCTGCTTTTTCAGTCTGGAAATGTGAAAGACGTCTGTACAAGTACTTCCACAATTCAAGGATGTTTTTTTTTTCTACTGAATGGCCTTCAATTCAAACATGTCAATTGCACCAGTAGTTTACATTCGGGAGCTGAGAAATTCTGTACTACCCATGCTTTTTCAAGGCTGGAAATGTGAAAAACGTGCTTTTGATTTCTACCCGTACTTCCACAATTTAAAGATGCTTTTTTCTGCTGAGTGGCCTTCAATTCAAACATTTACATCATTGCAGTCGAAATACTCAGCGCATTCCGCTTATAATTTGGGAATGACTTTCATTCATCGGGGACGGATTGCATTATTGGAATCAAGATTCCACTTTCAAATTGAATATTGCAATGTTCCAACGGTACCTTTGTTCCAGATAAGGAATGCTGATTGGTTTATTATTGACATCTGGCGAATGTTCACGTGCAAGTAGCAGTCTGTTGGCGGCTTGAAGTGTGTGGCCTGATTTGTGTTCGCTCAACAAAATATTAATTGCGGCACGTTTCCACGTAAAAAAGCGGTCTGTTGTTGTAAAATTGTAAAGAATAATTTCTTAAGAACAAGTGTGCTGTAAATGCATAACAACTGTTCCTGAAAATTGAGAAAAATTCCCTGTAATGTCAAACCGACTGAAACCAACATCGCGTGTGAACTTTTTGCTTATGTAAGTGACAATCCAATCAACATTCGTTACTTCGAATGAGTCTACCGTTGGAACATTTCAATCTTCAATTAAAAATAGAATTTTGATTCCAATAGTGCAATCCGTTCCCGATTAATGAAAGCCATTCCTAAATAATGAACGGAATGCGCTGAGTATTTTGACTGTAACATTTACATGGGAATGATAATCTTCCTAATGAAAGATCATATGGCACATGAAACAATCTTAGGGACTGCGAGACAATAATTATCAGTTTGGATTTGACCAAAGGCCCTTCACACATATTGAGTGCTGTAAATTACAAGTCATTGCTGATTTGGGGTCAAGGATATTAAGCAAGATTTCAACTAAAACTTCCACGACAATATTATTTCATTCTATCGACTATCTTTCCTTCATATAATTTTAATTTTCACTGATGCAGCATCACAGGAATTTCTGATCTTGGTCATAAGCTTCCATGACCACGTAAAACATCACACAAAGGACAAAAGGGTAACAATCTGAAACAACATCTTGTTGCCTCCAGCTTAATCACAACAACAAGTGGATTTGTGACTAAACCCATGTTTATTTACCTTTAATGCTACTGGTTTTGTAACTTGCCTAACTAATTACCATCAATAGTAAGCTATGTTCTTACAATAAACTTACTATACTAGTAATGATAATTCACTTGATTAGCAACTGCACATGGTTACTGTACCATAAAATGATTCCACTTTGTATTGTGTATGACATTACTTGTCATATAAGTGGATTCCACAGTTGTGTTTGGGCCCTCTCTCCCAATCTTTACACTGCTTTCAGTATTTGCAATTTTTGCAGTTTTTGTAAAAAATCGTAGCTCTCATTGGGGCCTCTTAACGTCCTGTTCGACAGCTTTTCATTGACTCGACGATTTTTCCAATTTTTCGCAAATTTTCCAATAATTGCAATTTTCGCAGTTTGACAAAAATCGCAGACCTTGTCGTGGCCCTCTTTGAAAGGATAACATTGACTCGACGATTTTCCAATTTTTCGCAGATTTTACAATAATCGCAATTTTCGCAGTAATCCCAGACCTTGTCGGGTTCCTCTTTGACAGGTTTACATCGACTCAACGATTTTTCCAATTTTTCGCAGATTTTAAAATAATCGCAATTTTCGCAGTTTTCGCAAAAATCGCAGACCTTGTTGGGGCCCTCTTTGACAGGTTTACATCGACTCGACGATTTTTCCAATTTTTCGCAGATTTTACAGTAACCGCAGTTTTCGCAGTTTTCGCAAAAATCGCAGACCTTGTCCGGGCCCTCTTTGACAGGTTTACATCGACTAGGCGATTTTTCCAATTTTTGGCAGATTTTACAAAAATCGCAATTTTTGCAGTATTCGCAAAAATCGCAGACCTTGTCGGGGCCCTCTTTGAAAGGATTACATTGACTCGACGATTTTTCCAATTTTTCGCAGATTTTACAATAATCGCAATTTTTGCAGTAATCGCAGACCTTGTCGGGGTGCTCTTTGACAGGTTTACATCGACTCGACGATTTTTCCAATTTTTCGCAGATTTTAAAATAATCGCAATTTTCGCAGTTTTCGCAAAAATCGCAGACCTTGTCGGGGCCCTCTGACAGGTTTACATCGACTTGACGATTTTTCCAATTTTTCGCAGGTTTTACAGTAACCGCAATTTTCGCATTAATCGCAGACCTTGTCGGGGTCCTCTTTGACAGGTTTACATCGACTCAACGATTTTTCCAATTTTTCGCAGATTTTAAAATAATCGCAATTTTCGAGTTTTCGCAAAAATCGCAGACCTAGTCCGGGCCCTCTTTGACAGGTTTACATCGACTCGACGATTTTTCCAATTTTGGCAGATTTTAAAATAATCGCAATTTTCGCAGTTTTCGCAAAAATGGCAGACCTTGTCGGGACCCTCTTTGACAGGTTTACATCGACTCAACGATTTTTCCAATTTTTCGTAGGTTTTACAGAAACCGCAATTTTCGCATTAATCGCAGACCTTGTCGGGGTCCTCTTTGACAGGTTTACATCGACTCAACGATTTTTCCAATTTTTCGCAGATTTTAAAATAATCGCAATTTTCGAGTTTTCGCAAAAATCGCAGACCTACTCCGGGCCCTCTTTGACAGGTTTACATCGACTCGGCGATTTTTCCAATTTTTGGCAGATTTTACAAAAATCGCAATTTTTGCAGTATTCGCAAAAATCGCAGACCTTGTCGGGGCCCTCTTTGACAGGATTACATTGACTCGACGATTTTTCCAATTTTTCGCAGATTTTACAATAATCGCAATTTTCGCAGTAATCGCAGACCTTGTTGGGGTCCTCTTGGACGGTTTTACATCGACTCAACGATTTTTCCAATTTTTCGCAGACTTAACAATAATCGCAGTTTTCGCAGTTTTCGCAAAAATCGCAGACCTTGTCGGGGCCCTCTCTGACAGGTTTACATCGACTCGACGATTTTTCCAATTTTTCGCAAAAATTGTAATTTTCGCAGCTGCGTGCAAACCTGGACATATCTCAAAACAGGCAGAGCTAGTGCCTTCAAGATTTTTCTGTCCACAACCATGGTTTTTGCGGTGGTCCGGATAAAATCAGCGTGGATCGATTTTCTGCGAGTCATTTTGCGTCCTCCCCGAGCTCGTGAAATTTCACAGAGATCCAAAAACTTCAAAAAGTGAGAGACCTCGATGTGATGTCGCGTTTAATATTTGAAACCGCCAGAATGTCTCGCCGTTTTGCAATATCAGATTTCAGTGTGTTAGCAAATTTGCATGAAAAAATAAACGGAAAGAATCAAAGACGTGTTTGGAAAATCATAAACTTTTAATGAAAAATTAATGACTAATTTGAAAGGAAGATTATGAATAAAATAAGCCCAACACATTTGTATACGAGAATGGGTTCGTGTTTAGAATATACACGGAGAATTTTAATACACCAAGTCACGTGCATAAAAACGTGCATGTTGTGGAAAATTACAATAAGGCTACTTCAGTCTCAGTCTTTAGCGAATGAGTTTGGCAGTATTTCAAAAAGCTGTCACAGCTAGTTTGAAGTGGACAGTTGATAAGCGTTTTTTTCATTTGAATAGAGCACACTTATGTCTGCAACAGAATAACGCGAGGGGAATGATAATAATGTGAAAAGAAAGATTGTTTTATACAGGAAAATTGAGGCAACCCCAGACAAGGGCTACAAAAAGGTTCTTGCACAATTTGATTCCCTGCCAGTGTTTTTTTGATTTAATCTAGGCAAGCAAACAGACGTCTTGCGACTAAATGCTTTTCAGGCGAGTTTTGACAATTTTGTCGCATCAAAGGAATGAAAAGTCGCCAAGTGGAATTTGATGAAGTTGAAAACAAAGCAAAAAATAGCTTTTTTCAAACTCCAACACCAAGGTAGTACGTGGGTTTCTCCTAGGTCAGTCTATAGCCCTAAACAGCGATTCCACAGCGACAAAACCGCGACGAATGCACAAAAACACAACAAAATCATTCGTATTTTCGTTTGTTCCATAGCAAGAGAGATATTATTCCAGTTGGCAATTCAGGTTCTCCGATACCCAGTGAACAGCGTAGCAGACTTTCGACAAAACGCCAGCAAAATCCTCGTGACATAGTCACTGAAATCCCTTTCATGCATTGATCGCATGAACCGAGAAAAGACTAACACCACGCGGAATGCTGTGACAAACGATTCTCAAAATGTAGGTGAAAACATAAACAAAGCACCGCTCCAAAACACATATAATTTCGACGGCTATTTCCGGATACCCAAAGAAATGCAATCACAAAAATGCCAAACAAAAAAAACATTCAATATCTCGACGAGAAAATGCCCCGGGTGTGGCTACAAATTACAGCTAATGGACTCAACTGGCTCAATCATTTTTCTACCATAGGCACAAAAATGAAAATTATAATTACAAACTGAAATAGAGACTTACCGAATAGAAAGCGACAAGGAATCAGAGAAACCATAAAGGTTGCAATATCGGGCTTCCTTGAACAGGATACCAAAAATAGAAAATAACTTGAAAATAATTTATAGACGTCTAAAGATATCGGTTTGCTGGGGCTACATAGCAGCAAACAGGTACTCGTAAAGCCTATATACTAACAAGTGAGGGGGTGTTGGCTGTAATAAATAAGCGAGCACAATCCTCTGGGAGCACTCAGATATAGTGCCTGCTTTACAGAAATCAGTTTAAAAGAACCCGAAAGTCATTTAACGGAGAATGCGGTCTTCATTGGCAGCCACTTTTAGCGTTAATTTTATCATACAAATCGTTGTAACATCAGCCGTCAATAATACCAACTCCTCATCAGCAAAGATGAACAATTATCGAAGGGTCAGGTATTGTACTCGGTTTGATGTGGTAAAAGCCATGAACAACTTGGAAGCGAAACTGGAGAACCTCATCACACAGAACTTGGAAACGAAAATCAAGCTGGAAAACCTCACTACACAGAACTTGGGAACGAACTTCAAGCTGGAAATGCTGAGTACACAGAATTTAGAAACTAACGTCAAGCTGGAAAACCTCACTACACAGAACTTGGAAACGAACGTCAAGCTGGAAAACCTCACTACACAGAACTTGGGAACGAACTCCAAGCTGGAAATGCTGAGTACTCAGAATTTGGTAACGAACGTAAAGCTGGAAAATCTCAGTACACAGGTCAACAGGGCCATAGGAAACTTGGAAAAGAGGCTGGAAAACCTTGAACAGAGAACAATTAAACAGAACTTAGAAACGAACTCTATGCTAGAAAACCTCACTTCACAGAACTTGGAAACGAACTTCAAGCTGGAAAACCTCAGTACACAGGTCAACGAGGCCGTAAGAAACTTGGAAACGAGGGTGGAAAACCTTGAACAGAGAACAATTAAACAGAACTTAGAAACGAACTCCAAGCTGGAAAACTTCACTTCACAGATCAACAAGAACATACGAAACTTGGAAGCGAGGCTGGAGGACCTTGAGCAAAGAACCATTATACAGAACGTAGAAACGAACTTGAAGCTGGAAAAGCTCATAGCACTTGTGAACAAGACGTCTACTCCACAACAAGAGAGGATATCCTCTCTTGCTCCACAATTATCCTCTCTTGCTCCACAACCAACACCACCAGGTATAAACTGAGTTAAACATTTGTTTTGGAGTGAGTTGAGTAATGGCTATGCAAACAGTGCTTTTCTCATTTGTTTCTAACCAGAATGAGTATATTTTTTTACAGCTGCTGTTCGTGGGTCTTCCTGTAAGGAACAATACGAGAAACACAAGTAAGTTAAGTTGTCGTCATTTTCCACTTCAATCTAAAAGTGTCTTTGTGGTCAGATCCCACCGCAGAAGGATTACCCCATACGTGGATCTTCTTTATACAGTAATATTTAATTCGTAAGCTTATTTATCTGATGCAATTTGACCTTTTAATACATCTTGATATGGAGTTTCCGTTGTTCGAGTAAGGAGATTTTTCTTTTATCATCGTGTTCACCGTGAGTGATATTTAACATTTTTTTGCAATATTTAAGAAAAATAACCATATTGATTAAGAAATTTGTGATATTACTTGTGTTTTTAAAATAGCCTTTCGTTTTGTGCAGGGGTTGTATTGTAAGGCGAGTTACCGTAAAGTTCCGACCCTCGTTTTATCCGAAAAAGCTACGATTAATTAACAATGTAATGACACTAATGGACACGATTGTTCTCCCATGGGATTTCCTATTGTTAATGCGTGATCCAAGAGATTTTTGTGCCATCCCCTCACCTTGTGTCACCTGTTCCACGAGCTAACAAGTATTATGCAGTCCGACATCGATATCGTGCACATCGGTACCAAAAAAGTGTAGCCCAGGCTTAACAAAGGGCCTGTTTACATGGAAGTTGGGGGACCCAGGTACGTGAGGTACCTCGCTCAACGAGGGTCGTAAAATCGTCGCCTTTACATCCAATCTGTACAACCGTTGGGGCTGGTGTGAGGTTCCGAAATGCTATGGGGCCGTTTCTAAGTGTATATGTTGGGTATTATAGATCCCCTTACACTACCCTACTAGGGTCTGGACCCATGCGAAAGAAGAAAAAGTTCTGTCTATCATTCAGACGCACGCTCAGAGCGTGACAATCAAAACACTTCTTAAGAGCTTTCTGCTGTACTGTTATGTGGTTTACAACTACACATGCGCATGACACTAGCTACAATACAATACATTAACTTTTACTTTTTCCCACGAAGATTAAAACGGTAAAGCCTGCGGGTAGTGTTGCGACATAAAAGAGTAAGGCTAATGATTTATAAAATTAAAATTCCTAATTAGTCTATATTTACAACCTTGAATAAACATGTCACTATTATTCTCATCATTATACCAGAATTTTGTTTCAGTAGGTTTAAGCAGGGTCTTATCTTGCCTTCCAAGAGTATTGGTGAATTTAAATCTTAACCTGGTTTTGTTCACTTTCCATCAGCGTCCATGTGACTGGAACGTTAATATGCAACAGTTTACACTCAGTCTACAATGGTAGACCAATGAAGCCAACGAAAAAAGAAAAGTTCTAATGGCTTAACTTTTTTGTCAGCTGATATTTTTTGCTAAATCCGTTAGTTTATTGTGAAAGTTTAACTGAAAAGAAAGTTACTGCCACAACAATATCAGAGAGTGAGATATTGATCTCTGAAATGTTACTTTGCCTTCGATATTTACCTGAAGTATCCGAAAATGTCAATTCAAATTTCTTTCAAGATGGCATTAGAACATTACAGTAAAATAACAAAATTACCAGAAAATTAATGATGCATTTCTGGAAAATGGATTTGTTATCGTTGTTGTGTGTCTAAACATTTGCAAGACGCAAAAGGATAACATAGTTCAATATACTGATATAGCGCGCACAGGCCGGTCTCAGAAATGTGCCTCATTATATCGGACTTTCGTTTTAATTATTTGCACATCAAAGTTTAAGTAATATCTTTCCTGGAGAAATGAGCTGTTCCCGAGGATTGTTTGCCAGTGTTACCGTGACACTCATTGTACCTGACTTTGTGAAAACGCTAACTAAATGATCAGTAGAAGCGTTTATTATGGCTTAGGACATAATTTACAGTTCCTGTATAGTCGCTTACACTTATCAAGGCCAACATCTAAGGACTCCGTATTGATATGTTGTTCACGCTCAGCAGGGGTCGAGGAGGGGGTGGGGAGGGGGAAAGGGGGAAACAGGAGGTACCGAGGTAGAGTGGAGAGTTATTTACGATCCCGGAGAACACCCAAGGACAAGGCTGCAAAATCTCTTGTCAGCAGACGGAAACGGAAACCAGGGGAACCTCGTCTGCTAGCAGACCATCGGCTTTATCTACTTGTTTTCTTGTTTTCCCTAGAGGGAGTGGATCTAAACCCACTGGCTATTTTCGGATACCCAAGAAATGAAATGACAAAAATGCCGAATAAAACGAACATTCAATATCTCGACGAGCCAATGCCTCGGATGTAGCTGCAAATCACTGAGTTCAACGTACTCAACTGACTCAATCTTGTTTCTATCATAGACATAAAAATGAAAATTGATGGGAAACATACCTAATAGAAAGCCACAAGGAAGCAGAGAAATCACAAAGCTTGTAATTGATCAGGCTTCCTTGCTGCAATAATTAGGATGCCAAAAATACAAAATAATTTGACTAAGGCTTGCCTTAATATAGACGTCTTAAGATATCTGTCATCCGTCTGCCAAAAGGTTCTCCTAAAGCCTATACTAACTAGTGAGGGTGTGTCGGCTGTAATAAATAAGTACGCACAATCTTCTGGGAGCAGACAGATATAGAAGTGCCTGCTTTACAGAATTTAGTTTAAAAGACCCCGAAAGCCATTTACTGAAAATGCGCTCTTCATTGGCAGCTACTTTTAGCGTTAACCTCATCGTACAAATCATTGTAACATCAGCCGTCAATAATACCAACTCCTTATCTGCAAAGATGAACAATAATCGCAGGGTCAGGTATTGTACTCGGTTTAATGTGGTAAAAGCTATGAGGAACTTGGAAGCGAAGCTGGAGAACCTCATTACACAGTGCTTGGAAACGAACATCAAGCTAGAAAATCTTACTACACAGAACTTGGATAAGAACGTCAAGATAGAAGAGCTTACTACACAGAACTTGCAAACGAACTCGAAGCTGGAAAACCTCACTACACAGAACTTGGAAACGAACATCAAGCTGGAAAATCTTACCACACAGAACTTGAAAACGAACATCAAGCTGGAAAATCTTACCACACAGAACTTGGATATGAACTTCAAGCTGGAAAACCTCAGTACACAGAACTTGGAAACGAACATCAAGCTGGAAAATCTTACCACACAGATCTTGGAAACGAACTTCAAGCTAGAAAGGATCAGTACACAGAACTTGGAAACGAACTTCAAGCTAGAAAACCTTACTACCCAGAACTTGGAAATGAACTCCAAGCTGGAAAACCTCACTACACACAACTTGGAAATGAATTTCAAGCTGGAAATGCTGAGTACACAGAACTTGGAAATGAACTTCAAGCTGGAAAATCTCAGTACACAGGTCAACAAGGCCATAAGAAACTTGGAAACGAAGGTGGAAAACCTTGAACAGAGAGCAATTAAACAGAACTTAGAAACGAACTTGAAGCTGGAAAAGCTCATTACGCTTATCAACAAGACGTCCACTCCACAACCGACAACTCCAGGTATAAACTGTGTTAGACTTTTGTTTTAGAGTGAGTTGAAATAAAGTCTATGCAACCATGTAGTGCTTTTCCCATTTGTCTCTAGCCAGAACCAGTCTATTTTCTTTACAGCTGCTGTTCCAGCGTCTTCTTGTAAGGAACAATACGAAAAACACAAGTAAGTTGAATTGATATGGTGTTGAACTGTACAATCGTACAGTTTATCACGATATCATACACGATTTCACACGCGAGTAATTGGTTGTATCCCAGGCTACAATGATGGTTCAACTGAGGATATTTCCATATAATGACTCTTTATGAGGAATAAATTCCGAGAGAGAAGGTTTGTGTTCCGTCAATGATTACAGTAAATTTGTTTTAGCGGAAAGATTTTATTGCAAACAAATTACAGCTACATGTTGCCTTTCGGAAATCTTTAGTTATTGCCGCAGGAAGCCAAAGAACAGCGGTCGCTAAGAGTTTGTGGAGGAATACAGAATGCTTTTAAAAACATTTTACCAAGAAGATCGATTATGGTTCCAACCAATCAATGGAACTGAAATGTTCCTAAAACCAATAGCTCCGTTATTTTTTCAGCTGACTTGTTTTGCCAAATTCCTTAGTTTATTGTGAAAGATTCACTGACAAGAAAGTTGCAGCTGCAACAATACAGGAGATATTGTTCCGTAAACTGTTACCTCCGCTTCAGTATATCAATTAGGATTTCATTTTGTGAGACACTAGAACATTGCAGAAAAGTAGCAAGACGTTGTGGTGCATTCCTGGAAACTGTTTTCTTTTTGTTGTGTGCGTAAACTAAACTTTCCAGAGAACAAAAAAGATTATACAGTCCGGCATTGATATAGCGCACATTGTCCAAAGAAAAGTGTTCCATTATATAGGTTTTTCGTTGTCAGTTAAATGCACAACATAGTTCAATTAATGTTGCTGGAGAAAAGAAGTGTTCCCAGAAGTTGGTTATGTTATGTTCGACGCAAAAACGAGCTATAATTATTGTACTTGACTTTGTGAAAACGGGCTCCTTGAACATCCATGAGAGCGTTCGTTGTGATTTAGGACATTTCGGTTCCTGTATAACCACTGTGTCAGTTGTGTTGGCAATTCAGTATCTAAGCAATCCGTATTGTTACGTTCGGCACGTCACTTTGGGACTGAGGGGGTGGGGGGGGGGAGAAGTGGGTAGCGCCGCCGGGGTGGAGTGGATTGTCTTTTACGACCCGAGAACACGGCTGTGAAAAGTCATGTCTGGCGAACGAAAACGTCCGAAGCATCTTTCTTTCCGACAAAACATGGGCTTTTTTTGTTCATTTTTCTCGAGAAAGCGGATCTTAAGGTACTCGCGAGCTGTTCGGAGCTAGACCAGTCCCAGCCGAAAGTCTGCCCGATAAGGCTTTGGCCTTTCAACAAGGTACAAAAACTTGTGACACAGAGTTCGTGAGTGGTCATGCGTGCGCGCGAGAAACGCCCCTTTAGCAACCAGGGTAATCTGCAACCAACAGCTCTTATTTTTCAATTGGCTCGGTTTTCTTTGTTCTAACCGGTCGTGTGAGCCAAGATATTGAGAAACCTGGCGGCAGTTAGAAGTAGCACCCAGATTTTTATCCAGTAAATTCTCCACTGTCTTGTAATCTTCGCTTACTTTAAATTTAATTTTTACCTCGGAGTAATCTTAATCTAACTTGCGGAAAGCTGTGTGGCTGGAGTAATATCTACAATATGTCACTTTATCTTAACGGGGACAATGTTATTTGGAGATGAAGCCAAACAGATTGACTTGCCTTTCTTCGTTAACAAGATTCGATTGTCTTCTCTCAACAGTTCGTCAAAAAGTCAAGTGTACACGATGAAGTTTGGTTCACAAAAGATTCCTGTTTATTGTCACATGGGAAACTTTGGGTGCGGAGATGGAGGATGGACGCTGGCTATGAAGATTGACGGCACAAAGGTAGGCATCTTTCAGTTTATTACTCTCTTGTGCTCATATATAATAACCGCTTTGAAAGAATTTTTCTTAACAAGGAACGGACGTTAAATTTTCCGTTTCGAATTTCAGAGAACTTTTCACTACAATTCTCTTCAATGGAGCAACAGGAATACATTTAATCTCGCAGGAGGGAAAACTGGCTTCGATACACAAGAAACCAAGTTGCCAACGTACTGGAACACACCGTTCTCCAAAATCTGCCTTGGGATGAAAATCGGCCATCAGATAAAATTTGTTGTGATAAGCAAAAACGCAAACTCTTTATATTCCCTGATCGCAGACGGGCAATACCGCGCCACCTCACTGGGTCGCAACACGTGGAAGACGCTGATTGGCTCCCAAGCCTCGCTGCAGCGCTATTGTAACAAGGAGGGGTTCAACACTGTGAGTATCCCAAATACTTTCTCCAAAGCGAGAATCGGTATCCTTGGTAACAATGAATACGAATGCTCATCCTGTGACTCCAGAATCGGGTTTGGTACTGGAGGGTACACTGATGATTCCAACACGTGTGGGAACGAGGCTACAACGGGAGCAGACAATGGAAACAAACACATCAAGGCCATGGGGTACATCTTAGTTCAGTAATAGAAAACTGAACTTTCCCTATGCACTTGATGGTGATCCAAGTTAAGGATAAAATCTCTCTTTTTCTTTTCACTAAAGTTACAAATAAAGATGTATGTTTAGTCAGTAGTTCTATTTCTGACTTCCCCCTTCCCTACCCTTCTAGGGCCTGGAAACAGGCGGAAGAAGATAACATTCTGTCTATCTCACAGGCGCATGCGCAGACAGTGACGGTTAAAACAGTTCATAAGGACTTTCTGCTGCACTATTATGTCTCTGGCATAAGCATGCACATGAAACTAACTATAATACAATACATTAACTTTTATTCATACATGATGAAGTTTAAAGCGGTGAAGCTTGTGGGTTAGTGCTACATCACAAAAAACCTAATGATACTAAAATTAAATGCCTATTTATCCTATATTCAGTTCTTTGAATCAATTTTATTCTCATCTGTAAACCACAATATTGGCCAGATAAGGTTTTAGTTGGATTTTATCTTGCCTCTTAAGTGTATTGATGAATTTAAAAAAAAAAGCCTTTTACTAAACATTTCAGTTTATTGTCAGTTCCAATGTGACTGGCACTTGAATGAATTGAGAGGAGTTTACATGTAACAGTTTGCACTTCAGCAATTGATGGTGATGTGGACGAAAAGCTTTGTTACGAGACTGAACACGTGCCTTTTTTCCCCTTGGAGTTTGCAATAATCTCAAAATATGACTTACCACTTCAAAGTAGGTCATGCACGCCATGCGATCCTATGTTTTTCTCATGCGCCACCGGGATCCAGAAAGCCATTTAAATTACTAAAACTATTTGTTTATACTCAAAGAGTTCGGTGTGTAAGATGAACGGAAGGCTTGTTTACGTTCACTTGCCTTTGCTGTTGACTAATACCCCTTTTATGTTGGAATGTTCTATAGTCAGGCAAGTCCCGCTTTCCTTGTTTGACTTTGTTTCACGAATTTGAGGTTTTGGGTACTACCAGTTGTCCATCTGGGGTTTATGTTGCTCAGACATTTCCTTGATTTTGGTCGTTATAGAGTAGGTCTTGTTAGTTACTAGGACACTGGGGGGGGGGGGGGGGGGGGTAATAAAGACCATGCTCAGCAACGCTAGGCTCCACAAAACCCTTCAGTGCCCGATCTCGTTCTCAGAGGCCGCATTCCTTTTGGTCACCCCCACCCCATCCCCTCCAAGTTCTCTCCCCACTTGTTATGCCGATTGCTTGGCAGTGTGTCGATGAGTCAAAGTACTCGACTAACTCACAGAAATGCAAATTAAAAATTAAAAATAGAAAATTCACAGGAACAAATATCAGTCTTCCTTGTTGCAATAGTGAGGATATTAACTGTGGCTAAAGATAGTCGGCTAAAGATGTAGGCCTGCTAAGAACACATTAAGTCCGACATGCGTCTGCAAAGTCTGCACTAACGGGTGAAGGTATGCCTGTGATAAATGAGGGAGAACTATCTTTTGCCATTGGAAGAAGTCATATAGGAGTCCCTACAGAATTAAATTAAGAACTTAAAAGTCATTTACTGGAAAAATGCGCTCTTTATTGGCAGCTACTTTAAGCGTTAATTTCATCATACAAATCGTTGTAACATCAGCCATCAATAATACTAACTTCTCATCGGTAAACATGAGCAATTATCGCGTCAAAGTTTGCAATGTGATTGAGGTATCACAGGTCAACACGGCCATAAAGGACTTGGAAACGAAGCTGGAAAACCTCATTACACAGAACTTGGAAACGAACCTCAAGCTGGAAAACCTCAGTACACAGGTCAACAAGACCATAAAGAATTTGGAAACGAAGCTGGAAAACCTTGAACAGAGAACCATTCACCAAAACTTAGAAATGAACTTGAAGCTGGAAAAGCTCATAGCACTGATCAACAAGACGTCCTCTCAACAGCCAATACCGCCAGGTATGAACCGAGTTAAACTTTTGTTTTGGAGTGAAACCAGTGCTTTTGTTATTTGCCTCTAACCAGAATGAGTCTATTTTCTTTACAGCTGCTGTTCCTGCCTCTTCCTGTAAGGAACAATACGAGAAACATAGGTAAGTTGATACGATGATTACAACCTTAAATATACCAGATGAAACAAAAACATTACTGACATTATCCCATATCTACGCCTTTCTTAGGATTTAAAGACATAAGCTGACTTTTATGGTGCAACTTGATCTTTTAATAACCTCTAAATTTCGAACTTAACTGAATAATCTCTGCCATAGACTGTTTTGGAAAGAGAGATTTTGTTCCAAACACGTTACAGCCTTATATTGGCTTTCCGAAATTTTTAGTTGGGTTATTTTAATACACCGGAAACCCAATGAAAATATTCCTTACATACCTTCTCGGTGGCCCTTAAGTCGACTAGAAGTTTCGGGAGTCACTCAGTGATAAGCAGTCACTAGGATTTTACGAGGTGATCCGGAATGCTGTCAGAATGAACGCAATATGACCGATTTTCTTTCACAGCCTATCAATAGGGTTGAAAATTTCTTGTGAAATCAATGCCTTAAGTAAGTTTTTCACAAATTTAAACCAGTTCTGAGAGTTTCCCTGATTAGAAAGTTGCAGCTACAACAATATCGGGGAGTGAGATATTGATCCCTTGAAGTAACAAAAACACTATATCTAGATCTGGAATTTTTGATTTTTGTGTTGTGTGCCATAGCCATGAGCCATACGGAAACACGGGATGGGGCGGAGGGGAGGGGTATGGGATGGCGCGGGGGTCGAGTGGTGTGTTACGCACGAGGCGAGATCACTCCCAGGGACTAACGAAGCATCGGCTTCTTCTCAAGAGAGCGGATCTGAAAGCAATAGCTCTCGTTTTTCATTTGACTCAGTTTTCTAGCCTGCTTTTGGGTGAAATATCACATCCAGCCACCCTGCTGGAAATTACAATTACTACTCACTTTTTTTGTCCAAGCAAGTCTCCATTGTTTTATGGGCTTCGTACCGACGTTTTCAGCATTAGAGTGGTAACTTGTGGATAGATTTATGGCTGCTTGATGTTGAATGAAAAACTGCGTGGAGTAATACCTGCACTATGTCGCTGGATCTTCATGAGAAACTGTAATTTAGTGACGAAGCGCGAATACACTAACTAGACCCGATTCTCTTTCGTCAGCAGAGCCTCAAAGAGTCAAGTGTATGAGCTGATATTTGGTTCGCAAAAGATTCCTGTTTACTGTCACATGGGAAACTTTGGATGTGGAGATGGAGGGTGGACGCCAGCCATGAAGATTGACGGCACAAAGGTACGCATCTGTTCAGCTTATCGCACTCTCTCAACAAGGAATGAAGGTTAAATTTTTTGGTTTGAATTTCAGACAACTTTTCACTATGATTCTCACCAGTGGAGGAACAGAAGTGCATTCAACCTTGCAGGAGGGAAGACTGGGTTCGACGCACAAGAAACCAAGCTACCGACCTACTGGAACACACCGTTCTCCAAAATCTGCCTCGGAATGAAAATCGGCCATGATATCAAGTTTGTTGTGATCAACCGGAACGCCAACTCTTTGTACTCACTGATCGCTGACGGGCAATACCGCGCCACTTCACTGGGTCGTAACACGTGGAAGGCGCTGATTGGTTCTCAGGCCTCTTTGCAGCCTAACTGTAACAAGGAAGGGTTCAACGTTGTGACCAGCAATGTCTACTCCAAAGCACGAATAGGTATCCTTGGTAACGATCAAAATGGCTGCTCGACTTGTGAATCCAGAATCGGGTTTGGTACGGGAGGATATCCAGATTACTTCAGCACGTGTGGCAACGAGGCTACAACCGGAGCAGATAATGGAAACAAACACATCAAAGCCATGGGATATATCTTAGTTCAGTAGTATAAAGCTAAACTTTGCATGTGCATCAGACTGATTTTCAAATAAAGGATAAAAGCCTTCCTTCTATTTAAGTTACAAAATACGTCTACTATGTCGATCAATATTTATACCTAATCGTACCTTTTTGGTACGCTTCGGCGGCATATCGGGCGAGTTTGGTCGAGCCATGGTTCGTATTTTGGCGAGACGCAGTCGAGCCAAAATACCCATGGTGAGACCAAACGAGCTTGATATACTGCTGAAGCGTACCAAAAAAGGTGCGATTAGGTATTTACCGTACCCAAATTCGTCCTAAAACCCGGCGTTTTTTTTTTTTTAGTTACCGTGATCAGTCAGGCGTTGTAGAGCGACACGTATTTACACTTTTCTGGTCGTCAATACTCTTCTCCAACTCCTCACCTGCCATTTTATTTAATTCTTTTGTTTGGAGTTTCATTTTCTGAAACTTGGAAGTCCAAGTTAAGAAAGAAATTTGGAAAATCCGGCTCCGTTTTGAAACCAAAAACGTTTCAGCGCTGTCCGCAAAGTTCACACGAGCGCCCGCCAGTGTAGCCGCTTCCAATTTTGGCGCGAAATTGTATTTAATTCCCTTCTCTTACCTTTAAACAAATTACTTTCTCGTTTAACAAATGTAATAGTTTTACGTTTCGTTGTATTTCCGTTGTAATTTTCACCTCTAAAGTCTGCAAAAGAAATGCGAGTTTCACAAACTGTCCATGATATCGCAGGATATCAGGTCAGTGACTTGATATCGTAGAAAATCATGACAGTAAACAAGGCTTCTGATTGGCTAATTCACAATTTGGGTACGGTAAGTCAATATATCAATACTATATCGTTCTCTCAATGGACCCACCCCCTACTAAACCCTACTAGGACGTGGACACCATCCCCCGATTAGCAGTTAATCCACGATTAATTCCTTATCTCTAGGATAACTAATCCAGGGATAAAAAGGCGTTCCTGAAAGCAGAGTTAATCCTCATTTAACTATCCCTCGGTTAAACTCATACCAAACCGGTTAAACAAGTTACCAGCATTTAAAAGCACGGGAAAACGACAGAGCGGGAGAAAAAAGTCGACTCCGATACTCGTTTTACCGATTGATACCTGTTGTAGTCTATTGTCGATATTTGACCGCGGTACGATTTGCCGTTTTTCTGGTTGTGAAGAAACAAAACTTCAAACCTTTCGTCGAAGAAAACCAAAGTGGAAATCACGGTTCAGTGCAAAGTGATGCTGATTCGAGGTGAAATGTGAGCTATATCTGCAAATCGGTGAGTTCACCACCTCTTGATTCTTTCAGTCATCGAAACTATTTTGAGCTTTACAAAGCAAGACTTGCCTCTCGGAAAAATGTTAACAATAAAGTACTGATTTGTGCCCAATAATTGTCTTTGATATTTGTAGCCTATCTGTTTTGTTACGTTTGCCTGGTACAGAAATTTGACATTTTGTTTTTGTTTTAAATAAGTGAAAAACCTCTGTTTCAACTGTCTGCATTGTTTGAGAACGACAACAACTTCGCTTTAATCACTATTATTATTATTATTATTATTATTATTATTATTATTATTATTATTATTATTATTATTTACCGGTAACGCCCATCCTTCGAAGCCGAAGATTGATGGCGTGGGGTCAGCTAAATATTATGAAAAAAATATAAAGTACATATCTAGTTTACAGAACTGGATTGAACGAGGAAACAGACTGTTTAAATTTAGTTAAATTAGTGTTCTCAACTGAAGAAAGACTGAGGCAAACTGTTCCACTGGGTGATTGTTCTAGGGTAGAATGAAAGACGGAGAGAGGAGGTACTAGTAGATAAAGGAATAAAGCTGTAGCTGTGTGAGTGCCAGGATCTTCGAGTTGGATGTCTGAGGTACTTTCTGGCGTCAACTGGTATGAGTCCGTTGTAGATCTTGAAAAGGAGTGCAAGCCGCGAGTCAACTCTCCTCTGCTCCAGTGTTCTCCAGCCCAGATTTTCTAGCAATTAATCGTCAACATTTTTGTGTTATATTTACGTTATTTCAATAAAACATCTACTTCTGCTTTCTCAGAATTGCATAAATATTTCGTTTCATTCAATAATTCTTCTGTAGAAACCCAAACCCGGCAAAATGTTCCGTGAAAAGTTGATTATTCGCGCTATCGCTTGCGATGAAAGATGGCTTCGAAATTCATGGTTCAGTCAGTTTCGTTTTATCATAAGCTCACTAGTAGGATCGGTTCATAAATTCTGCTTTGTGAAGATCCTATTTACTGAAGCCACATTTCCAGAGTTACCGTTTAATAGAATTTTATAGAGCTATTGGTGGAATTGTTTTTAAAAATAATGTTTTAAAATATATGGCTAAAATCGAAAACTCGACTACTCGATTTGCGTGTTTGTGGTCCTTTTTGCTCCATCACATTTCGCTGCAGGTTTTTACGCCCAAAACTCAGCTGATTACCGTTCGAATTTGTGCAGACAACAAAATTATTTGTTATTTAAGTTGCTAAGAGTAATTTATCTAGCATAAATTGCGTCCTTTCTTTTTCCTTACTCAACTAAGCTAACAATATCGCAAATTTTAAGTCCGCCATTTTGTTTGTTTGTTTGTTGTCCCCGATTAGTGCATGAGTAAATCGACCTCGCTAGGTGGTTTAAATTTAACGCCTCGTTTATCACTTGGTTAGTGTTAATCGTGCTTTTAGGAACAGAATCTAACCGAAGGATAAATTTTAATCCTGGATTAGCGAGATTTAACCCTCGATTAGCGCTAATCGGCTTTCCAGGACTGAACCGGGGCCAGAAATAAGAAAAAGTCATGAATACGTAAAAACAGGCGCATGCTCAGAGTGTACGGTTGTACTAATGAAAACGGACGTTCAATAAACCGGTTTCATCAGGCACTTAGACTACGATCAGTCTCTTCTTCCATTCAAGAATACATTCGAACGCGCCCGAAAGTCCGCTTTCGCGTGGAAACGTGAGGAGCATGTGGGGAACTGAAAGGCCCTCCTTATAGCCCAGCACACGCGCGTCAAGTTTGAAAGGCCCTCCTTATAGCTCAGCACACGCGTGTCAAGTTTGAAAGGCATTCCTTATAGCCCAGCACACGCGCGTCAAGTTTTCACGCGTTCACCGAATTTCGCGCGTGTTCGGATGTTCAGTTTCTCCTGCCTATCCCCTGGGAAGGAGAGACTGTTCAGAGCTGGCCTTGAATGTTATTGCTTTAAAGGAAACACCAAAACATAAAAGAAACAATATGTCCTACCCTCGCCCATAGTTTTACTTGAGTACGTTTTTGTTTACAAAACTAGGCAACTCTTTGCTGTTTCTTTGCAATTTAGTCGATGTATATTAGGCCATTTTTAAAATTCTTTAAACGTTCGGTACGTTTCTATGGGAGTCAACTGAACCCAAACCATGATCATTGTAAAAGCTTGCTGTTTCTTAAACCATGCTTGGCGATTATACATTTGATGCCCTTCGGGCTTCTCAGTTTTCTTGAGGAACAGAAGTCCTAAAAAAACGATTTCCATAGAATCCTGCACTGCCCTGTTGACATTGCTGCAGCGCTTGCTGGTTTATAATTCTTCCAAATCTGAAATGAGACCTCCCATATTTGATAATTGGGGTTGAGAATAGTTAGCTGTTAAATTCTTTACAGAGACCCTAGGATACGTTCGTGTGTCGCTTTTGTATACTTGAAACACCTGATTTACTTTAGTGCAACGGCAGATACATTGGGGAAACAGCGTAAGAAAGGCAATAAAAAAATTTATTCAAAATTGCAAGACTTTAATACATAACATTAAGAGGGTAAATCTTGGCTGTATCAAACTCCGCTCACTTTCAGTTGCTAATTTTTGTCTTATTTCAACGTCCCTTGTCAGTAAGTGGCAAAAGAAACAGTTTGTGTAGAAACTGTGGTGCTACGTTGGTGGAGGAGTCAGACACTCTTTATTTTGAAACTGAGTTGATATCAGGGGAATTGGCCCCCATTACAAAAAGAAGCACCAACTGGCGTTTCGAGTGTCAGCTTTTCATCAGAGCGAATCGTCCTCGTTTCAGCCCTTCGTCGATTCGCTCTCACGTATCCCACTTGGCATGCCACGTGGTGCTGAGATCACCTTGATCCCGTTTCCCGACAAAGATTTCGTTACTTTCCCACATCCCGCCCAATAAGATGGGGGTGGGGCAGGGGAGTTGCAATCTCCTACTTCCCTTACACTTTAATCCCGGTTCCCACCCAATTTGTGTTGGATCCCGCCTCTTTTCACATTTTCGATTGCGAAATATTGTACAATGTTGGGTACTTTCCCTTATTTCTTCCGCTTCCCGCCCCCTCTACTCCCGCCTCCGTACACCTTCAGCCCCCTTTTCTTCCGGTCTCCCAAACCTCTGTTCCGCTCCACAAGATATAGCTGTTCACCACAGTTCATAGCATCTACTGGTTCCAGCCCCGTATCATTGTTTCACTATTTTCACCATTTTCATTTCGCATGATCAAAATTAGTTAATAACTTTATTACGTGTGTCAAAATACTTAAGCATAAATGTTAATTGAAGACACAAACATAGGACAGAAAATAACACAGTAAGTAATTTTACACATCATACATCCTTCTTCGATTAACCTTTTAAGCCCTTTTTCAAACATTAAAGTGATGAGGACAAAGAAAGTGGTCACCAAGGATCAGATGCCTTGATATTTAGACAAATCAATATTCTCCTTACTAGTTCCATAAGAAATGTATGAATAACAGTAAGGAGAATATACATTTTTACGTCAGTGCTTTAAAGGTTAAAAGCAGCATCCCAGCAGCATCCCGCAAAGCCTTGTCTAGGGTGGACACCAATATATGGTTAAGAAAGTGTAATTGTTCACTCGTGTGCGATTCCACTGAAACTAATGGATGGAGAGCTTCGAGTTTAAATTGTTACCTCTAGTGCTAAATTTTACATGATGATTAGATGCCTGGGGGTGGGGGGGGGGGGGAGCGGCGGTGCTCGGAAAAATTTTGGTGGGGGTGTGCCAGAACACCAGAACACTTTCAGGCCCTTTTTGCAACCCTGTTCTAGACTAGATGCCAAAAATCCCTACCCTATCTATCTACCAGAAATGTAGCCACACAGTGCTTTTAATGGAAAACCATCTCTCGATCAACAAAGTTGTCACGATTTCATTTAGATTTTACATTTTCGAGTTTTTCAAACCCATTTTGGACTAAATTTTTCACATCACCTATTTGTTTCCCGATAACAGTTATGTCCTGTTTTAGACCAAAACTCCCTGATTTCTATACCTTATCCCAGTCCAAACTGTTTGAAAACCATAGCCTTCACAGCGGCACATACCTATATAGGTTAGGGAAGGTACGTTTTTTCTTGGGGGGGGGGGAGGGCTGGGGCCTCAGAGGGGAGGGTCATCAGTGAAAGTGAGCACCAAAAGGGGAGGGCCATACCTCATGTGAGCTATTCAAGGGAGGGTCACACATTTTTTCCAGAATTTTTTAATGAGAATTTTTGTGATGTTGCTTTCCATTTTTCTCACAGATTAAGTTTTTCTTTTCACCTACTTTGATTTAATTTGGTGTTTTATTATAGGTACTAGGTTACATTCTTACATGTATATTATGCCATGGCACATAGTTTTTCTCGGAGGACTCGTGTCCTTTTCCGTCCCTATCGAGAAGTACTTGACTCAGGTATCGTTTCTTCAGCTTCTTGCTGTTGGCTATCCGCTGCCTGATCTCCTGAGTCGTTTAGTTCTGAAGAGTTACTAGTAGATCCAACAATGCGCTCTACCCTGTCGGAAATGTCGGAAATATTTCAGTTTGTTTTTGAGAGGCAGATTTCGCATGCTAAACAACTAAACCTTTCTGTTAAAATAACCAACAGCAATGCCGGCTAGTCGGAGAAAGAAGCGTGTGTATTTTCCCTTACTGAGATATTTTATGTTCAAAGCTTTTATAATACTCAAATACTTCCATGTTCAAACTTCAGCTATAAAACGTAAATATCCCACACTGATTGTTCGCATTTTCCTTGTTTCAGCACGCACACATTCAATATCGAGATATATTCATATTTAAACACTTTGCGTTCACAAGTGAAACGTTCTGAGGTTTCTACAGCATGGAACATACCATGTTGTAGTGAGGGGAGGGTCGCGCTTTTGTCAGTCACCTTAAGGTGGGGGGTCAGGAGTTTTTTTATTAAAACGCAAGGGAGGGCCAACACTTTTTTGGGAAAAAAATACCAAAATTCCCCAGCCCTCCCCCCCCAAGAAAAAACGTACCTTCCCTTACCGCATATATGGTAGTGCCCCCACCACCCGGGAATAGATGGTACGAGTTGCCAGCTTTAAAACTGAACGCAAGCGAGGCAATCACCGCGAAGACGTTAACTCGTACAGATCTCAGCTAGTTAGGAGTTCACACTGTGTAGGATGGTGCTTATAAATTCTCAGGTGCTCTGGAAATTTAATTTTTCTTTTTTTAACCATAGAAAACGTTTCACTACAAGTCCCATTTCTGGAACGACAGAAACGCATACAACCTTGGAGGAGGAAAAACTGGTTTCGATACACAAGAGACCAAGTTACCGACCTACTGGAACACACCTTTCTCCAAGATCTGCCTCGCAATGAGGCTCGGCCGTCAGGTAAAATTCGTTGTCATGTACAAGCACGCAACTCGTTGCACTCATTGATCGCCGACGGGAAATATTGCGCTACTTCACTGGGTTGTAACACGTGGAAAACGCTGATTGATTCCCAAGCTTCTCTGCAGACTGGCTGCAACAAGCAAGGGTTTAACACTGTGTGATAATGTTCATTCCAGAGCAAGAGTTGGTTTCCTTGGTAACAATGGCGACTGCTCATCCTGTGACTCCAGAATCGGGTTTGGTACTGGTGGACTCCACGATGACTCCAACACGTGTGGAAACGAGGCTACATGTTCCCCTGATAATGGAAACAAGCACATCAAGACCATGGGGTACATCTTGGTTCAGTAAAACGAAACTGTACTTTTCTTGAACGCTAAGATGTTTTGCTTTTTGCGATAGCTGTAAAAAAAACTTTGCAGGATGTTGGCAAGTTGCTTTGATGAAGCTTGCTTCCAGAATAGCACAAGGTAACCTAAACTGGGGACAGTTTTCTTTTGCCAACGGTGCTCATGATGAATGATCTGATCAATAAAGTTGAGTTTAACATCCTTACTGCTATTTTAAATCAACATTCATTTTATGGCGCAATAATCTGAGACCCGAAGGCAGGTACTGCTAGATCTTCAAGTCCAGTCAAGTCAACTTTATTTAGGCAGGGTAGCCCTATCAGCCATTGGCTGGTATCAAAAGGGGCCCTGCGTAAATTATGACTACACGATAAAAATTTAAAAAGTAAAAATTACTTTAAACTTATGTACAAGGATTTTAAAAAGTGAATAAAAGGGAAATTACGTTTCTTACTAACGCTAAACTTATTCAATCACGGCAACTCCGGCCCATTCACTTGAGCATGTATTCATTTACAAATTCTTGCTGTGTTACAAATCAAAATGAGAGGGTCACAAGAACACGAGAATAGAAAACTTGATATTTATTACGAAAGCACTGAATCCAAATGACTACAAAAGGAAAATTCGACAAGGTGCATTCATCAAAAGCAGTTGTAAGTAACTTCAATGAAAAAATTCTGAAATACTCATGAAGACAATTATTGCACTACAAAACCATGCTGGCATTTTTAGATTGCATGAATCATCAGAGATAATAAAGGCAAAGAATCCGAAACCAAAGTAAAACATAGCTTTAAGGTGACCAAACAATTGTTACCTTGAAGTGAATACTAAAATCAAGCCAAAGTTTGTAATTTTTAAGTTTCTTAATCAAGAAGTACATGGTCTGTACTCCATGAACTAAAAGCCTTCCAAGCATGGCACCAAGAAAAACAGGTTTTTCACTGAATCCAAAACCCACCAGAATGACCCAAAAATGAAACAAAGAGGGCATGATTTCAGGAAGGACTGGGGAGACACAAAGAACCCCCTGAGGGGAGAGGGAGGGAGGCAGGTTTAGACCAAACTGTTTAGTGCCTGATAAGGACCCTTTCAGAGTTTTCTTCAACTAATAGTGATGGACTATTAATAGTCATCTCACAGGGAGCCCTCACATCATATTAGAACCTTGAGCCTCTGCAGAGAAGAGAGGAATCTGATTGCTTTGTAAAGTGGCCATTTTGATTATTTTGTACTTGCATGAGGTCTGAAACTCATGCTGCCATTTTAAGTTGGAGGTCTGGAACTGAGGAAAGCCTTCAGAAACCATTTTGAACTCTAGTAAAATGACATTCTGGTTTCAGTCTACTCGATTAGTAGTGCACCTGTGCATGGCTAGAATGTTGAGACTATAAAAAAGTTATTTGATTTGATTTTTGTTGTTATATTCTTCTTGGAATGTGATTGGAAGCTCTAAAGAATTTCTGGAATTTAAACCTTGTGGTTTCTCTATCCCAGACCTTGCACAATCTGACTGGAAAAAAAAATATTCAAAATAGTTGCCGCTTCATGAAGATACCGAACAGTAGTTTCATGCAAGGGCTCCCTGTGATCACTGAAGTTAGGATAGACTAAAAGCAGTCGTTTTTGCGCAGGGATCTTCTTGCCACCCTACTCCCTCCTTGTTTACGCCTGCCATGCAGGCTAGGAAAGAGACATAAAGTGGTTAGCTTTCTCACCAATTTTTCAAAAGCACTCTTAATAAAAGGAAAGCCAAAGGAGCAAACTGGTTCCCAAAGACATGCTTCCTTCTCCCATAATTGAAGGGCCTGGTGGAAAAAGGGCGTAAGTGATGATTGCAGGTTGAAAATCTTAATTGCTGCTATTTAGCTGAACATTGGCACACAGGCTGGTTTTCCTGTAAGGAATGTTGTGCAGTTATTTCTTGACCTGAGAGCTTCAGTTTAAAGAATTAGCATATTACTTTTGCTTAAAACTGAGACAAAGAAAACAACAGGACCGCGGATTCTAGGTTGAATTCCTTTGTTTTAGTTCAGGCAGAGAACAAAAGAAATCATTCACGCATCACTTGAGCGAGTTCAGGTCAACAAAACTTTTCACGCAAAAGTAATACACTAATTCTTCAAATTTTGGATCTCAGGTCAAGAAATAAGTGTGCAACAGTGTTCCTCACATGAAAACCAGCCTACGTGCCAATGTTCAGCTAAATAGGAGCAATTTCCATTTTAACTTCAAATCATCACTTATGCTCTTTTTCCACCGGGCCCTTCAATTAGTCTCCAAAAGCTATTCTATGGTAAGTAAAAAGGTGCCATGAAATATGTTTTCTATATGACAAAGGCATCCCACGGATAGCTTTAGTGTGCAGTCTATGTGCTACACTGATGGCTTCTCGTACGCTTGCAATCAGAGTTGAAATGTAGACTCATTTAAATAGGTATATAACAACATTTGTAAGACTGAAATGGCAGTAGATGGTAGCAGCAGTGTTTTTGATGTTGTTCCATCTAAGAGGTAACAAAATGGTACGTTAAAATGACAAAAAAGTACGATTCCATTCTTGCATAATGTACAGAGAGTTTATTTCCCAGGAGCTCCCATCGGATTTCTCAGCACCAGGATCACAGAATCCCCCCGAAGAAACATCTTTGCTATATATCTGTCCTTGTTAACTGGCTTGGCCTTCTTCCCTTTTCCAGACTTTGGTGTTTCAGTCCACATTTCTTTCACGTTTTCTAAAACCATGTTACAGTGCCTATCAAAAGCTTTCACCCTGGCGAGTAACTTCTTGTTGTTTCGACAGTTGATGAGAACTTGAGTGTTGTTCTTCACCGACTGCGTTAAGACGGATAAAGGACCTGTGTTGAACTCTTCTTGCTCCCTTTGAGTGAGCTCCTCTGGTGTCATTTCGCTCTTAGGTTTGGTCATTCTGCGGAGAAAAAGACCACATTAAAAATGTGACAGAAAAAACTATTCCAAACAAACAGTAGAATGACAACTGAACTTTGACTCGAGATTTTGCAGCATCGACGGGACAAGTTGCACACACAATCGAGAAAAAAAATCTAGTAGTATCAAATAAAAGAAACTGAGGTTATCCTTACAAGGATGCCATTTCCTTCTGTTGATGTTTGAATGATTACAAAGTCTACTCTTTCAAAAGCGAAGGAAACGTTTTGGAGCGTTCGTGCCTCAAGAATCGCTGGCGCATCTTACTTATAACGCATGCGCTTTAGCTTTTGCTTGGTAACCGTTCCTTCAGCGTTTTCCCCACGTTTATCTAGCGAAAACTCGAAAACTGCGACTGAAGAAGCTGTTTTCGCCTTTTTATATTCTTAAGTTCTTCATAGACGAAGTTGGAAGTGTTCTGTGATACTAGAGCTATTGAACGATGTCTCTCGCAGACGAACTCTTGGCGGATTTGGAGGAAGCCGCAGAGGAAGGTGATTTGGATTTTAGAGACAACGACGATGGAATTGAAGAAGCAATGGAGACAACAGAGGGTTTAGACGGGGATTCTAAATCAGTCAGAAGTGTTGCTAAACTAAAAGACAGTAAACAGTTAACGGACGTTCTCGCTGGGATCGAAAAATTTAGTAATCAGCAACGCGATCAAGTGTTCGGACCTGTGGAAGTCGATCCGGAGTATCAGCTGATTGTTGAGGCAAACAACCTCACGGCGGAAATCGACAATGAAATCAACATCATTCACAAATATCTCCGAGATCTTTACGCGAAACGCTTCCCAGAATTGGAGTCGTTGGTTCCTAACGCACTGGACTATATTCGCACTGTTGAACTGTTAGGAAATGACCTGGAGGCTTCCAAGGTAGATTTGACAGACGTGTTGCCACCAGCTACGAAGATGGTGGTTAGCGTGACTGCTTCAACGACTCAAGGAGAGAAGCTCGAAGAAGAAGACGTAGACCGTCTCATGGAAGCTTGTAAAACTGTTAGTGACTTACTGGATGCCAAGTTTAAGATATTTGAATATGTTGAATCAAGAATGACATTTATTGCACCCAATCTATCACTCATTGTTGGAGCGTCAACTGCTGCTAAACTCATGGGCTCAGCAGGTGGACTAACAAGCTTGTCTAAAATGCCTGCCTGCAATGTCTTGCTGTTGGGATCCCAGAAGAAAACCTTGTCAGGATTTTCTACTGCCGCAATCTTGCCACATACTGGACATATTTATTTCAGCGAGTTTGTACAGGTTTGTGTGTTTAAGGTGGTTCTACATTAGGAATTGACTAAGTGATACTTTGCTACACTGATTAATCCTGATAACTGGAGAAAACAAAAGATAGTGGCTTAGGTAGGATTTGAACCCATGATCGTGGGATTACTAGCTCACTGCTCTACCATCTGGGCTACAAAGCCATGATGGGAACTCAAAAATTTGGATTTATCAACTGAGTTGATAAGGTAAATTGGCTACCACAGAGAAATTGAAACCTGACGTTTCAAGCGTTAGCCCTTCAGCAGAGCAATGGGAACATCATCTGAATGAATCCCATTGGTTTTGTTTGAGCAGCGGAATAATCCGAAGGTTGTGAGTTTGAATCCCACCTGAGCCATTAGATTCTTTTGAGTGGTCAGAATTTATCAGCGTAGCAAAATACCATTTGACTCATCTTGCCTGAGCATGATTCTGAACTAGGCATTGACTGGTGCTAATTTAACCAAAAGGAAAAAACAAAATGTTGTGGCAGCATTGCTGCAACTGTTGCAAGAAGTGCATGTGTACACATTGTAATGACTGCAGTAGCACCTGCTTATTTTTTTGAATCGTACCTGAGCCACTGAATTTTTTTCAGTGGTCAGGATTCATAAGTGTAGCAAATTACTATTACGTTTATTAGATCTTGTCTGAGGATGATTCTGAAGTAGGCATTGACTTGTGCAAACTGAAAAAAAAATAGAACTTGTGGCAGCATTGCTGCAATTGTTGCAAGCAGACTGTTGACCGTAAAATGTAAAGGATCATAACAAGAAACTTGTTAGCATGAGACCAAGGGAACATGATTTGCACTTGAAAAGCGGGAAGGTTTGTAACAAAACAAAGTCAACTCCAGCTTCCCTTCCATTCAAAGGCCAGTACTGAGCACACAACTTTAAAGTGCACCTAACCCCAAAATACTTTTTACGCTAATATAAATCTGCACCTATTTTAAAAACATTTCGCCATTATTTGCAGTTTTTGACTTTTTTATGGGCTTCAAAACTTACGACAAACTAAGCACCATTTGTCGCACGACCGAGTTAGAAGGGGCATGGGTCTATTCTTGATTTGACGTCACAAACTGCTTTGCATGCATGGTTACAAAGACTTAAGGAGATGCAAATCAGTTTGTGATGTCAAATCCAGAATAGACCCATGCCCTCACTAGCTCGGTTGTGTACCAGATGATCGCTAGATTTCGTAACTTTTACAGCCTACAAAAAGTCAAGACTGAGGGGGATTTCATAAAAAAAAGGCGTAATGCTTTTCGAACAGGTGCAAAGAGTTATTTTAGCGAAAAAAATATTTTGGGGTTAGGTGCACTTTAATACAGACTATTTTCAGAGCATTTTCAAAATATTTCCTATCTAAAATGTTTGCCTATTTTGTTTCAGAACATGCCTGCTGATCTGAGAAAGAAAGCAGCCAGAGTTGTGGCTTCAAAGTGCTCACTTGCAGCAAGGGTTGACAGCTTCCACGAGAACGCAGATGCCTCTGTGGGACAGCAGCTTCGCGAGAGCATTGAAGGCAAATTTGATAAGTGGATGGAACCTCCACCTCTGAAAGAAGCCAAAGCTCTACCAAGGCCAGATGACGCTCCTCGTAAGAAGCGAGGTGGCCGCAGGGTGCGGAAAATGAAAGAGAAATTTGCTATAACTGAGATGAGGAGGCAAGCAAACAGACTTGAGTTTGGGCAGATTGGTGAGGATGTGTACCAGACAGACTTGGGTTTCTCTGTGGGTACAATGGGCAGAAAAGAGAACACAGGCCGTGTACGAACACCAGCAGTTGACAAGAAGACCCAAGTTTCCATCTCAAAGCGTCTGCAAGTAAGTATTTTCTCAGGTTGTTTTTTGGACCACCACCTTTTCATCCATGATGCAAAGTAATGCCAGTAGTTAATGATGTCCCTGGGTCTTCTTTTGCAAGCCGAGTTGAGATCTGGTAAAATGGGATGGTTTAATGTTAACTTGTGTGGATTTCAGCTGTACAGCTGTAATATGGATGTCTCATACTGTCTAAAAAGAAAACTCAAGGCACTATATGTAAATGACAATGTAAATCACAAGTTTTAGATGCCATTTTGATTTTGTTTTTGAGACATGTGCTCTTGCTCACCTTCATGGGAGGTTAAAATCCTACTTTACAAGGTCTCATTTTTAGCTGACCAAGAGAGATCTTGGGATGAGATAAGGTGGCAAGCACATTTAGATGATCAACTTTGAGAACTTTGGTTGCTGTAATGTTCTGAAAGCAACAACCTTCATTACTGTCACTTTGCATTTTCTAACCATAGTTACAGTTGCTATCATTTCAGTTCACCTATACTGTACTATAGCATGGGTCTGAAATATACACATTGGTCTACCTACCAACAAAGCGCTAAGTTCTATTTTGAGATCATTCCTTTTTGCGAAGGGGAGTGTCACAGCTTTTGGGATTTCTAAGAAATGTTGAAGTTTTTGCAAATTTGAGGGGGGAATGACACTCTGGGAACAGCTGTTTGAGTAATGTATCCTCTTGCTGGTTACTAAGACAGACAGAATAAACATGCTTAAGATGTGAAGTGCTACAGGCTTTTCCCTTTCCAAATCTCTTGTGGAATACCTATACAATTTTGTTTGCATGATAAGAACTTGTTTATTAAATCGTTTTTCTTTATTTTAATTACAATGGATTTGCAAAGAAGTAGGTCATGGGAGCTACATGTATGACGGTTGATTTCTAGAGTGGTGCATGACTAGTTTTTCTTTCAAAATTCTACCAGTAACTTACATTAATAATTCTCGACTACCAGTAACTTTTACTAACTTTTATTGTTCAATTACTCCCTTTTGATTTTCTTCCTGACTCTGAGTAAACTTTTTCATCCTTGTAGCGGAGTCTTCAGCAGTCCCAAGTTATGGGAGGTCAGACAACAGTCCGCCGTGCTGTTTCTGGGACGGCATCCAGTGTAGCTTTCACTCCTCTCCAGGGACTTGAGATTGTCAGCCCTCAAGCCGTGGAGAAGAAAGTGGAGAATGCCAAATATTTCTCAAGTACTGCTGGCTTCCTTAAAGTCAAGAAACAGTGACATTGTTAAGAAACAGCAACCGTGTTGCTAGCTATGAGCAGTGTGCGATGCTAGTGGCATTTCTCTTTTTCTGCAAGTGTACAAACTCAAAGCAACATTCTACACATACCATACACACTCAAAGCTAATTATTTTCTCTAGAGTAAATCTTGTAACTTGTACTCTGAGAACAACACCTTAGATGCCAGAAGTTGTTGCCATTTTACTGAGTTCATTTTTTTTGGAAACCCTCTTGTTCCAGGGTTATAAGAAAAAGGAACATGCAATCAACATATTAAGAGAGCTTCATAGCTCTGTAGAGGAGTGTAAATGGTATATTGGGAAGAGGTACAACTTGTCAAATAAAGTTGTCATCACTTCTTTATTTCCTAGTAGTGAGTCCTTTTTTCATACCCTAGTTTCTTTGCAGTTTTTAAGGTGATTCCATCGAAATAGAAGGAATATTTAAAATTTTCTAAAACTTGGTCCAGTTGGTAATTATGTTTAGAACCTTTCAAAAATGCAATAAAAAATAGGGGTCACCAGGCTTGTTTTTTCACAAAATAGATAGCCATTAATAGCAACTATATACGACCCGCAAGGTGTTCCTGAGAACCCCTAGTAATCAGAAATGAGAACTATAATTGCTTTGAAAAGTCATTGCTTGTATTGAAATATTGGAGCAGTTCAACAAAACAGACAATTATCTTGTATTGCATAATATTTTAGTTGAACAGAAATCAAGATTATGAAATAAATTTAAAAAATTGCGGCGAGCGTACATACCCTGCTGCACCTAAAGACGTGTTCTTTTCGGCATTTAAATAAAAATATCTCAAAGCAGAATTTTTAACTTTTCTCAAAATCGCGATATATTGTACTAGACCGTATGCCATTTGAATGTATGTATTAAAAAATGGGGGTCACCGAGCTCGTTTAGGAGAAAACGACCATTTATTTCACTGAACAGCTCATCTTTCATCCGAAGGTGCGCGCGCTCATCACGCAAGAAATGATGCGCAGAAAGGATGCGTTATGCAATTGAAGGGAATCACCTTAAACTGAGGAAGTCTTGTCTTGATAGGCTCTTACCTTGCAGAGTTTTATTATTGTTACATCAGTTGTGCTCATGGCAAAAATACAGTATCGAGTTTTAAGTTCTATTCTTTCTTTAGTTTGCCGCGGTACTCTGTGAAACGCCACAGTTTTTGCTAAACTCTCTATGGTGAATCTACCCTCAGACTCTGGGGCCAGTTCTTCATTTACTATAGATTTAGAAAAATGGCAGACATTTGAAAAAAGGCAGTCAACTGTACTTTTAAAAGTTAGAATTTCTAATGGTTCTCGTCTCTAGTCAGATTGGTAATGTTTAAGAATGCCTTTTTTGAGCATGAAAAAAAAAAAATTAGGCAGTAAACTTGGTATGGTTTTCAATGCCTGAAGCAGTTACCGAATAAGCCTTTTTTAGTTGTAAAGGTGAGGTAAAAATTAATTTACACAACGTCGTATTTTGTTGTGCAATGTTTAACTCTTTCGCGTCCGACTTTTTTTCTTAAAAAAACGCATTTTTTACACTGAGTTGAAGCGGTTTTTTGAGTGCTATGTTGCCAAATGCCACTAAACTGCTACAAAAGCGTTTTCTTACAATTTGGCTGGATTTTGAACCAGCTTTTGTCGTAAATTGTACAATATTTTGCTTTCACGCGTGCGCGTAAGCCAAAATTTGGACTGTTTTTTTTTTTGCTGATTCATTTCCAATTTTTTTCTCGCTTTTGCTTTCCTTTTTCTCTCCCTTTCTTTTCTCTTTATCTTCTACCCTTTATCCCCTTTCCATCCACTGGAAAAGTTGTGGCCTCAGCCCTTCAAAAAACCTGGAAATAGAACATTGATCAGCTAGGTGACTTGGCCTATTTTACCATCAATTTTGCACCTATTGGACACGTTTTTTCTGGTATAGCTCTGCCAGAATTTGGTCGATATTCGAAATGGACACACATGGATGGATCTGCCCTTGCTGTGTTAGCTGCTTATCAAAACAATCTAGTGACGTCAAACATGATGACGTTACAAGTGGTTCAAAATACGACTCTTGACGTGAAAGAGTTAATTGATTTGAGGCTTTCAAGAACAGTTTTAGGAATGTGAAGCTTGTCTAATCAGGAAACCTCAAAACAAAACACCAAAAAAAAATTACAACGTTGTCTTAATTCCTTTGTTTTTCCTCATTTTAATCATTATTAAAAAGCCCTATTAAAACACCACCTTTAGAAAGGCTAAATTTGAAACTGTGACAATCATTAGATGCAAAAGTACAGTTTACCACAAAAATTTTCCCGTACCTACCCGCCTGCCCACGAGTCTATACTCTCCCCTCCCCGGTGATAAAGTTGTTAGTACCCAGGTCTTCACATATTGTCGGTGCCCGCGGCCTGGTAGTTTTTGTGGGCTCCACGTTTTGTCCGATTGAATATTAGCTAATATTCCTGTGGGAAATTGATCTTTCCTCATAGTTCTGCAACATTTTCTCCCAGTTTAGCTTTAAAAACAATACTTTTTCTCAGCTGGTGGTAAAATGCGTCTGTTGTGTGGAGTTTTAGCAGCATTCACACTTCTAACCCTGGCGAGTCACGTGTTGGCTGCGGACAAAAAGAACACAAAGAAGCTACAGATCGGTGTGAAGAAGAGAGTCGAAAACTGCTCGAAGCGATCCAAGAGTGGAGATACTTTGCACATGCATTACACTGTGAGTGCGAGTATAATGTAACTGTTTTTATTTTTAAATCTTGTTTAACAATTAGCTGTATGTTTAGATTTAGAGCTTTTAAAATTTAACAATTTCTAGCAATGCCCAACCCCCTGGTCATAAGTGAGGCATTTGGTTGGTTAAACTCTGGCCGGGGTTGGGGCATTTGTAATCAACGTGTTTGATTCACTTCAGCTTGGGATGGGGTATTAGTGGTCTGGGCCATCAACATACTCACAATTTCCCTGCTAAACGTCCACTGGACGTTTAGGGGGGAGGGGGTTTGGGAGAGTCAAGATTTGAAGGTAGTAGGAATCTAGGACAAAACCAAAATGATGTGTTGAAGAACACACATTCATTTTACTCATGTTGATAACAGAACATGAAGAGAAAAACGTACTGCAGTAGAAAATGAGAACAAGCTCGGTGCCGCTGTGGTCTAAGTAGTTTGCCACTCAAAAAGATAGTGCAGAAGGAAATTACGATACGTGTTCACTAGATTTTACAAAACCAAAAACTTTGTTCTGTCTGGTTATGCAGTATAACAAAGCAAAGCAACAGTGGTTAATTAAACATAGAATGAAAGTGGTTAATTAAAAAAAGTTGCAACAGAATTCCAAACTCTCTCAATAAATTGTTTAAGCTATTTGGCATCCTTTCTGGTTTCTGATACACTACAAATGTATCCCATTATCACAGGTATAAGGTAAGTCATAGTCATTGGTTCTAAAAAGACATTGGAGTGCAAAATTCCATATGGACATTAAGGGGGAGGGTGTCTGACCTAAATGTCCAGTGGACATTAAGCGGGGAACTTGTGAATATGTTGACGATCTCTAAGTGACATGTTCTAGGTTCTAGACACATCAAAATGACATCTCATTGAATTCTAGCTTTCTTATTAGAATCTGGATTTCAATTCGGATTTCCCAATAAAACGTGAAATCCAAAAAATGGATTTTGATGTACCGAAATCCTATTTCAAGATGGATTTCAATTAAGGGTCCCTAATTAAAATCTATCTTGGAAAAGGATTTCGGCTCATCAAAATCCGATTTTGGATTTCGCTTTGTATTGGGAAATCTGAAATCCGGATTTTAAAATCCAAATCCAGATTTCCCAATAGAAAGCACCCTTAGTGTACAAAACATTCCAAATATCAAGGATTTTAAAAATTTTTACAAAAGTTAACAAATCCAGTATATTTTAAAAAAAAAATAAAAGAAAGTATTGTCATTTAAAAGTTGCTGCAAAATGTCATCATAACAAAAACTATACATAATTTCATCAAGATGCAAGTGGCACATTATTCCCAGAAACTCTAACAGATTCATTTTCCTTGCATCATTGGGTAAAAATTCTTCATTTTTATTCATCATTGGCACATGTATTTAGACAGTTTTTATATACAGAGTGCGAGTCTCTTAAAAGTAGTGATAGCCAAACATATGGCAAAAAATTCAGCAGCGATATCCAAAGTTGAGAAATAAAACAATTATTCCACTCACGCTTGCTGGATATAAAATTGCATGAGCAAACGTGTCCACCTTTTGCTAAGGTAATACCTTAGTAACATGACCAAAGATGAGTAAAAGAAAACACACACATACACACAAACAAAAACAAAAAAAGAAAAAAGACTAGACTAGGAGTGTCCATGGCAGTTCTTAAGGTATTTAGTTTGGGTGTCACAAACTAGTGTAAATTATACCACTCAGAAAGGTGTGTATGATGTTTGACAGCACATTTCATCATAAAGCAATACTCCAAGCAGTTTGAGTACTGTGAAGAAACTGATTGCTTCAGTTACCATGCAGCCAACTGTATGTGATATAATATGCTGAGTTCTTGAGGTAGTTTCAAGAGTTAAGAAACTGACCTCCAGTCTTGGACAGAGCTGAGACAAAATTAATGCAATTATTGCAATTCTCAATTTCCCTGCATAAAAGTACCAACAAGATCACAGAAATACTTTCTGTCTCCCCTCTCCCACCACTAACTATTGTTTGGAAGGTATGCCAATTATAAGGCTTTTTTTTCGTGGCAAAGCAGCATTGATAAGGGGGAGAAGAGGGAAGAAATGTTGTGATTTTCACAGTCAAAGTTCTCACTCATCACAAAGTGTTTCAACAGTTTTGTCCAAGATTGTAGTTGCTACGTGCCCTGAAAACAGGAATGGATTCAAGTTTTGGCTGTGTGGTCAACATTGACTTTGGTCCAACAATGTTCAATTTTCAGGGAACACTAGACGATGGAACAGAGTTTGATAGCAGCATTCCACGTGGTGAACCATTTGTGTTCACACTGGGTGTTGGTCAAGTGATTAAAGGTGGGCATTATTTGTTAAAAAATTTATGATTCTGGTATGTTATTATTCTATTGAATTTTATTTGCTTATTGATTCTCTTTCTCAAAGTTTACTTAAAATTATAAAAAAGATGTTATAGATTTTATTTAATTGTTCATTATTGTTAATAATTTTTATTTTGATAGGTTGGGATCAAGGTCTTCTCAAGTAAGTAACATTCAATTAAACCCATTACTCATAATTGTAGTTACATATATGGCTCTTTAGTAGCACTATACCTGTAGCATTTGAGGAGTGAGCTTGGAAATAAGCCATATGTATTCAGTTCGGCATAGGCATGTAAACTCTAGTTAAAACTTTTAAATCCCTGATGAGAACTCAACAGATCCATGAACCATTAAATCCATGAACTGTTAAATTTGTAAGTGCATGCATATGACCATTATTTATACAGGTGTACACTGTTAGAGTATCTTTTCCTGGCTGGCACTAATATTTTGAAGTATGTAAATGCAAATGAAGTCAATATAACTTATTGTCAAAGCAATTTGATCATAACCAGATAATTTGTTAACTGACTGAAATCATTTTCAATTAAAGAACTCAGCTCTCTGCAGACTGAAGCTTACACCAGGCTGTACACAGAAACAATTTTTCGGACCACTTGATTGAGCACCTGTATGAAACTGTTTGCACTCTTCTAAAGGATTGTCATTTGTTGTTGTTGTTGTTAGTATGTGTGAGGGAGAGAAGAGGAAGCTTGTTATCCCATCAGATCTCGGTAAGTCCTTGCTGACAACTAATCTCAGGGCAGTAAAGGATATTTCATTATCCATTTATTGATGGGAACTGAACAGATATGAACAGCCCAATTTTTACCTTGCAAACCATGCTGAACTCCATGAACCATCATATCAATAATAAGCCATGAAAAATAACAAGAACTGAAATATTAATATTAATTATTGTAGCAAAATATTTACAATCATTATGGCCCTAGCTAGTCACCATACTTTGCATCAGAAAACAACAAACTGAAGGATTCCTGGTAGTTGTACAGTACTGTGCCAAAGTACGTGTACTGAATGCAAACAAAATCTGCTGAACTGTGATGATGCCTTCTCCAAATTGGCCTATTTGTCATGTAGTGTGGTTTTGTAGTTGCTACAAAGCTAAAAAATAAAACGTTTTGTTGAAAAGTCTCTATGTCAATAATTTGTATTCCCATCAGACAGTGTAAGGAGCAAGTAACTCAAAATTCCAGTTTAGCTAGTTCCTGAAGAATCCATTGCACAAGGAACAAAATTCAGTAGAGCAAAAAGGACATGATTTTGTAATTCAGACAGGCCTTAGTACTGTGGTTCACACTGCCACTGTATCATTGCCCACTTGATATTGTTTGATTAGCTTTTTTAAACTTTTTGACAACCTAAATTTCTGATGGCTTCTGTTACAATTACTTGTTGGCCAAATGATAATCCAAGAACTTTGGAAGGAAAGCATCAAAAAAACTTGATGACTCCACTTCCTGTAATTTTGGTCCAAAAGAGGATGGAAACTGGAAAAAGACCCGTGGGCAACAATCACTTGTTAGGTGCCAAGGAAGAGGTGGAGGGAACCCAGTTAATGCAACAATGAGAGGTCACAAAAAATCTGCTTGTATTATAGATAAGGTGAATGTGGTAACAATGTTTACCCCCCAAAAATGACTGTATGAGCTTGAATTTTGTTCAGGCCAAAATGGAGTGGTCGTTATAATGAGTGACAGCTTTTTTCCACTCTGAGTATTGAGTACAGTTGTATGAATTGGATTAAGTCTCTTCTCATTTTGAATTGTGTCATGGTTTTTCAGGTTATGGTTCAAGAGGAGCCCCTCCAAAGATTCCTGGTAAGTTCACGATAATAGAACATTTTATCAGCTAAAGTTAAAGCTAATGAACAGAATGTAATAAGATGGCACATGTTCCAATACTGCATACAACTTTCTACTCCTGAACCAAATCTACTCCTGAACAGGCCTTCACTCAAATCACGTCAAGGATTCTGAATCCCAAGTGTGACTCAGACAAACAAATGGACTGTGTTATTTCCATGGGAGATTTGCCTGACAAAATAGTGCTAGTGAGTACTTTGTTGTGGCCTTTACCAATCGATTTTTGTGCAAGAAGATGGAGGGTGTGGATCAAAGTCGGAGATGAGTCCCAAAAACTATTTACGACAGCCACTAAAACTAGCACTCTGGTAAAAGTACCAAGCTTTGAAAAAGAGCATCAAACTTTATTTAGATTTGAAGGTTTGGGCTTATTTTCAGATGTTTCTGAACTGATCATTTTTCACTTGTATTTCATTTTTCAGGTGGAGCCACCCTGATTTTTGAAGTTGAACTGTTAAAAATAGAACGGAAATCTGAATTGTAATCAGCAGCATCAACATGCACTGTGATGTTGTCTTTAGTTTTGTAACTGACATTTTGAATATTAAAATTTTAGGTTTAAAAGCCCATAGAAATTTTGTTTCACTCTCATTGTACATTAGGTGGCATTCCACTCTGCACCCCCCTCCCCTAAGATTGGCAGGAATCAACCTTATCACCAGGGTCTTCTCGGTATTTAAAATGGAGAGGAGGGGAGGGGAGAGAAGACCCTGGCAAACAGCAGAATATGTGATCCTAAAATCAACCGATGGCAAGCCTTCTGCTATTCTCAAAAAATCTGGATTTCCAGTTGGAGAGATATGATCTGCTATTTTCCAGGGTTCTTACCGGGATGAGGCTGGGCAGGATTTTGTTGCATTTTTATTTATGGATAAAGTCACTTGAAGAAACAAAGGTCTTTTTGGTATTTAAAATGGAGAGAAGGGGAGGGGGAGAAGACCCTGGCACACAGCAGAATATGTGATCCTAAAATCAACTGATGGCGAGCCTTGTGCTATATATTTCTCAAATAATTTGAATCTCCAGTTAGAGAGATAATAATCTGCTATTTCCCAAGGTTCTTTCAGGGAAGAGGCTGGGCAGGATTTTGCTTTTATTTATAGAAAAAGTCATTTGAAGAAACAAAGGCATGTAAAGCTGTAATACATGCAGAAGTCCTGTGAGCAGTATTCTGATGACAGTTGACACTGTTGAAACATGTTAAGATTAAAGAAAGTTGTTTTATTTATCAAATGTCAAACTCATAATTATGCTAATAAAGCCTCGTAATGTGACCCCCGGAATATTATGCAGGTGTATGCCACCCCCTCCCACAAGGAGCAAAATCCTATGCTATAATTTCACACCAAAATACATGATTTAGGTAATAATCCATTTCATACCTGCAGTGGTATAACATCAAAAATCTTCTAGACCCCCCTTTCTAAATTTGGACCTTCTGATATTATGCAAAAAATAAATTGAATTATGCAGCATTTCCACTGGGCCATATTATTGGGCAAGAAAGGTATATTATGTGGCACAACACACAATTTTCCTTTTGCTAATACAACATTGTTTTGTTAGGCCTCAGGAGAAAAACTTAAATTATAACTTTCAATAAACGTATTCAGAAACAAATCAAAAAAACAAACAAATGACATCTGAATAGTATGGATTGTTGTCTCATTTTGGTCTTTTAAAAGACAACCCCCTCCCCCCCCCCCCCCCCGAGTGAAACCCCCTTCTTTTAAGTAAGCCAACTCTTACATGTACATTGAAGGATCAGTGAAATCAAATGATAACTGCAAAAAATTGATAAGCAATTGTGATTACCAGTGGTTGGTTTCGTCAGTACCATCTGATGTGTATTATTGTACATTGTAAGATGCCAAGTTGTTTGATTCATTTGCAACAACAAACTGTTCAGGGTTTTTAAGAGGTTGTGGAAGGTGGTTTAGATTGAATTAGCATTCAAAAACTGTCAAGGAAATTCTGACAAAGTTTTTTACATTGTCCAATTTTTCATGAATTCTCTGACTGGATGGCATTTAAGGTCAATAATGCCTGAAATCACATCATTGCATTACATGTATGTCTGAAACCCTGAATAAATAATACCAAAATGTGTTATAAAAGAAGCATAATTTTGAAGCACTTGACACGCATCTCTTGAATGTAACTGCAGTAATCCTAAGGGAATCTGCTTACATAGCTACACATTGGTAGCTATAATTCAGTTCTCATTATTTCTTTATTCATCTATCCTCTGAAAAGATCTTCCTACTTTCTTTGGTCCTGGATTAACCATCTTCTTTCTCGCTTCTTGTCGCCCACTTTCTTTGTGATCGAAGGCACAGTTATGCTGCTCTGGCAACCGATGCAACTGACAGAAGACATAACCTGAAAGAGTATTGATACATGTACGTGAGGATCATGGTTAAGGCTGATTTACACAGTATGACTTTCGCAGCACGCACTGCTTGCATCAGGCAAAGATTGTACACAACTCGTCATTCTAACATTCTGATTGTGGCTACGACTTTCGGAGGGTTTTAAAACATGTTTCAAAATCCTACAACATTTTTCTTGTCGTGCACGACTATCATAAAGCTGTTGTAGGTTAAATTCACACGACATGATTCATGTTGTAGGCATGGCATAAGCATATCGCCTGCGACAAAATCATACCATATAAATTGGCCTTTATAGGCAGTAATGGTAAAGCTCCCAAAGTATTGACCCCCTCCCTGCACCTGAGAGTAATCCCTCAAGCCCCCCTCCCCACAGCTCCCAAAAACAACAGAAAATAGACAAGGTAAGTTGGCACAATAATATTTTATACAATGGACCAAGTAAAATGCGTGTTTTGATTGGTCTAGTGTGTACAGATGCACAAATGATGTAATGAACCTCAAATTAGGTTATAAGCATGCAAATCATCAAGATTTTTAAAAACATTTCTAATGTTGTGCTGGATAACCAATATCAAGACAATGTATAAAACAAATAGATTCCAATTAGACGCGAGTGTGTACTCCGACAATGCACAGAGGTCGTCAAAATGTGGTCATAGCATAACCTATTTGTTCTTACCATGTTTTGATGTCATCTGTGCATTATCAGTTGGCACACATGCCCAGCAAAATGGAACTTCCATTGTTGTATGTTAAATATTATTTTGCCAAAGTTATATGTCACTCCAGAATTCTGTGACAATAATTGATAATGCATCAATTACAGTCAACCATCCCAATGGTAATAGATTTCAATCAATAATAATAATAATAATAATAATAATAAAAATAATAATAATTATTATTAATTATTATTTAAGATAAGCAACAACTGGTACACCACCTTTTGCAACTACTTTTTGCAAATACTTAATTTTGTGATTTAAGAATGTCAATATTTACTGGCACTAAATTTTCATGAATTTACTGACAGCAACATTGTGATCAACCATGGACTGAAACCAACAGTGCATGAAACAAACTGATTAACAAACCATTAGTCGCAACCAAGCAAATAATATTATCTTCTATCTCTGGCTGACTCTGTAAAATTTCCCTGAGTAATTGGCCCCAGTTAAAAATTAACCGTCGCCTGACAGGTCCTAACAAAAAATGACTTTCAAGATACTGAGTTCAAAATTGTGTATGGCTTTCAAATTTCAACACAGGTTCATTCCTAGAGCCTTTGCTCCTCCCTGGTACTCTTCTTTAGAGAAGGAGTATCTGGAAAAAACTCTTTTGGCACCAGAATATCTACTGCACAGGTTAGCTACACACTTGTAGTTAATCTTTTACTTGTACTTTGAACTAACAGTCCCTAACGGCAGCTAATGTGCACCCCACCCCCACCCGCCCCTCTGACACCCATCACATCACACAATCCCTTGGCCGACCAGCCTTTACAACGTTTTCTTAGTTGAGCCTCCAAAGAAGTCTATTGAGATAGATTTGGCAAGTTTTGGGAATGCTTCATGTTTCCTTTTAACAACTCGAGGTATTACAGGTATTGAAGATCATCCCACTACTTACTGCAGCGACAGTTGCCGAGTTCTCGTTGTGCAAGTTCGAGCTTAGCCTTGCATGTCCAACATCGTTTTCGTTTCTTCTGCACAGGTACATTTTTTCCTCCTTCACTACTTGGTTCCATATCTTGTTCTTTGTTTTCTTCTGTCTTTTTACAACTATTTCCTTGTGCTGTTAATTCGGTTTCTGTTTCCAAACACTTGGAACGGTTACTGTCACCTTTAATTTTACAGTCGACTTGATCACTCAAGGACTCCTTTCCAAGATCTCGTTTCGACTCACTTCCATTTGAGGTCTCATCTTCAGCTTTATTTATTGAAATAACTGCATTATTATCCTCCGATTTCTCCTTTCTCTGTAATTCTGAGTAGAAGAGAACAAAACGAGTTATTATCTAAAGCTTAATTACCAACAAACCTGCAAGATCTGATCACAATAACAAGGTAAGAGAGTGTGCTTTCGAAACCACTGTCAACAGAAACTTCAACCTTTAGAAAAGCAAAACACAAAGGTGGATTGCTTACCATCCTTGTAGCACTTTGAACACAAATTTAAGGTCTGTGGAGAGCTAAGGAGAAAAATAAAACACATTTTCTTCAAGCTAATCAAGAACAGAAGTCCTTTGAAATTCACAGATTTCATTTCCTCGCGGAATAGCAAGATCGATCAACACAATTATCTTACCCCCAGAATCCACAAGGACATCTCGGAGTTCGACTGCTAGCGTTTTCCATTTCAAAAGACAAGTCTGGAAGAAAAATTATGACTACAACTGGAAGGAAACCATGCTCAGTTATCGTGAAAAGTACCGCTTCTCCTCCGAAATACGATTGTCAATGCTTTGTCGATGGCAAACCCCAGCTAAAGTGGTTTACTCGGTTAGCCAAATATGGGCATTTTCTCCTCGATCCAGGCTTTCCCCTTCTGGGCCCTAGAAACGAAACCAGTTTTCGCGGGCTTTTTCTCAACACAAGGATCACTTTTGTTTGCAACTTTATTCACATTTGCGGCCTTTGGGCCACAGAAATTCACATCTTGCGGACATCGAAAAACACACACAAATTAAATTGATAAAACTGTGAACGTTTTTATATATTTTACATTCTATAAGACAGTGGTTTACTTTCACTTATGAAGTGATCTATATTTATTAGAAACTAATTGACTGATTTCTGCTGAAGCGACGGAGCCCAATACGGAGAATACATTTTCTTCCAGCGCCATCAAATAATGCAGAATTGGCATCTCAAAATCGCAATTAGTTTTGTATTCAATCGTTTTTCGGGCAAAACAAACGCAAAACTGATAATTTCCTGCACGGATTGGGAGATAAATTCTGACAACTTGTCAACTAGTGTTGAACACGAATGTTTGTACGCGCTATCAATCTTTGTTTTGCAGAAAAATTATCACAATACGGACTTTTCTCAAATAAATCGGTGCTGCACACAAATAAATTCAAAGTAGCCTCTTTATGTAGTTTTGTTAGGTTCCAGAAGTCGACAAAACAGGTGAAATAAGGCAAACTCGACGACCTTTTCGTTCCAAAACTTTTTCACAAACATGATGACGTACGTGGTGGTTAGGGCGCGCACAACAACACCTACCTCGACAAAAACAAACTGTTAAAAACAAACGAAAACACGTTTTAATTCTCGTCTTACCTTTTTTTTTTTCCATAACATGGGCTCTAAAGTTGAATATCGCTTTCCTTTTTTCCTTTATCTCGCAAGCGAAACGGCAAAGTAATTGACATTTCTGGCCGCCTTTTGACGAGAAACCCCTGATGATGCCGTTGATCGGCGAAAGCTTGGATTTTAGATTTAATTTTTACAATAGTGTTAGGCCTCATTTGAACATTTGAACTTTTAAGTTTTTAATGCTATTGAAGGACAACATTCAAAGATTTTTGAATTTCTGTTTTGAATGGAAGAAGCCAAACATAAACGGGGCGGAATTTTAAACCAATCACTGGCTCGCTTTTGAGACGTCAATACGTAGTTATGTTTTTTTTTAATTTAAAAATTCAAACCATTAAACTTTAATTTTATTTCAAAATATGTACATAAATTATAGAAATATTTAAAATAAAAATTAAGCAATATATATACAGCCTAACTACTGTAGCATGAATCATAAAAATTGGCAATGACCTATAACAATTTCTTAAATACATTCTTGGCTGCTCAGATGCGATCACTTCTGTTAGCATAACAAAAAAGACTATAGCCAACTAAATCAAGTGTTGTCTACTAAAACTACTCTAAGAAAGCATACTAAAAATTAATTTAAAAATGTCCGCGTTCCTTGCATTAACACTAAAATCATCTAAAAAGTGAACATTCTTGTGAAAAGGAGTTCTAGACCCATGAACACATGTGTGGACTGATCTTAGAATTTCAGAAGATATACGTGTTCTAAGCCAAGATATGGCACTGGCATAAGACTCGCCGTTCTTCCGGGAAAGTTTGTCTTCTAGGTTGCCCAGGAAAAGTTTGCATTCTTTCCCCATTCCTCTGTTCGTGCCAAAAACCAGGGGGGTAAACGATCTCATTTCCACGTCAATAACTCTTTGGTATACCTAGTTATGTTGACGTCTCAAAAACAATCGAGAGAAACTGATAATCGTGATACTATGTGCGCGTGCCTGACGCGCACTGTTAGTCAAAACTCAGCTGTAAAAGTCAATAGTAAAAATGAAGACACTGTGTAGCGCATATGTTTAAAATATAATTTGAAAGTTTCTTCTATGGGCGCTAGAATAAAAGTCAATGTAAAGTATCAAAAACAACATACCGTAATCTGCCCCTTATTAGCCCTGGGCTTATACAACTTCGCAAGGGATTTTGGGTGGGCTTATAAACGAAGGGGCTTATATCCGGAGGGCGCTCATAAGCGGAATGAAAAAAAAAAACGTTTTGAAATGAGCCACAGCAGTGTTGATCGAGATACGTTTTTAATTTACTAGTTTGCAATTAACCTTTAAAATATCATAATAAATCGAATTTATTTCAATTTTAACAACAAAATCAAAACTGTAACAACGCAAACGTAACCAGAACGTAACAACACGTAAGCTCAGAGTTCATCTTCGCAGTGTTCTGTGAGAGTGCTTTAATCTTAAGGAAACAAGGAAACTAGAGGGGGGCTTATATCCGGGAGAGCTTATAACCGGATGTATTTTTTTGTTTACAGGTAAATGGGCCTATAACCAGGGGAGGGCTTATAAGTGGGGGGCTTATAAGCGGCAGTTTACGGTAATTTACGATGGAGTAGCCGTTTATGCCTTGCAAAGTTGGTAGGGTTTAAATGTAAGGAAGGATTTTTTTTAGCAAAGTGTGTTTCGCAAGAGATGCTACTTCCAAGGTTATGTAGACTCGGAAGAATAAACACAATAAATTTGGCCAGATTTAATTTTTTCAATAGCAAACTTCGTTTCTAGGTATTGAAACAATTACTGAAGGAAATGCGCGAGGGGAACTGAAAGTAACTAACTCCGCCTTTTGTGCCTGATTCAGAGGGAATACCATCAGAGAAAAACGAAACTCACTGGACCCTCCCGTCTCTTTGCTACTGAATTTAAAATTGTAGAGGTCCTACACAAATTTGAACTGTCGGGCTTAAACAGATCTCTATGAACTTTAAATTAGTGTTCTTTGCCCAGTACCGTGTTTCATAAGATACAGGCCCCGTTATGTTTCGATTCAAAAATGCCTGAACTGTCATCTGGTGCGTTTACTATAACTGATGGCTTTCGATGTTGTGATAGAAGCTCACAACTCAGGCCTTGTCTCTGTGGAAAATGATACTGAGGAATGGCTCGTCTGGCAAAACTAATTTCGAATTAGTCCAGTGTTATATTTATTTGTTACATGGAATGGGAATAAAAGATCCTTGTCGCTTTATGATAACAGTAATTTTCATTGTTAAAACGGGAAAGCGAAAATTAAAGTATCTACCTCTTTCCTAGCCTGTGTAGAAGGCGTAAACGGGGAAGGGGAACGAGAACGCGGGAGGAAAAACGGGGGACTGTAGCGTCCTCGCTTCCTTTCCCCTTCCCTGTTTACGCCTGCTACGCAGGCTACCTCTTTCCCCTCTCCCACCGAGAACCTCTTCAAGTCCTCTAACGGAGTTACGCAAGCCATGGAGGACTACAGTGTGTTGCCCAGTTTTCGTACACTTTAGTTTGTAATCGCTATATCTTTTCGTCTTTGAGATGAAAATTTCTGAAATTTCTTTAAAGATAGCCCATTTACTTACCTTCAATATATAAAACGATTGGCCGCTTGATCGACGTATGTTCAAAATTATGCCATTTTTCCCAAAACTCCTAAGTTGCCCAGTCTTCGTACACCTGGCCCAGTTTTCGTACATCGACAAAACAACATTTCTCCACGAAAACGCTCGACGCAAACCGATGTGTCAGCCACCCTGCTGAGTGCTTATCGTGTTTTCTGTTCGATTTGTGAATAAATATCAGCTTAGCGACCAATAATTGGTGTAAATGGCAAATGGTTATTCGGGGCGTGGATGTTTAATCGATCCTGCAGTGTTGATGTTTTGGTCCGTCACTTAATTGGGCGACTTTTCGTACGCTCAGTCCACTGTCTCGTACGTCATTTACTGCCTTGGTAAAGGTAGTTGACAGGTTACTATTCTGCGTATTACAACTGTTAAGAAAAGGCCTGTATAAGATTCGACGTTTTCCTTCCGTTTCCGCTTACGCCTTTAAAATAGCAAACGCTTTACTTCCGTTTCCGCTTACGCTTGCTTTCCTTAGCTACTTTGGCAAATGTTTATTAGAATCGCAACAGAGTGAAAAAAATCGGTAAAACTGGTAAGCTAACGATATTTCAAGGTGTATGTCAACATTCTATGCATAGACATCTGCCTTAGTTAATTATTTGACGATTTAGATTGTTTGCGCGGGATTAAGTTTATGAAATATTCGTGACCTTTGCATGACCTGGATGTAAAGCGTCGCTGTTATACCACAACAAATACACGTAGTGTATTGTACTTTGCAAGGATTGTTGTGTAATCTTTGCTGCACTTGCGACTTATTAGTTTTCGAACAGTAAAGTTTAAAATTCAGTTCTTTAAACTATTTAAAAATAGGTTTTGAGAAAGGCGCAGCTAAGTGTACGAAAACTGGCACAGTAGGTTGAAATGTATGCGAAGATTCTCACCGCTAAAATTCAGGAGCAGTTAAATTTGAGCTGGTGTTGAAAGTTTTCCCTTCGCTTTCATCTTTTATCTATCATCTGTCCAAAAATCATGAAGTTCCGTGCAAAATTACCTACAAAACAGGCTATTTGTTCATCTACAATACCTTTACTGTGCAGTGAAAAGTGCAAATATTAGCCGCTAAACTTTTACTCACCTCGAAAGAAATTGTCCGCACTGACCTGCTTCTTCGTCAAAAAGCCCGGCAAAACCGGCAATTTATAGCTGCAATGTTCCTTTAATTTTTGGAATTCTTCTGTTGACGAAGATTTGAATGACTGACGAAAATAATAAAAAAAAGTTCTTTTTGTACGAAAACTGGGCCCGTACGAAAACTGGGCAACATACTGTAATTGGTCAAAATAATGCGATCTGGGTAACAAAAACCATTTCATTTGATCGGGTGATGGGAAGTCCTTCTAGCCCTTCATTCCTTCATGATAGCAAGGTGATCTTCAAAACTTTCGTAATTGTTTTCGTCAGGACAATGTACGACACTTTTTCTTGGCCTGACGAGTGTGTTTAATTTCTTGTTATGATCAGTTACTTCATTTTCGTGGCATCTCCTACTTAAGGTTGTTACGAATTTAAAACTGAATCAACTCTAAAAATGAAGTGCTCAGAGTTAACCAATTTCTAGACTGTGTTCTAGTAATACTGATACAAAAAAGGAAGAACTGAAATGATTGAAAATCCAGCTTGGAAAGACTGAGACACGATATATTCTCTCGATGCACCGCAAGACCCATAGGAAGTGTACTGAGGACGCGATTTTCTACCGAGTGACAAGAAGTGGCCATTGACAGTACCTTAAGTACAAATGCAAGAAAATGCTAAGACAAATTTCCCCCATTTTATTGATCATGCAGAACAAGCATAAATCATTTAACACGAGCACCAGACAGTTGAAGTAATTGAACTACCCCATGCATACAAGAAAGCTACCTTTTCTCGTAGTTTGTCTCGTTCTGAAAGCAAGCTTAAAAAAGCCGTAACCAACATACTACATACTTTTTATTAAAGATAAAAAGGCAGCTGGATCTTTTGAGGATCTAATTGGCGCTCATGCATGGAAAGTTCAGTTTTTTATTACTGAACCAAGATGTATCCCATGGCTTTTATGTGCTTATCGCCGTTATCCGCTGATGCTGCTGCCTCGTTTCCACACGTGTTAGAGTCATCATGTTTCCCTCCAGTACCAAACCCGATTCTGGAGTCACAATTGCCGCAGTCATCTTCGTTGTTACCAAGGATACCGATTCTTACTTTGGAATAACGAATGTTACTACCCGCAGCGTTGAACCCTTCCTTGTTACAGTTGGCCTGTAGGGAAGCTTGAGAGCCAATCAGAAACTTCCACGTGTTACGACCCAGTGAGGAGGCGCGGTATTTCCCGTCTGCAATCAGGGAGTACAAAGAGTTGGCGTGCTTGTAGACGACAACGAACTTAATTTGATGGCCGATTCTCATTCCAAGGCAGATCTTGGAGAAGTGCGTGTTCCAGTAGGTCGGCAACTTGGTCTCTTGTGTGTCAAACCCAGTCTTCGCTCCTGCCAGGTTGTATGCGTTGCTGTCACTCCAAAGATGGGAGCTGTAGTGAAAAGTTCTCTGAAATAGATTGAAAATAAAAAAACGTTAGAGTGATTTATCAATTTAACGATTCCTTACCAGAGTCTACGGGCTCCTCACTCAGCGGTTGGTCACTACGGCAACGTGACATCCAAAGATCTTTAGCCTTGCATTGCATACTATGAATACGGGATTTGTGATAAGCTGAAAGATGTGTACCTTTGTGCCATCAATCTTCAAGGCCATTGTCCATCCTCCTTCTCCGCATCCAAAGTTTCCCATGTGACAGTAAACAGGAATCTTTTGCGAACCAAACATCAGTTCATACACTTGACTCTTTGACGACCTGTTGACAGAGAGAAGAGAATTAAAAGTCAGGTTCTTCTAAGAAACTCATACAACCACAAAAATACCACATACTTATTCTAACAGAATGTGGGCTAAAAGGTGGCCCATGTATTGTATGTAGACAACTGTCAAAAGCGCTAGAACTAAAACAAAGGATATAAATATTAAAACTGGTTATCCGTTACGTTACAATCAGTGTTGTTTTTCTTCTATTCTTAACTCCCAGTTTATGTTATTCTTAGTGACTTAATATAGCCTGTTTGAAATGGCGAATCTGGCGCAAGCTTGTCAAAAAAGTTGCTTTTTTAAATGAAAGCTAACTTTCTGTGAACACAATCGGTTATTCTAACTGTGAATTGAAAGGATCGGCAGTGAGTAATAGGCGGTAATGTTTCAGTGGGAAATTTTAATTTCTTGGTGATTTTAGCGCGATCATGCATGTAGAAAACAATCAAGCCTTAGCACTTGGTTGTAAAATAAGTGACTAAAATTGTCGGAAAGCTGTTTTAGTTTTGGTGTTTTAAGAAAACGAGTCCACTGTGTTTCTAGCGTGGTAGAGCAGGGTTTTTTCTCCTCTTTTGTGAGGCTTGAATGTTATTAAGTTTAGCAAATAAATTCGTGTGCAAAGAAACGACATTGTAAGATTGTGACCCATGAAACGAGTGGGGAGATAAAAACAATTCAACTGTATTAACTTACTTGTGTTTCTCGAACTGTTCCTTACAGGAAGAGGCGGGGAAGGCTGTAAAGAATATAAAACCAGTTAGACATAAACTGGTAAAACACACAAATCACAAAAACTCTATTCCTATCCCATCCTACTCTGTCCTTGTATATACCTTGTGGTGTTGGCTGAGGAGGAGACGTTTTGTTGACCAGTGTGATGAGATTTTCCAATTTCGTTTCCAAAGTCTTGATGGCCTCGCTGACATGTGAATCTTGGATCAGGTTACAAACCATCATCCTGCCGATGGTTTTGGTGGCAAGAGGGGTTTGGTTATTGGCGGTGTTCGAAGATTCTGCTGCCGATTTGGCGCAATTCGACGAAAATATCACGGCGATCAGTACGATGAAAACAAGTTGCGAGCGCATTTTGAGAATTGGTGACTACGTTACTGCTTTTCAACTGAATCAGTGTAGATATAAATTCTCTCGTAAGTCAGCGATGACCGGTTCGACTTGTTTTCGAATCCGCTTACTTACAGGAGGTAATTGTCAACAAAACAAGAATTCTTTCTTGCCTTAATTGGCCACGTAACCGATGCTGCAAATTTATTTTTAACTCAGTTTACTTAGAAACTCAACTATCCGCGACATCTCTCTTTGTACATATTCTACATGTGACATCTTTATACTCTTCGTCTAACGTTGTCCTTTATATATTGCCATAAAATGCATTATTATGTACTGTACCTTACGTATAGTTTGCACGAGAACACTTTTGTCCGAAATTGAGGTGCACAATTGGATTAAAAACAAAAATCCTGTAAAAATTATCTAGCCGAAGAGCGCAATGTGAGATTTTTTTAAATCTCTCCAGCATGGGAGAAAAATGTATTTGTATTGTGGCTTGCTCTTTACGTTTATTTTTTACATGAATTTTATTTAACTGCTTAAAATGTTGTGAAAATGATTGAAATGAAGTGTCAGTAACAGAAGCAATCTATTACATTAAAATAATGGAGTAACATGTGCGTGTCTCTGGGACAATTACCTACAGTTTCGGTTGAGAGACCTTGACCATTAAGACTGATAAAAATAATGTTACAAAATAATAAAGTGATAATAATCTTGAATAAAGGAAATTTCACCTTGTATGATACAAGGAACCTTGGAATACTTTACTTGAAATATAATGTTGCGCGTAAAATCATTCAGGCATGGCAAGATTTATAAACTGAATAAACGATTGAGGTTAATGAACAAGTTACATTTACTTAAAGTCAGTTGAATTGATAGATGCCAGATCGCTAACAACCTCGTAGGTTTGGTTTGTGATTTGCAGAGGCACAACTAATGACGAATCTGTAGAGTTCTCGGAAAAGGTCGGAGCCAATACTGGTCTTGTGAATCCGACTTTGTGACTCGTAATAAAAAAAATTATGACAACCTCTACATACTGTACGCCAAGGAAAGGCCGAGCATACACTGATGTCAATAAGACGGAGACTGGCAATGAAAAGATTTGATTTTGATTGTGTGTAGGGTTTTAGTATTTCTATTTTTGCTCTACTGATGACTCGATCGTAGACTGCGAGTACTCTCTAGTTTTGGCGATGGCGATTGTGGGGCGGGCGAAATACACACGCGTGCGCGCGAAATTCAGTTGGAGGAGGCTACCATCGCCAAAATTATAGGTTACTCGCAATCCAACTCGATCGCAGATAACTGCAAAACTTCTTTGTTTATATAACCAGTTTTGGCACCGTTAACAAATTTCTCGAAGATCCAGATCATGATGCACTTTACAGGCCTTTACAAGGAGTGAAAACGAGATCAGACTAGCTCACAGAACGATCAGCCATATTTAAGCCCGTTAACTGCATAATATCATGGGTGACAAGTTCAGTGTTCCTTCATTTAGGCGCGAAATTTCAGCGTTAATTTATAAGTTCACGTGTGAAATTACAAACTTGCTATGGCCACGGGCCTATATCTCAGTGCCAAGATGTTTCGTTACAAATTAAGATGTTTTGTGCAGAATTACAGCAATTCTGGAAATATTCACTGAGGGCACAAAAGGCGGTAATCTGAAAATCTTGACTTTTAATTGACCGAACTTCTCAGAAACCAACTTCGAGGCAAGAAGAAGAGATACTTTGTGGTAGTCTGACAGGGAAAAATTTTTGAACGGCGAGCCGGCAGTTGCTGATGGAGTGATCGGCGGCGAACTCAGAGAAGTAATTCAGTGGATTTGGGCACTTCTTCGAATATAAGAAAGGTCAGTTTTATACAAACGTGCTTCCGAAGTTTACTTTCCGTAAAACACATTTGTCAGGTTGTGCGTATTTTCAATGCATTTGTGATGCTCAATTCAATGTTTCTGTCGGATAAAACTTTTGCCGAGCGATTTGTTTTGGCAGTTTTTAAGCAATAATTCAAAGTCTGGTGTATTTTGCTGTCGCTTACAAATACACTAGATAGTCAAAGCGTGGTATAAACTTCGCACAAGAGTTTTTCATGAATGAATGAATAATGAATGAATAACCTTTATTTAGACACGATAGAAAGTTAAAGCACAATGCTTGTGGGGTCGTGTATTAACTAAATATTACTAAATACTAATAAACTAATATATTTCTAAATTACTACTAAATACTTATATACTAAATTGGATTATAACTACTTTAAAAAATAATTAATTACACAACAATCAGTAACATTTAAAGTCATTGTAATGCCTAGGGAGCGACTGAACCGACTGAGCACTGAAATTAAGCTCCTTAATATATTTATCATTTTTCACTTTTCGATAGAAAACCGAAAATTGGGATCCTGTATTATACGACGAAACAGCATTCCATAAGATGGCCCCCCTATGTCCAATTGAATTTTTTACAAAGTATGAATTAAACCTATAGGGACCACGATGTTATTGTTTCTTCTGAGGCTGTAAGAAATCCTGGCTTTTTTCGCTAAGTGTGACAATGCAGCTGGTGCTTCACCGTTTACCACCCTGTAAAATAGTTTAATTATCCGGAGTTTGTGTTTAGTGTGCTCCATTTCGTATACTGGTAGACTTCAGCGGATGGCATATCGCGGGGCAAGTTGTAAATCACTCTGGCCGCCCTACAATGGAGCACTTCCAAAGAATTTAGTTGCTCTGCATTAACACAACCGCCCCAGACGACAAGACCATAAAGAACTGCCGGCAGGATGACCTTAAAATACAAATCCAGAAGGAGTTCTCTCCTTAAGAACGAACTCCTCTTTAAGAGGTTCAGTTTGTTCACAAAACTCTTGACTCACCAGTTGCTGAAGTATAACGTATTGAACTCGCCACAGGAGCATTCTGCTCGCTATTAAAACTCAAATATTAAAAAATAAATAGTAGCTAAAGTAACAGAGCATTTGATAAGTATGAAATCTAATTGTCGGAAATATACAAACTTTCTTGTTTTAGTGACAGATTTTTTAGTAAATCCGACAGTCGATTGCTAGTGATTGTGGCTAATAATTCATAGGCCGTTGACTGATTCATATCGTTTGATCCCTCATCACAGGAGCAGAAACTATTGTAACTGTTCGATGACTGGTTAAAATTACTCTTATTAAATCAGTCAATATAACCAATTAAGAGTGGATGTGACTAATCACAACAGTCATTTTGCAAAAGGTAAAAACATCAACTAAAGACAAGTTGAATGAAAAGATGTTCGATTTACTATGTTGCTTACAATACAATAAAACAAAATGACCCTTAAAGGAAGCTAAGGTTGTTTCTACTTAAGCTATTAGTTAAGATAAACTCAACTAATAGGATTAGTTATTGCATGCCGGGTAGAAACTAACGTGACTTTTACTGACCCACAGGAAATAAGGTACACGTTATCGGCTCAATCGCCGCCGGTCGCGCCGAGCAAGGTTGTTTGAAGCTTTTCTTTATTTTGCAGCCACAACTTCTAAACCAAAAGGCGTTTAGACCTTTAAAAAAACGTTGGCTTCTTTCAGTGAAGTTTGGATTTTGAATAACTCATTGCTCAAAGCGATACTGTATCGTTCAATTATGCAAGGAATCCGCGTACCCGCCGCAAGTATTTGCAGTTATCTACCGCAAGTATTTGCGGTATGACAGATTCTGTCCTAGATCTCGCCTTTTGTAAACACTACAGCCAATCATAATAGAGGAATTTAAATCCTATTATTTTTTGACCAATCAGTGAATAATATCTAACAAAGCCTTAAACAATTATAGTTCCATTCAATTCAGTCCACTTTCAGTCACTGAACCTGAAATCATGTTTGCGTCTTTCAGTCGGGCATGGATTTTTTCGCTCTAGTTCAGAGGCATGGACAATTCTCACAGCAGTGGTTGTTTCTTTATATTGACGACATGCCAGTTGCTTTCTTTGGAATCAGTTGGGGAGTTACAGGAGATGGAATGAATCAAACGAAGATCACTTCTTGCCGATATATCGATGTTGTTCAGTCTCCCACATTTGCTCGAGCTTATATTTTCCACTTCTTGTTTTATTTTATTTTTACGGCAAGTACAACTTAACACAACGGCGGGCCGTATTTCTCCGTAAGCCGTGAAGAAAATTCTCCCCTAGACGACCTTCATGCTGTCGCGGCGCCAGGCCATCGCCTGTTAGGTCGTGGTAAGTAAATTGCCTAGCCTCGATTACCAGCCGCTGTTCGGGAAAATGAGCCCGCACTCATCCCCCCCCCCCCAAAATAGCAGCTGGACGCGTCTGATTTCTATTGTTGGTTTCAGCCAATCAGGTTGCCGCCTGCAGATTTTCGTCTGGCAACATTATCGCAAAAATTATCATATGTCATCAGAGTGGAAAAGATGAATGCGGCTTTTGAGCGAGTTTTGGAGACGTTTCAAATCGAGAATTTAAAAGATTTACGGCGAGAGGCACTTGAAAAGCTAGTTAGCGGCTTAGATGTGTTCGTTATTCAACCAACAGGATCGGGAAAGTCATTGAATTTTTCCGTCAGCCCCGATTGTGTTCGACACAGTAAGACCGTTCTCAAATGCGAAATCAATCGCCCTTGTGATTTCTCCTCTGGCTTCTCTTATGCAAGACCGAGTGCGGTACCTGAACTCTGTTGGAATCAGCGCTGAGTTTATCGGCCTTTCCTCTTACTTGATCTGTTGCGTGGCGAAGAGATTTCGACGGCGCGGCAACACTCGGTGAAATTCTAGAGTCCGTAGGAACACAATGTTTCGGGCGATTATTTGTTGTAAACTTTTCCTTCAATAAATGTTGAACAGTTTTTGCATCTTCTCGGATCTTCTCAAGGCGCTTTGGATCTCGATAACAGCGTCCGTTACGGATGTAACTGTCCACGTTTACACTCGACAAATTCTGTCTCGCAAATCAGACACTTTTCCATTTAATTTAGTTCTCTTTCGAAAGTCAGTTTGTTAGCAGCCACTAAGACGCATCCACTATTAGAGTTAAATTTTTCGGAGTATTATCGCTTGCACTTTAAGCCATCCATTCGAACATCGAAGAAATTTATAGCAATTTCGCAATGTACAGAAATGTACCGAAGAAACTATAAATTCGAAATTTTTTGGGTAGGCACGGGCGCGTAATGCATGCCAAATAAACAAGAAATTTGGCGTCCGATTTCACTTCCAGTGACATCGGAGACGCATAAATTCATTTTTTCGAATTACGTCACAGACAAGGTCAACGGGTCACGCGTCCAGCCGTCTCTTTCGGGGAGGAACAAAGACCGGACTCGAGAGAGCGGGGGAAATCGAGCCTATAAATTGCCGTGTATTTCAAATATATAAGCAAAGTAGCGTATTTGAGCTATTTTCATTTTTACGTTTTAATCATTATGAGACTATCAAAGCTATCAATATTTACGGAGTTATGACTGTTTTATGTGCAACAATGTTTTAATTCGTGCCGTTGAAACGCAGTGCATAAACTTCCCGCCAAAACTTTGGTGAGCTGTGATCTGAATAGCTGAATTTTTTGTGCTTCTAAAACTAGCCTACATATATGCATGAACGTTTCCAGTAACACTTACCCTTTTTACGTGCGGGATCTATGAGATATATAGTTTTGTGCCGTTATTTCGATGACAATTTCCCGCTTAAACGGTCACTTTTTTAATAAAAGATATGAATGTTCTTTGTTATATCTGAATTAATTATATTGTTCCCGCCTGTCACATAATTATTTCCGGCGACTTCAAGCGACGCGCGCGTCTATTAGCAGCGGAAGTGGGTGCATAAAGCTGTTAGTCGTTTGAAAATAATTTCCATAATGATTTGTCGTTTTTGATCAAATTATAATATAAACTGAAACCAGTTAAGGGAAGTTCACTTCTGTAACCGGGAGGCCGCAGTTTTGTCAAGGCAAGATCTGTGCTTGCCTTCTGACAATTTCCTGGCTGAGGTTGTCTGTAATGGCAGCCTTGCTTGGGCTTTTTTCCTGGTGATTAGAAGTTGATACTTTTCCTACCGAACCAATGCTGCAATTTAATATCAGTTCAAACCTAAGGTAGATGCAATTGGCTTCTTCACATTTTCCAAACTAAAAGTCTTGGAAATTGCTTTTCATTGGCCACTCAGGTCTATTACTATATTTTGCGTACTGTTTGGGTATCGCGACTGAACTGAATTGTCTAGAAAATTCATTCAGCTGTTTTTAAGCTCTTGTTACAAAGGAAATCTGTCAGACATTTTTCAGTTGGATAGCTAGACAATGAGAAAGGAGAAAATCGCTTTAAATGTTTTCTTCCAAAAAGTTAAGTCTTGAAGTCTTAGAATTTGCTTACCATTGGCCTCTCAGGTTTCAAAAAGTGCTAAATATTATGTTTAGCGTGCTCTTCGAGTATCGTGGCTGAACTGAATTGTCTCAAAAAGTAGTTTATTATCGGTAATTTCCATCAGGCTTGATGATCTTAAAATGCGTGTCATTTCCAAGTCACCTCAGAAGAAAACCTTGTAGTGTGTACGGTTATCAGACTTTCCAGGAGACTGAAGGCTGCCTGTGGGCCATTATAAAATTCAGTACGTGAACTACACAATTAAAGGACTGAATTTTTTAAATGTGATAAGGGTTGAGACAGAGAAACTGAACTCCAGCAGTCTGAAGCCGTAGTTTTGTCAAGGCAAGATTTAATTGCTTGCCTACTGACAATTTCTTTGCTGAGGTTGTCACTTTGGCAGCCTTGCTTGGGCTGTAGTCTGCCTGTGAGTTCTTGCTTTCTTGATTGACCTAGTTCACATTTTTTACAGTTACTTAAATTCTGTCTACTATGTACCAAATTCAAATTTAATTTATCGGTTCAAATAATATCTTGCCCCCAGTGACTCAAACAGCTTTAAGCAGCAACACCGTCTGAAATTAACCTGCAGGCGACAAGTTCAGTCCCCCAGGTCCCCCAGAGGTGGAAAGAAATAAAAGAAAAAGTATGTTGGAAATCACCAGTCCACCCAACACTAGTCTCGTCTCAATTGGTTTATTCGTCTCCAAGCTCACAATAAGTTTTCAACCGTCACCGAACACGTTCTCTATTCTACTCTAAAATCACAGATCATTCTTTTTGCTATATATACTATTTCACGGGATCAACTTGTCGCTCAAGCTTAGTTACAATGCTCTGATTGGCTGTTAATCACTGTCACGATATGAATTCCTTTTTTGTCACGCACCTGTAAGTAACGCAGCTATAAATCTCCAACACCCTCCCCCCATTTGTCTCGAAAAGAGCAAATGTCTATTGAAAATTAAACCTTGTTAAACTACACTAATTCGAAAACGAAACGATGATTATATAGTCCATAATTGAAATAAAGCGAATGTTACGTAATTGTTCACAGTTTCTTAATTATTCTCGTCACTTGCTATAGTAGCAATGCGTCCTCGGGCATCCCGTGCTGCCTGCCTCGTTTCTCTTCTTGGGGCGAACTCCACAGCGTTGACGCTTAGTACGTTCTGCGCTCTCCGAGGTTCACGATCACACGA